>CM076575.1:512987149-513295552 GCA_034641835.2 Pinus albicaulis | reverse complement strand
TATGAATCCTTCGTCGAAGCGTACGAAAAAGGACCACTTTAGCTATGCATAACTAATAGCCCTAACAACAATAGTGGCTGCCAAATATCTTCAGATCTGCGGTTAGTAATAAAAATGCTGCAACAACCAGATCTATAAATGGAAAGACATTAAGCAGTAAAATAAAGGGTTTGCTCCATGCATCCAACAGCCAAGACAATAACACAATTTTTTGAAAGAATTTAATATTACAGGGCACCTGGGAGGAAAACAAGAAGGTGTATCCAGCTCTCCTCAATGGGATGGGTTCTTTGTAGTCCTCAGCACTTCAGATCTAAGCTTTCTCTCTCTTGTAGGTGTAGAAAACCCAATGCAAAAATGAAGCTCAATGGGAGCAAATGATGAAAAAATGAGACCAAGTGTATAGATCTAGAGTGATCTAGTAGGCAACAAAAGGTGAGGAATGATGGGGAAGAACCCTCCTATTTATAACAAAATATTGGGTCATTCTAGATCTTGGTGCATGATTAAAATATTGTTAACCAAATCTAGATCCACCTTTATGGAATATTTTATTATATTTGTTGGAGGGAAAGGGTGTTTGACTTGGGTCAAATCCTTTGATTAGTGAAAAATAAATAAATAAATGATTTATTTATCTTTTTGAGGAAGTGGTTGGGAGATAATCAAATAAATAATGATTTATTTGATTAATGGTGGGTGATTTGGTCATATTTAACAAGGAATATTATCTAAATAAGATTTAAATAATTATTCCTAGAAAATAACAAGATAACTAAGGGTTTATCTTATTAATTTCTTTGTTTTTGGGTTAAACATGATTGGGAATAATAATTAAATTGTGGTTTAATTAATTATTCCATGAGGAAAATCAAACAAATATAGGTTTGTTTAATATTTCCTTTTGGGGTTTCCTATTTTAACATAGTGAAAGCAGTTTTACTTAGGGTAAAACTGGTCTTACATGGTGTACTTGGGTCCATCTAATGATAAAAGGTTAGATGACCAAAAAATGGTGTAACACTAAACAACAACAAATTTTGTAGATCTAACAAGACCACACAATCAAATGTATTCCACAAGGCCAATACTGTATGAAAAATGAAAAGGAGTTTGCAACCAAAAATACCTTAGGCAACTAATTCAATTAGATACACCAAACCATCAGCAAAAAGGAAAACCAACCTACTCAAAAGGCAAGCGTTTACCTCCTTTGACAAAATTCTGAGTTCCGAAACAAGGGCCTTTATTGTCTTGTCAATGCCCCTAGTAATTTGAACGGGGTTTGCACCTGCTGCAACAACCTAAACAAAAAGGTTTCATTTCAAATTATTTTCCACAAATTTAAGATACAACCATTGTCAGTTTTGTATTTCCCAACAAGCTCATAAATTTTGACAAAAGAACCAAAATTTTTTAATACCTGATAGCAATTTTTTCACTCAAAAACTATCTTAGACTCAATAAGCCCAACCTAAAACTAAAAAACCAAACACCATAAGACCCTACAAAAATGAATAGATGATCTTAATCCAGTACTATCGACAAAAAGTTACCTTTACACCCTCACTTATTAAACCCTGTGCTGTTGAATTTTAACTTCAACTGCTGCAGCAGAAGGACGAATGCAGCAGCAACATTTTTTTTTGGAGGTTGCTTGCACGC
The DNA here is from genome assembly GCA_034641835.2 of Pinus albicaulis. Lineage (NCBI taxonomy): Eukaryota > Viridiplantae > Streptophyta > Pinopsida > Pinales > Pinaceae > Pinus > Pinus albicaulis. The sequence continues at coordinate 513,293,887 of CM076575.1, read as the reverse complement.
CATCCAAAAATTTAATTCAGCATTTAAAATTCCTGCAAGTTTTTTTTGTAGACGGCCGCAGCCATATTTCTGTACAGGATTGTATTTAAACACAATAACCAGCATTAACGCAATTCACCAACCAGAAATTAAACAAACAGAAATTTACCCGACAGTTTTGTAAATTCAAAAGGAGGACACGTGGAGCATTAATATTGGATCACATGAAATTGAAGGGAATCTGAAAACCTGAAAACCGGACCCGAATTTTTTATAAGGCACATTGGATTGAGAATTCACGTTACAAATTAGGCAGACGTCAGCATCCCATTTTGGAACGTGAATTTGGTTTGAAATTCAATCTATTCAGACTTTTGAAGTCCGACGGAAAGGGTTCTTTAATGTTTTGATAGTTTAATTTTATGTATGCTTTAATATATACATATATTTTAAACATATGTTATATATATATATATCATATGCGAAATGAAAGGTGGGCCATAGAATTTAGTTTTAATTTTATTTTTTTTAAAAGAGGGTTTATTATAATATGTTTTATATGTTACGGCATATAAAAATTAAAAGGACAAAAAATCTTGGTAGTTTTTTTTATAGACAATACGTAAATTTTTTATTACACAGCAGTGTGTAAAAAGTGAAAGACTGAGTGTAACTTTTTAAGTGTGTATGCACAGCAGTGCGAAAGTGAAAAACACAACAGAGTGTTTTAGAGACAGAGTATGTTTGTTTTGAACAGACAGTGAGTTGGTTTTATGCACCGCGTTTTGTAGCAGTCATAATTTTGTAATCCCTCTCAGTGAGGAAGTAGTGTAATAGTTTTTTTTTGAGTTATTGAAGGGAATAGAAGTTTGTTTTCAAAGTATTGAAACTCTGTCTCCTGTCAAAGAAATTTTTATTTTCTCTGTGTTAAAAGAAGGGAGATTTATTCTCCATTCATTGTTCTAGAATTTTTCAATATTCCAACATGTGCAAGAACAATAGATGTTGTGGTTCCATCCCCAGCTAAATCATTTGTCTTTGCCGCAGCTTGCCTTACCAACTTGGCCCCAATATTTTCAACTGGGTCCTCTAATTCAACCAATAAAAAGGCCAAACCATAGCATTGAGATACATTTCATTACACTGTCAATAACAATAAAATTTGACTCAGCCATAACCCTTTCCTTTTATTGTTGTGAAAAGCTTTATGCATTACTCTAATGCGGCTAGTCCATAGGCCAAGTAGACCACTGGGTAACAAATATGTTTCCTTTCACCTTTGAGTTTTCAAATTATGCCTACCAAATCTAAGACATTTAGGAGGGGGAACTAATACAACGTTAAAAAGAAAACCAGAGCACACATCTACAAATTACCTCCTTAGCTACTGTCACACCATCATTAACTATTTTCAGAGAACCATGCTTGCTCTCCAAGACAACATTTTTCCCCTCGCCCCAAGGGTGACTCCAACAAGATCAAAAAGTTTGTTCACACCGCCTGTAAGACAAATTGAAAATTCTTTCAGTAAGTTTTCATTTGAATGCCAGACCATATGCCAAAACAACCCTCCATGAAAAATTAAAATAACACATTAAAATTGAATATAAGTGGACAAGGAAAGATCCACCGCAGTGAAGTTTCACGTGCAGGTGACCTTCCTTTAAACATAATTTTTTCTCTGACCTGCAATTTTTTTGTCACTGAGCCATCCTCGTTGAAGTACAACTCCTTTTCCATAGCTCTTGTATTAACTACCTTCTCTCTGTCGCGTAATCTCAGAGTCCCTCTTCTGCTTGAGCGATTAAAGGAAATGGGTGAAAAAACTGAAAGAGAAGACAATTGTCTGCCATAATTATCAAACATTGCACCCAACTTCTTCCCCTTTCCACTGTTACCCAATGAGGTAGATGTGGCAATTGTTGTCATACTGCCCAAAGCAGAGGCCATCTTCTCTTATGCTGAATATAGAATTACAAGATCTTCATATTAGTATGAACCTTAAAAAACATGACTCCCATTGCTAAAACCACTTTTAAGTTGTAACAGGCAAACTAAACAACTATCGCAACTTTTGGCAACTTCTAGAGCATTAAGAGAGAAACAACCAAAGATAAATACAACCACAATCCTCATTTTAATGAGACCGGACTATATATTTTCATTAAGATAATAGAAAGAAATCATGACTATATTAAGGCCAGCACAAAACAATCTTTAACCAGTGTCTCTCGCGGCCTTCAGGTTGCCATGCTAGAGGTTGCATATTTTTAATTTAAATTCTTGACCTCTTGTGCCCATCTATGAATGCATCCAATGGGATATCTACATCAAATGCTCCTTTATATCCCCAAAAAAAAATTCCCTACTACAAGAGCACCAATATTGATGGATCACCCCACACCATCCCACCCACTAGAAACGATGAAAAAGGAAACCCGAGAAAACTTCTGAAATATCTCAAGATGACTATATGGGTGGTTCTTATGAATCAACCAACCATTCATAACATGCTCATCAATCCAAACCATGAGTATTATGTGACGATATTCAAGCAGGCACTGAATTGGATTTTTGAAGCTATGTTAGAGAAACCCTAAACTCTCACTGAAAATAGGTGAAATGTGGCACCACTCAGAGATTGACATGTGCCAATTGGTACAAGTGGTAGACAATTGGCATGCTCAAACAACGAGGTGATGTAGGAATGACATGAGGGAGAAAATATCAGAAAAGCCCCAAATCTGGAGAACTAAAGCTCATCACCAACCCGAGATTGACAACTTTACATGATGTAACCTATGAAATCGTAAATGGAGAAATCATAGTAACAATAAAGTCGGATTCATCCTGGGAGTGGTAATGGGAGAAATCATAGTGAACAACAGGAAACATGCAGAGTTGCTTACAATCAAATAGATGAAAAAACACATACAAAAAACCTAGATAATAATCATGAACAAACTTAATATTGAATTATGAACTGTAAAGGAACTTACAAAATGTGACATTACGAACCTGGTCAAGCGCACAAGCAAAAATATCCTGGACATGACCCCGGTTGACAAGTTGTATTTCTCATGATGCAAGAGGATTTGTACCTGCATTGCCAAGTCAATCAAAATCCATCATTATCTATACAATAAATACAAGTAATTGATGTAGTAATTTTTACTCTAAGATGAATTCTTATGATAATGTTAGAACATATGTTGAAAATGTCAAAACATACCTGAATAAGATCCTCTTCGTTTCAAGAACAATTTATTGGAGTCGCATGAACTTGGAACAAGCCTCCCACGATCTGAAAGAGTAGCAACTAAGTCAACAGTGACTTTTTCGTTGCTACGCTGGATCAAGGGAGGTTTGCTCCAAGATTAAATTGCTCCAATAAATTATTCTCTACTAAACAGGGCCAACCACGTGAAGGTGGAAGCTCTTATGGCCCCTCCCCTCACATCACTCTCAATTCCCCAATACCCAATCTATATTTCATTTTTTACTTTCATGAGCATAAAAAAAAATATTCAATAACTAATCAAAAAACAATTCAACAAAAAGTACGCAAGGAAACATTGCAATTAATGCTTGACATAAAAATAGTATGATAAATGAGTTTTTTATATAACGCAAAAAACGTTCCAAGTATGGTAATGTTTGTCTTATAATAATACAATATTTTACATTATCGAATTTTCTTTTTCTTCTTCTTATTTTTAAAGCTCCTAATTACATCATCAATATCACCATGCTCTGCTCTTGTTTCATGCCTTTCGACCTGCATTGCTGACCTAGTTGCGTAGTCACGATGTCTGGTCTCATCCAGTGACGGGGCATCGCCTACAAAAACAGATAATATTAAATTTTAATTGTCAGTTTTTAAATATCATTGAACTAGTTCGGCAATATTAATAAAAAAAATTGCAATGAGATTATTTACCTGGTGCACCAGTTGTCGCCGCTGACCTAGTTGCGTTGTCACGATGTCTGGTCTCATCCAGTGACAGGGCATCGCCTACAAAAAAAGATAATATTAAATTTTAATTGTCATTTTCTAAATATCATTGAACTAGTTCGGTAATATTAATAAAAAAAATTGCAATGAGATTATTTACCTGGTGCACCAGTTGTCGCCGCTGACCTAGTTGCATAGTCACGATGTCTGGTCTCATCCAGTGACGGGGCATCGCCTACAAAAACAGATAATATTAAATTTTAATTGTCAATTTTTAAATATCATTGAACTAGTTTGATAATAATAATAAAAAAAATTGCAATGAGATTATTTACCTGGTGCACCAGTTGTCGTCGTTGGGACTGTTGCCCTGTCTTCCTCTCTGGTGGTAAGATCCTCAAGGGAAAAATTCTCTGTCATTTAAACAAAAAACATTATAAGGACAACCATCAAGGTATAATTAGAAAAAATTATAAGTGGAAATTAATTACCGTCACGGCCCTCAATGATAGCAGCATTGTCGGCCTGGTCCCCACTACAATGATCAGGTTGCACGAGAGGATCATCTACATCTGGCTCTAAAACTGGGTTATTTACCTCGTCGGTAGTGTTGCTCCCCTGATTTAAACAAAGCTGTTAGACATTAAATTTATGGACGAAAACAAAAATATTGAAAGGTTAATGTTTTACCTTATCAGGCATTGTAGATCTTGGGACCTGCCCCAAGCTTCTGCGACGTTCAACTACAGCTTGATAGCCAAAACGGAAAGCAATATTTTTATCTTCCTCTGTAGTTATTGTTCCAAAGTCATCACCCTACATTATATATGATTGTGCATTTTTAATCATATCTGATAGGATTACAAAAACGTTGGAAGGCGATACAATTAATTATAAGATGTTTAGCTACTTAATTACAATTCTTGCAGCTAATTTCAAGTAGCCACCCTGGCCGAGCTTGTGATGGCCCTTTTTCTCAATCCTAGCTTTGGTTTCCTTTGAGGTGTCAGGCAACCTAGCATCAAAAGATTGAAGTTAGATATGACGTAGCACACTTTTATTTTAGACATAGAGAAAATTAAAGCTATTGAATTAAAGTTGTAATTTACCTTGCGGGTCCAGTTGGCATTTTTCCTTCTTTATTTGCCCTTTTCTCTTTTTCGTCATGGATGAGTGCTCTCCACTCACTCTCTGGAACTATGAGAGGATGCTCGTATCTAGGTTTAAATTTCAATTGTGTCCTATAGGTGTCCCTGGTATATTTCAAATATTTTCCGGCTACCCGAGCCACCGCTGTTCTGTCAAATGTGCCGACCCCAAAAAGGGCTTCTAGATAATCTAGAAGTTATTTTTTCAGGTTGGAATTCTGGGAATTCCACCCTGTGCGTATGGTTGGGCCAAAAATTACCAACGCATGGCTCTCCAAAAACCTGTAGAACTCATTGTTTCCTACACAGAAAAAAATATATTATCATTAATTTAAAAATAAAAATCATGATAAATATGTTTTAGATAAAGTACATGAAATAGTTAAAATATTAAAATTTACCCGGGAGTTGTACATGCTTTATAGGGACACCTTCATCGTTCACCAACAATGTGCCATTAATGGTCCCTGTGGAGCTGACACGTGTAGCTCCAGGAAACGCAATAATGTAGTTGGCCATATCAGCCTCATCATTGCCAACACGTTCAGCGGTTGGCTGGGTGTCTGCTTGGGCAGGGTGTGTTTCTTGGTTAGCACCTAAAGGAGTAGAAGGTGTACGAGAGGGTTGTTGGGCAATCTCTTGCCCTTGTGTCCCACTACCACCAACACCGGGTTCAACAAATGCCAGAAAACGCTACATACAAAAGAACTTTTTGTTAGTTTAGTCAATGTAAAAATTAAAAATCAAAATATCACAATTCATCTCATGCAGAACAAAAAAAATATCCTTTTGACTTTTTATTATTACCTGATATCTTTCTAGCTGCCTCATAAGATGTTGTATCCTCTCTTCTGTTTTAGGTGTTTGAGGCGCATCTATCAAAGTATTAAATTCCGACCTTGCATCTCGTGCCTTTTTTTGCAACAAGAACACTGGAGATAGGGATGAAGAAAGCTCTTCCTCAAAGAGGGAATCATCAGGCGTACCATGGCTAGGTGTCTGCATATTTGAACAAAATTAATATTATTTCAATTATGTAAATAACTAAAATACCCGAAGATAGAGCAATGCTGGCACTTTACATGTTCTTCCGTTGGCCTCTTTCCGCGATCATCCCATCTCAAGGTTGTTCTTGTACTGCCCTGATCAGTCTGCCACATTGCAATAAAATTATAAATGTAAAAACTTGAAAAAAATATCTAACTTGAAAACACAAAATTAAAACTGAAATAATTTCTAATAAGACACCGGAAGACAGAGTTAGAGTTTCAAATATGCCTTGCATTGAATTCAGTCTTGGAAACATGTCATTGCACATTAAGGCACCCAAACAAGAGACGAGTTGAAAATGAAGACCTTATTGAATATATTGTTGGAGCAACTTCTAGTAAAATTGTTGTGAAGACCTTGAGGACATTTTTGGAGCAACATTGTTGAAGTTGATGGTATAGCATTGTTGGAGACGATCTTGAAGGGCCTTGAAGTGAAGCTTTTGGAGCAACTATTGAAAAATCCTTAGAGCATTTAAGTAAGGTACTTTCTATCTTCCATCACCTTTTTCCTTTCAATATCCTTTAAACGATTTTGTTGATATTTAATGTTTGAAATCACGTTATAATTCCTTGATTATATGTGTTTGGGGACTTTTCCTTTGAAATTACCCAAAAATACCCTGGCAATTTTATCTTCAGGATGCATGTCTGACCCTATTGTTAAATATTTTGATTGATAGTAGTAAACATAGAGAGTTAGGGGGCTCTTGACTTGGTTTGGTTGGGCCATTATATCCCTAACATCTACTAGGGAGAACCCCCCTTGAGTTGGAGGAGAGCTAGCCCAAAGTGAAAAGAGGTTGGTGAGGTGACAATGGGGCTATTGAATTACACATGGTATCACACTTTAGCTTTAGGACTTTATCTTGAGAAGTGCGAGATTTGCTATATCAATTCTCAAATTGTTTACAACACTATTGTTAAGAACTAATAAGAAGTGATGTTGAGGGGTTTTTGGGTATAAGAAACAATACCATTTAAAAACTAGGGTTCTCAGTCCTTGGCATTCCTTCACATGGGCCTAGGGGCACACTAGAATAATTTCACACTAAACCATGCAAACTTAAAAGTAACTTAACATATCCATAAAGTAATAATAATCATAATTCCTAATTTCCTATTGTACGATATGATGAAAATTATTCAAACATGAAGCAATGAAGACATGCAATGTCTAAATTTCAAGATTGATGAACCAATACAAGAAGTTAGAAACTACAACTTTGATTCAATACTCTGTGTCCTAACTCCAGGAAGGAATCTAGTTTGTAGTACAAAACATGCATCGTGTATTATCAATTCTTAATTGACAACAACTAAAGGACATCTACCTCATCAATTCCTTCCCATTTTGTGTTTTTATGTTATATTCCTTATAAAAGTGTCAAATTTCTCTCAAACTAAGCAACCACTGAATAAAATAAAAAATAGTTGAGATATGATTGAGAAATGGTCATTTATTTCTTGAAAGGATCTTCACAATTTCTTTGGTTTTTTTTCATCTCAAGAAACAATAAATGACCTAAGAAACTATCGTGATGTAATATAAGAAACAACACGGTGCAATGGCCATTTTCAAAGCCAAATGATGTCCATTGAGGACATGGCCTTTATTTGGTTCCTGTTTCATAGGAGTTTAGGGTAGAAATGGAACTTTGTTGTACCATTTCCAGTAGTAAAAAGGGAAAACCTTATTTTTCCATGGGAAATAATTTACCTTTCCTTTTTCAAGATAATCTAAATCACAAAAAATATGAACTATACCGCACACATTCTTGGATAATGTGAAAGTGGAAAAGGAATACCCTACACAAGTGATGCACACATGTACATTTGAACACTAATAGATTTTTGTAGTTGAAATGCAATGCTTGTTTTCATTTAAATGTAGGGTTTTTAAAGGAGGGAGAAATAATGGCTGCCAAATTAATAAGCGTTTCTTTGGGAAAAATTTAAATCTTGTATTGGGTGATGAAGATAATAGAGGGTATTGAATCTTGATTCTCGAATGACAAAAAGTAAGAGATAGGTTATCTTGCACATATAGTGCGCCACACTTCGTCAGCTTACGAATCCCGGATTGACAAATTAATGTAGCAATTTAGGACACACTAAATTGACCAAACAATTTCCAACCCTTAGCATTTCGACCTCTTCATCTTTATAGATCATTAAAAATCATAGGATAACCTTATCCTCATCTAGATACATTGAATTCCTACTTTTTGACACCTTGCCTAACCATGCGACATGGTATTTATTACAAAATGACAACTACAAACCTAATGAACAGTCCTACTACAAATAGGACTCAAACTCCTTAAATCTACTTTTAAAAACCTTATCTAAACTAGATTACATCATTTGCAAAATGTATTACCATAAGGTCGAATCTAGATGATAAGCTTTAGCACTTTATGACCTTAGTGCTGATCTCCTGCAAAATAGGAAATTGTCCCCTGTTTTCTAGGCTTTGGATCCTTTTTGTTCTTGAGACACTCTGACCACCATTAACCCATGAATTTGAAGGTATTTACTGTCAGGAACTGAAAAAACATATGCCCAAAATAACCCTTAAGTTCCAGCTATACAAAATCACCATCGAACTGTCCAAAATGGCAGAAACAGAACCGCGCTACGAAAACATCACAGTTTCGTAGCATTTTTCGTAGCGCAGTGTTTTTTCCATTTTTCCTTCAAAACTTTGGCTTCTTCCTTCCAGATTTATCTTCATATTTACTTAACACATCCTCCCTAGAAATTTCAGATCAAAATACACAGATCTGCCCTTCCAAAATGGATGGAAAAGGGTGAAAAAAGCTGCTACAGCAGTTTCGTAGCGTATTTCACCCTTTTTGCACTGTTTGTGCTACGAAACTGCTGAGTGAGTAGTTTTGTCCAGATTTCTTCAAAATTCAAACGAAAACTTTTCCAAAACTTAAAAAAACTACTGGTTTCATCAAAACAATTAGCCATATGAACTAAAAACACAAATTTCATAAGATTTATTCTTTATTTTCCATTTGATTTTGCCTTTGAATTTGTCATTCTACACCTTTGTTTTTTAGTTCATCCTGACACAATTTCAGTTGCAGCTCAAAATATTCCACTTGACCTCTTAGTCTTCTATTACTGGCTCTCAAGTGGTTATTGATTACTCTAACAAATTTAGCTTCTTTGATAGTTGGCACTATCCATGTGAAAAATTGTTTTGCACTACTTGGAATCTCAGACCTAGAACCAGTTTGGCCTTCCCATAATACCTTCATTCTCTTAAATTATGTTTTCTCAATGATATGCTTTTTGGCCCTCTTCCTCATCATTGAAATATCTTGGTTTTCTAGCTTCAATCTCTCTTCAAGATGTTGAATCTCTGTCATGTGTTGTTTTCCCTTCATTATCTTGCTGGCTGCATGTTCCACTATTGGTGATGAGATATCAACCACCTCTTCAGGGACTCTGGCTATTTCAACAGTTTCTTGGACCTGTTTACTGCCCTCCTTGAGTTTCTTTTCATGCCTAGTTAAAGGATTCCTTGCTTGAAAGATAAAGGCTGCATTTTCACCCTCAAATTCAAGTTTTTTAGCTGACTTAACCCTTTTATGTTTGTGTTCATCTACTTCAATGAAATCATCTTGCACAATGGGTGATTCCTCTATATCAATTGCATGAAGGATGCCATCTAAATTTCCTTTTATCACTGGGCTGTCCTCTATACCTGAAACAACTATTTTTCCCTTTGATTCCACTGCTTGGCTTCTTGTCACTCTCTAGATTTCCTGCTTGCTCGCCACTTGTTTTTGTTTAGCCTCTTTGTCACCTTTTGACCTCTTTTTTGCAAGTGATGGAGTTTCTGATACAAGAAATTTAATCTTCTTTGTCTTATCTTCAACCTGTTTCCTTGGTTTCAACTTTACAAACCTCTTTTCTCTTGCAACCATAGGCTTACTAGACTCTACTACTGGTGTTGAAGTAGTTCCTTTAGGTTTAGGATTTCTAGCTAGGGTTAGGTTCTCCAATTCAAATCCATTCATAAACAAAAGGAATACCAATCTATGCTTATTTTATGAAGCTCATTCAAAACCAATAGCTTTATCAAACCATGGTGAAACAAAGATGTTTCACAACCATCAGACTTAGCTTGTAATTTATCGGACATTTTGGCAAGGCTTCTATGCAAGTAGAAGGGAAAATATAGTGATATCATACCTATGAAATGAAGACGTAGCTTGAAATGATAAGTATAAAATTTATGGTACCTACCTTCACATGTAAAGTATCTTTGAATGTTGAACAACAACTTGGAATAGGTGTCTGTGATACAGCTTCTAGGTATTGCATTGTTCAGGTCCATATCTGCATATTCAGGTTTCATGAATTCCTTACATGGTTCCATGTAAAAATTAAAACCTTTAAACCAAGTCTCTTTTCCCCTTGGTATTTCTGTTACAGAAGCAATGCTCTCAGGTGTGACTAGAAAATTTAACATGCCAATTTTGGTAGTTGTTCCACTGAAGTGTAAGGTGAAATCTTTAGACACCTGAGTGTGGCAACCCTGCAAATTTTCACAAAACCGGAGATAGCCTGCTTTGCTAAAATCCTCCATCATTGTTTGATCCTCAACTATAGCCTTCACATTTTTAGGCTCATATCTTAAAAAATGTTCCGCTCTATGGACTTTCTTCTCATCTGTGATGCTTCTTTGAAAACCTATCAGATTCTCTAGAATCTATAAAACAGCCTTGCTTGATCAAGAAATGAACAGCCTCGCTTGAAATAAATGAATTTCCTCACTTGATTATTGTGAAGATAGCCTTGGTATAGAACAACCTCATGCTTAGCTTAACTGATTCAGAGCATAGACAGTTGTGTATAGGCATATGAAAACTAGAATGACCAAATTAGGTAAGATTCTTTTGAATTTGAAATTTCACCTTTTGACTGAATGATGCCTCTATCATGATGATGATGGTTGTGAGATGGGTAAGTACATTGAATCTGACCTCTAACTGACTCACCATACCCTTATCCTGTCATTTCTTAATGGATTTCTGACATATTCTAGCTTGATTGACATGACGGTTAAGAAATCGCGCTTGCGTAGTGCCCACAATCTATTTTTCACAGTTTATGCTACGAAATTATTAGTGCTTTCGTAGCGCAAAACCTCTTTTTTGAATTAGTGGCGCTATGAAACAGAGGATTCTTGGCTAATTACAGGAATTTAACCCGAAACCTAATGGAATGAACTCTAAATGGAAAATGTGAGCATTTGATCATGGAGTGGACCTCTAAAGACCTTATTTGAATTCAAATGATGACCTTTAAACTTATAAAAAATATGAACTACCCTTAAGAAATTCCTAAAATAACTTTCAATCCTTTTTGAGACCATGATAAAAAACAGATTTGACATAATGATGTTTTGAAATTTTTTTTGGGTGATAAGAGTGGCTCCACTTGGGATATTGTGCCCATGTGGTACACTAAGAACCAGTAGTTCCAGTGCTGCTATCCATTTTCTTGACCGAAACAGAAAAACTTTGAAAATTCCAAGCTTCCTCCTCAAGCTCTAATGGCCTTCACTTTGAGCTCAAGATTTCTCATTGATCTTGTCATTATTAGTAGAAAAACTTCATCAAATGGAATATGTACAATGACATGAATAATCAATCAGATTTTAGGAAGAATAATGCTTTAAAAACTTGCCATTGACAGGTCCTCCAAACCATATGTTTGCCAGAATTGAAGAGAAAGGCAAATATAGCTATATTTAAAGGACCTTTCCATAGGTTCTCAAACTTACCATGTTTTCCTTTCTCTTCAATTCTGGCCTCCCATTTCAGCACTTCATCATGAATTTGAAAAATTTCTTCCTTAATCTTCTTATCAAATGTCCTCTTGATTCTGTTTTGAGATTGTTGATTGTTGTCATAAACCTCATTCCTCTTATCTTGCAAATATATCAGCTGATTAATTCTTCTCTAGACTACATTTGGTTCCTCTTCTAGTCCTTTAATCAGCTTCATGACAGGTACCCCTAGCGATGTAGGAAAAATAGCCTCAGCACCATATACCAATTCATATGGTGAAGTTCCAATCGACCTCTTTGTGCATATCCTGTCAGCCCATAAAGCATACTTCAACTTTAAATGCCAAGCCTTCTTATTCTCCTACAACACCTTTTTGATGATCCTTACAAGGCTCTTGTTAGAAGATTCAACAAGGCAATTTCCGTGCGAATAGTATGCAGTAGAATGCCTAAGAGTAATATGATATTGATGGCAAAAATTGATCAGCTTCTTAGACTTAAATTCATGTGCATTATGAGTTATAATCTTCATGGGGCAACCAAACCTAGACAAGATATTATTTTCTAAAAAAGAAATAATCACAGGATCATTTCCTTGCCTAGTTGGGATTGCTTCAATCCATTTGGTGAAGTGATCAGTTTTTGTAAGAATCTAGCGATGCTGATTTGATGATGATGGATGAATCTCCTCAATAAAATCTAGCCCCCACTGTTGGAATGGTGCTTCTACATAGATAGGCATCAAAGGTAATGGTACAAGTTTCTTCTTACCCTCGAAAATCTGGCATTCATGACAAGCAGCAACCCTCTCGTAGACATCCTTAAACATTGTAGGCCAATAATACCCTGCTCTCAGAATATTTTTCATTGTCGCATTCCAATAATGGTGTCCTCCACAATATCCTTTATGGAACTCTTCAATTACTTTATCAGCCTCCTCTTCCAGCAAACAATTTAGCAAAATTCCACCAATATCCTTCCAAAACATATTTCTGTTAAAAATAAAATATCTCAAATATTTCAGCTTAACAAACCTTGCTTTGGATTTTGTTATATCAGCAGGTGCTTTATGGTGTTGTAGGAAAAAAACAACCTCCTTGTACCAATCTGAAGTGATGTATTTTTATTTAATAGGAACTAGTTCCTCTTCATCATCTGAAATTTTTGATATTTCTGCAATCAAATTTATATCAAGACAGTCAAAGTTTGATTGCGCCATCAGCTTTGCTAAGCCTTTCCCTTTGACCAATTTTGTTGGCTTAATCTCTATACCATACTCTAGCAACTTGGCGATCCATTTCCCCCTCTTACCATCAGGGTCAGCTTGAGTGAGGATGTATTTCACAACAATATTAGGAACAAACGCTACAATGTGAGAATGTAGAATATAAATTTTGAAATATTTGATAGTCTTCACCAAGGCATAGGCCTGCTTCTCTAAGATATTATATTTTAGCTCAGAATTGGCTAATGTCCTACTAAAGAAAGAAATCTGCTGCTCAAGACCTTGTTGTCCTTTTTGTAGAAGAACTCCAACAATAGTATTCTCTGATGCAAAAGTAAAAACCAGAAATTCCTTTGATAAATATGGACTGATCAATAACGGTGCTTGTGTGAGTGCTCTTTTGATTTCCTCAAATGAGTGTCTTGCTTCTACTTTCCACTTGATATCAACTCCCTTCTTCAGCATCCTTGTTATATCCTTCACAATCTTAGCAAAATTAGGAATAAATTGCCTTTGAAAATTTACCTTTCCAAGGAAAGATTGAATCTCCTTCCTACTTCTTGGCAAATCCACCTTCTAAATTGCATTGAACTATTTGGATCAATCTTAATCCCATCTTTAGAAATGATGTGTCCAAGTAATTTGCCTAAATTTAAAGCAAAAATACTTTTGGTGGGATTTAAAGAGATGCCAAACCTTCTACATTTCAGCAGAATTCTTTCCAAGTGTTTCAAGTGATATTCTTCCTTCCTTGAGAAGACTGTTATGTCATCAAGATAAACCACCACCACATTTTCCTTCTCTTTAGAAAATGCAATTTCCATTGCCCTCTGAAAGGTAGCTCCTGCATTCATGAGACCAAATGGCATGTTGGCGTACATGAAAGTGCCCCATGGTGTGGTAAAGGCTGTTTTTTACTGATCATCAGGATGTACAAGGATCTGATTATAACCTGAAAAACCATCAAGCATAGACATTCTCTGAGAACCAACAATAGTTTGCAAAATTTGATCCATCTTTTGGAGTGGATAATTATCCTTCAGAGAGGCTTTATTCAAATTTCTGAAGTCAATGCATATTCTGATTTCCCCACTCTTCTTCCTAACCAGAACCAAATTTTCAAGCCAATTTGAAAATATGATTGGGAAAATGATTTTAGCATTGGAGAACTTTTTGACCTCCTTCTCAATCAATGGCATGAGAAGTGGATTGATCCTCCTCAACTTCTGCTTGAAAGGCTTTTAATTTTCTTTTATGGGAATAGTATGCTGAATACTAGTGGGATCATATTCTTTCAAATCAACATAGTTCCAAGCAAAGACATTTATGAATCTCTTCATCATTTCAACATACTTAAATTTCATATCAGCTGAAAGGAACTTTGAAAGTTTAATCATTTTGGGCATAGCTATTGTACCAATGTTACAACTCTCAACTTCTTCATCACCAGCTTGTATTTTAGGTGATTTAAAAACATCATTCTGATCAAAAAGTTTCTCTAGAGGTATGAGTCCCTTTGGTATGGAATTGTTCTATAGTTGTAAAACTTCAGAATTCCCTTTAGATTCAACCAACATGTTTTTCTGATCTACTTGTATATTTTCAAACTCTTCTTTTAGCTCAATAAATTTCTTCACCTGTTGATCATCCTCAAAAAATTGCCAATGAGTAATATTATCAGGGATAGCTAGTCTATGGTGAATCTCAACCTCATACTTTTCTGTGGAGTGCATAGGAATAATGAAAAGAATTACAGAGACAGAAAGAGAATCAACGATGGAATTTTGTTCTCTAGTTTTGACCATGAATGAATAGGCTTGAAAGTTTTCTAACATGTCCAAAACCAAATTCCTATATGTTATAATCCTTGTATATTTTTTTTGATAAACACCCTCAACCTGTTTAATGACTAATTTTGAATCTCCAAAAACATAAATGTTTTGAGCATTTATTCTTTTCAAAACTTCTAAACCCAAAATCAAGGATTCATATTCAACCATGTTGTTTGTACAATCAAAGTTCAGTTTATAGGAAAAGAACTTACTCTCATCACTTGGATTACTGATCCAAACCCCTACTCCTGCTCCTTCTCTACCTGCTGATCCATCAAAATGGAATGACCACCAACCTTATTCGTCCTTATCGCTGACTTGCTGATCTTTTGTTTGCTGATTTTCAGACTGCTGAATTTCAAAACTTTGATTTTTTGCCTTCCTCTCCTCTTCTGCTTCATTAGTCAACTCATTGAAAAGAATAGCAGAACCAAGTTCAGTATCAAGAGCATAAATTGGAAAGTTTTGGGGCTTATCTTTACTACTCACCATGTAGGCCATTCTTGTCTCTCGATACAATATTATTTGCTCCCCAAAGATAGAAATGGTAGCATAAGTAAGATCCATCTGCATTGTACCTTTAATTTTAGCTGCCCATGACCTTGACAATAGCATACCAAAATTTGGTGGAATGTCTGCTACTACAATTTCCATGACTACAATCTTAGCAGGAACTTGCGCTAGACCAACAACAACATCTTTGATTAAACCAATGCATTGAACTCTTTTCGAATCGAAAGAAAACAAGTCTTTATATGGCCTATTTATTTCTAACCCCATTATTTCCATGATTACTTTGGGCATAGGATTGTGAGAGGCTCCTGAATCCAACATAGCATTATGCAATTTCATGTCATGAATGCTAAGGCTCACATAAAAAGGAGGGACCTCCTCATTCTGTTCATCTTCTAGTCTTGGACCCAAATATATGGTTGGATGATCTTCTAATACATTCAAGATATCAACAGCTCCTAGTTGTGAGTTTAACATTTTAACAATATTGGTTCTATATTCATCTACCATGAGAATCTCACCAAAAGGGACTGATATTTTTATCTTAGAAATTTCATTCTCAAGATTGAAAACAAAAACAGATTTTTCAGCTTCTTTGATAGGAGGGACAATTGGTGCATATTTATTACCTTTAGCGACCTTAGGAGCATCCTTCTTGCCATCAAAAACCTTAGGTGTATCCTTCTTAGGTTGTGTTTTGTTTGCAATGATAGACACATTCCTATTTCTAATATTATATTGTTTTTGCATCTCAAAAATAGCATGTTGATACCCTTTTAGATAGTCTGATGTTTCCTCTTCATGATTTTTTTGATCTGATTGATCATGCTCTTCTTTAGTCAAGAAAATTCCTGACATTTCTCCATAAAAATAATGAATAGACTCCTCAGGAACTTCAAGATCATCTTCTTCATCAACCAAATTCTGCTGGAAAGGAAGTCTCACTGGAGGATCAGGCTGCTGATTTCTATTCTTCGTTGGTCTTTGTTGATTCTAGGTCTTCTGAACTGAGGGTTTCTAAATTGAGGTTCATGTTGTGCAGTAGGAGTAGAGGTATTCCCAAGGGCTAATCTATCCATCAACTTTTCCATTGTTTTCATTATTGAATCTAGCTTATCCTGAGAGGTAGATGAGGAAGGTTTCTCTTCTTGTTTCAACTTAGCCTTAGCCATTTTTGAATTTTTAGCTGCTATCAAGTTAACCTCCACCTCACTGCATCACTTTACATTTCAGCAAGTGTAGGGGATTCTCTTTCTCTCAACAATATAGAAAACTCATAGTCAAAAGCTTCAGCATACGTCATTTGAACTAAGGCTTCTGGTGGTTTCAAATGAGCTGGAATAGAGTCTAACACTTTATTAAATATTTTTGAAAATTTTTAGATAGATTCATCAGCAACTCTCTTCAAAGTACTATATTCAGTAAGGGCTTGTACTGGATTAGTTCTATTTCCCCATTTTCTCAGAAAAACATCTTCAAACTCATTCCAATTATGAATACTTCCAGGAGTAAGAGCTTTATACCACTTCCTAACCTCACCAGTAAAACTTTGAGCAAAAAACCTCAACTTAACATCTTCATCATCAACCTCCTCCATGTTTATAAAATCATTAAATTGATCCACATGATCCTCTGCTGTAATGTCTTCATCACTTCCACAGGTTTTGATTCTAGTAGCATATGTTCTAGGGAGGTCATGTAAAACAACAGGAAGAACAAGAGGTGCGTATCTCGCAGGTCCAGCAGGTGGATTTCCAGCCATGGTTAAAGGGACTATAGTAGTTTTAGGGATGGCAGAAATAGAGGATGAAAAACTGCTATGAGGAGGACTATTTGGTCTTTATGGCTCACTGATAATTGAACTCCAATTTGGAAGGGAAAAACCAGCTTTAATTTTCAACAATACTTCAAAAGGGTCAAGCTCTTTGAATTTATCTAAAGAATATTTTTCCAACAACAACTCAGAAGTAACAACTTCCCAAAATTCTTCTTTGTCTTCCTGTGCTACTAGAGCCGATGCGTCAATTCCTCTCTTATGCAAGTCTAAGATAATTTCAATTAGTTCTTTTTACTTTCTGATCTAAACAAAATCACCTGAATTTTATCATCAAATATTTTATCTTCAGGACTTCTTCAAATTTCAGAGGACAAGGATTTCGAATGTGATGGAGTACCTGATATTTCAGAAACGCCTTTACTGCCTCTGGAAATGGTGTTTGGATTGTCCACGATGGTAGGTGGATCCGAGTCAGAATTACTCCTCGTATATCTCCTTCTCGAAGCCACCTTTAATCATATTAACTTTAAATGGAGTCACCAAGGTAGATGTAGCCTCAAAAACATTTTTTGAGCTCCTGCTACCTTCATAAGTTCATCTTCAAAATCTCGGGAAAGTATAATATTCAGACTCCCGACAGATGCACCAAAATGTTATCACAAAATTAGACCTGATAGGCTGCCAATCAAGCTAATATCATGTAACTGTTTCAAACCAATATTTTGATTGAGGCTTAGCCTCCTCAACCTAAGAGGGCTCTCTCAAAGGTTAATGATTTTTGATAGAAATATAGATGGCTAACTCTATGTGGGGTAAAAAGCAAATAAAAATAGATATTGGTTGTCAATCACATTAGCAAGTGCACATTGGGCTTATGGAGTCATAATAGCTTCAGTAAAACTAAACAATCTACTCAGCATGGAAGTCAAGGCATATCAGAGTTCAAGTTAAGGAATACATATATTTGAAACTGTAAAACACATAGTCATTTTGCCTATGAAGGAAGTCAGAGCATCAATGATGAATTCTGAGTAACATAAGAAAACACCACTGCAATAGGATATTAAAAAGATGCCATCAAAACAATAACATACTAGAACTCTTCATGAATCTTGAGTTGGCTAAGTAGAAAACTGTGTATTAAGCTGAAAACGGTCACTTACAATAAACACAGTATTTTTGCTAAAAAATTTCCAACCCTTAGCATTTCAAATTATTCATATTTATAGATCATTTACAACATAGGATAACCTTATCCTAATCTAGATACATCGAATTCATACTTTTTGAGACCTTTCCTAACCATGAGACATGGTATTTATTACAAAATGATAGCTGCAAACCTAATGAACAGTCCTACTACAAATAGGACTCAAACTCCTTAACTCTACTCATAACAAGCTTATCTAAACTAGATTACATCATTTGCTAATTTTATTCCCATAAGGTTGAATCCAGATGATAAGCTTTAGCACTTTATGACCTCAATGCTGATCTACTACAAATTAGGAAACTTTCCCTTGTTTTCTAGGCTTTGGGTCCTTTGTGTTCTTGAGACACTCTGATCACCATTAACCCATGAATTCAAAGCTATTTTCTGTCAAGAAATGAAATAACATATGCCAAAAATAACCCTTAAGTGCCAGCTATACAAAAACACCATTAAACTTTCCAAAACAATAGAAACAAACCTGCGGTACGAAAACAACATAGTTTCGTAGCACTTTTCGTAGCGTAGTATTTTAACCCATTTGCCTTCAAAATTTTGGTTTCCTTTCTCTAGATTTATCTTCATATTCACTTGAAATAACTTCCCTAGCAGTTTCAGGTCAAAATACATACATTTACCCTTCAAAAATTGATGGAAAAGGGTGAAAAAAACTGCTATAGCAGTTTCGTAGCGCATTTCACCTTTTTTGCATTGTTTGTGCTACAAAACTACTGAATGAGCAATTTTGTTTGGATTTCTTCAAAATTCAAACCGAAATTTTGCCAAAACTTCATAATACTACAGGTTTCATCAAAGAAATCAGCCATATGAACTAAAAAAAAAACTTTCATAAGGTCTATTCTTCATTTTCTATTTGATTTTGCCTTTGAATTTGTCATTTTGCACCTTGGTTTTGTAGTTTATCCTGAGACAGTTTTAGTTGCAGCTCCAAATCCTCCACTTGAACTCTTAGTCTTATATTACTATCTCTCAAGTGAGTATTGATCACTCTGACAAATTTTTCTTCCTTGATGGCTGGAACTGTCCATGTCAAAATCTGTTCTGCACTGTTTGGAATCTCTGACCTAAAACCAGTTTGGCCTTCCCATGTTGCCTTCATTCTTTTAAACTCTATTTTTTCAATGCTGTGCTTTTTGGCCCTCTTTCTCATCATTGCAATCTCTTGTTTTGCTAGCTTCAATATCTCTTCAAGATGTTCACACTCTATCATGTGTTCTTTTCCCTTCATTGTCTTGTTGGCTACATGCTCCACTATTGGTGATGAGAGATCAACCACCTCTTCACAAACTATGGTTGTTTCAACTTTTTCTTGGATATCCTTGCTGCTTTCCTTGAGCTTCTTAGCATGCCTAGTCAAAGGCTTCCCTGCTTGAAAGATAAAGGCTGCATTCTCACCCTCAAATTCAAGTTTTTTAGCTGACTTAACCCTTTTCTATTTGTGTTCATCTACTCCAATGAAATCAGCTTTCACAATGGGTGATTCCTCTATATCAATTGCATGAAGGATGTCATCTAAATTTCCTTTTATCACTGGGCTGTCCTCTATACCTGAAAAAACTATTTTTCCCTTTGATGCCACTGCTTGGCTTCTTGTAACTCTTTGAATTTCCTGCTTGCTGGTCACTTTTTTTTGTTTAGCCTCTTTGACACCTTTTGACCTCTGTTTTGCAGGTGATGGAGTTGCTGCAACAAGAACTTTAATCTTCTATATCCTATCTTCAACCTGTTTCCTTGGTTTCAACTTTACAAACCTCTTTTCTTTTGCAATCATAGGTTGACTAGACTCTACTACTGGTGTTGAAGGAGTTCCTTTAGGTTTAGGTTTCTATCTGGGGTTAGGTTCTCCAATTCAAATCCATTCATAAACAAAAAACAATACCAATCTCTTCTTATTTTCTGAAGCTCATTAAAAACGAATAGTTTTAT
This sequence comes from Pinus albicaulis, assembly GCA_034641835.2. NCBI lineage: Eukaryota > Viridiplantae > Streptophyta > Pinopsida > Pinales > Pinaceae > Pinus > Pinus albicaulis. The sequence goes on along the minus strand of CM076575.1, from coordinate 513,273,437 downwards.
CAAACCATGGTGAAAAAAAGATGTTTCACAACCATCAGACTTAGCTTGTACTTTATCAGACATTTTGGCAAGGCTTCTATGCAGGTAGAAGGGAAAATCTAGTGATATCATACCTGTGAAATGCAGAAGTAGCTTGAAATGATAAGTATAAATTTTATGGTACCTGCCTTCACATGTAAAGTATATTTGAATGTTAAACAACAGCTTGGCATAGGTGTCTTTGATACAGCTTCTAGGTATTGAATTGTTCAGGTCCATATCTACATATTAAGGTTTCATGAATTCCTTACATGGTTCCATGTCAAAATTAAAACCTTTAAACCAAGTCTCTTGTCCCCTTGGTATTTCTGTTATAGAAGCAATGATCTCAGGTGTGACTGGCACATTTAACATGCTAATTTTGGTAGTTGTTGCACTGAAGTGTAAGGCAAAATATTTAGACACCTGAGTGTGGCAACCCTATAGCTTTTTATAAAACCGAAGAAAATTTGCTTTGCTAAAAGCCTCCATCACTATTTGATCCTTAACTATAGCCTTCACATTTTCAGGCTCATATCTTAAACAATGTCCCCCTCTATGGACTTTCTTCTCCTATGCCATGCTTCTTTGAAAACCTGTTAGCTTCTCTAGAATCCGTAAAATAACCTCGCTTGATCAAGATATGAACAACCTCGCTTGAAATAAATGAACTACCTCACTTGATAATATGGAACAACCTCGCTTGATTATGTTGAGGATAACCTTATGATTGAATAATGTCTCTATCCTGATGATGATGGCTGTGAGATGGGTAAGTAAATTGAATCTGACCTCTAACTGACTCACCATACCATTATCCTATCATTTCTTAATGGTTTTTTGACATATTCTGGCTTGATTGACATGATGGTTAAGAAACCATGCTTTCGTAGCACCCACAGTGTATTTTTTGCAGTTTGTGCTACGAAAGTATTAGCGCTTTCATAGCGCAAAACCTATTTTTTGAACTAGCGGTGATATGAAACGGAGGATTCTTGGCTAATTACAGGAATTTAACCCGAAACCTAATGGAATGAATTATAAATGCAAAAGGTGAGCATTTGATCATGGAGTGGACCTCTAAAGACCTTATTTGAATTCAAATGATGAGCTTTAAACTTATAAAAACTATGACCTACCGTTAAGAAAATCCTAAAATGACTTTCAAACCTTTTTGAGACCATGATCAAAAACAGATTTGACATAATTATGTTTTGAAATTTTGTGGGTGATAAAAATAGATTCAATAAAATGTGTATACTTATGCCATGTAATAAAACCATTAATGCTGAAAAAAATACTGAACTTTATTTTCAAAATGTATGGGTTCATTTTGGTTTTCCAACTTCTATTGTTAGTGACATGAATTCCAAGTTTGTTGGGAATTTTTGGTCCAATATTTGGAAGATGATGGACACAAAGTTGAAAAAGAGTACTGCTTTTCATCCACAAACAGATGGCCAAACCAAGGTGACGAATATGACCGTTGTGCATCTATTGGGAGGATATTGCAGCAAGCATCCCAAGTTGTGGGATGAAAAACTGCATTACATTCAACGCGCTTACAACTGGGCCAAGCACTCTTCTACAAATACTTCACCTTTTGAAGCCTGCTTTGGGTATTTTTCGAAATCGCCATTAGACTTTATCTATGAGAAGGATGTTGCAATTGATGGGCATAGTGGTACTGACAAGGCTCGAAAGTTCTTCGAGCAAATTCATATTATTTATCGTCAAGTTCAAGAACAACATGAGAAGAGTCAAAGCAAGTACAAGGAGAGGCATGACAAACATAGATTTGATCACAAGTTTCAAGAAGGAGACGAAGTATGGTTGCACATAGGCAAAGAAAGGATGAAATGAGAAGGTAAAAAGCTCAAGCCTATTCGTTATGGTCCATTCAAGATTATTAAACAAGTTGGTAATAATGCATTTCAACTTGACTTGCCTTGATATATGAAAATGTATTCCGTTGTCAATGTGGATAATTTTCATTTTTATGAGCCTCCATTGATTGATGATCAAGGGAGTGACATTTAGCTGCCATCAATAGAAGATTTCTTACCAGAATTTCTGGACGAGCTCAAGGAGGATTCCATCCTTGATAGGAGGACACACACTTCTAAAAGAGGAAGTGTCGATTATCTTTAGATTGGGCTCAAAGGCAAAAAACCATGTAAGGAAAGATGGATGTAAGTGGAAAAGGTGAGGGAGTTGTTCCCTCATCTTCTGAACAGGTGATTAAAGTATTTTGGGGTCCAAAAGCTTCCCAATGGGGAGGTGTGATTAGGAGATAAAGTTATATGCTAAAAAATGAAAGTGATCGAAACAGGTCCAAACCTGAGCGACCGAAAAAGTCTTGTCGTTGCGATTCTGGTGCCACGAATGGTTCGAAAAACCGATGTTGTATGAGGAAGATATCGCGTTATGCTCGTTTTCCAAAACAACAAAAATTTGGTGACTGGATGCCCAGTCAACTTGTAGGTACAATCAGTGGAATATTCTGGGAATATTCCATTTTCTTTAGAGTCAATGTGGTGGTGCCATGTGGCACTCTGTGGACCGTTGGATGATGAGGGTACGGTGATGAATCTGAGTTGTTGGATGTGTTAATGGTTAGGCGAATGACTGAGTGACACATGGCAAGCTTGTAGGCTGCCACGTGTCCTCACAAGGTTAGATAATTTTTGTGTGGATTCAATAGGGGTCGAACCCGCGACCACAATCTGCATGCAACACCATTTACCAATTCTCCTACACCGTGTGACTTAACCCTATAGTTTGGCGAATGTATTTAAAGTTTAACTATGTTTGTGGTGACGGTTGGGGAGGCCAGCCCCTAAGGGCCGCCCCCCCTACCACATGTCCATGCGCCCAAAACGATGACCCACGCGCTAATAATAGCATTAAACTAAACCACCAGTGGAGTAGGTGACGGTTTACATGTGGAAGGTTAAACAATTGTTTTAACAGTTAAAGGTTATGGAACCGTGATACTTGGAGTTCCAACACATATAGCGAAGTTCAAAACTGTAGTGGAGAATTCGGTGGGGGTGGCATGTGACCACCCCACCACCCAAATTTAATTCTAACCTTATCCGCCCGCCTAATTTGGAGCGCGTCCCCAAATTTGAGGTTCACTATCAATTTATCTGCAGTTAAATTGACAATCTCCACATTTAGTGGAGCTTTTCTAGTTGTCATTGTGAAAAATGCATTGGGAGGTCAATTTTCGACCAATTTTGATGAAAAAGGAGTCTACCTAGACTAATTTGAGAATTTTGGAGCCATTGGTGCAGAGAAAATAGCCATTAGAGGCATGAAAACATATGTAATTTACAATTTTTAGCATAATGAAAAAGAGGGACATGCCATTGGGAGCTGGACCAACAGATGTAGCCCAAGAGGGGTGAACTGTTTCATCATGCCTATTGTGTAAAACTTATGTGTGAATGTTTTTCTTTGTTATGCACTATTTTTCAGTGTTTTTAAGGCAACATGCTTAAAGTTTACTAATTCATCAATATTTCATGGTTAAATCTCTCATTCCTTAAGCAAACTAATGAAGAAAAATTGTACATGTTTATTTTACTGAAAGGACACTTAGCACAACAGAACTAATACACTCCTTTCAGATCACTTGTTCCTCAATGTATTGTACTTATTTGCTGCTGTTGTACATAATATAATGGATCTATGATTTTCTCATGTTTGATGCGTTGATATTTATTGCAAATTCCAGTTTTATGTTTAGTATTGTAAGGTCCCACCTTACCAACCGTCTAGAGTGTAGATAAGTAAGGGTTACGTTGAAAACTATCACTTAATTTTATTTTATTTTTAACCTCCTAAAATATTATAACCTTTTTCAGGATTACTAACTACTCATAATATGACTAACTTGATTATCATGAAGATTTTTTTCCTTCATCTATTTTAATATAAGAATATAACATAAGAATTCAGGGATAACTTCCCCTTAAAACCAATTCCAAAACACATTTCTCCTCAAGGTTTAAAATAAGATAGCATGTGTTCTTTTCATACTTATACGTGAGTTATAAGAAAGACTAGAAATAAATTCCATCGTAATTCCATGTATGAGAATTAAGAACAATAAACCTATTTGACCCCCTTGATTATGCTAAATAGGTTCCACTTATTGACTCTTTACATCATAACCACAAACTATTCCACAAGAACCTAAATATCATTCTTCTATTAAGTCAAAATACACATATAAGGGCATGATTATTAATCTACCTGTAACAAGGTAACTTAAGGAGGAATATGCCTATATTCATCATAAAATATCATGATATGTTTATGAAATGGATAAATGGAATCACAAAAGATATTGATTCAACAATGTTTCCAAATTTATCAACTAAAAATTCTCATTCCCAAGTATTAAGGAAAAACAATTATTTGCATAATGACATTGCTTCAATCATGAAACTCGTATAATGAATTTTATAGCAAGAGTAGCTACTATTACAAATTAAGAAACATATTGTTCTTTAAAGAGTTCTAAATAAAATATTGGGCTTTCCAAAATTAGGCACAATTAGTTGTTTGCTACAACTACTTAAGCATAAGACTACACCCATGAATATTACATGTAGCTTGGGCAACTTATTATGCTCACTTGAACAAGTAATTAAATCCTACATAATTGGTTACTGTAATGTTTTTAACAATAACACCCTTTTTTTTATGATAGATTTATATGATAAAAGGAACATTGTCTTGCTGATCTATTCACACTTCAACAACTTTACTAACACTGAATTTCAGATTTATACAACAACTTGCAAGAATAGGAAGATACATCCATTGAATAATATATTCATAAATTTCTGGTACATAAAATCTATAATGAGTGAGACATTTACTCTAAGAATTTGTGTGCATAAAAGCTACAACCATTGAGGCCTATTAACAAGGAGTTTGCTAGCATACAATATATAATCATTCATGCATTTTGTCGAACACTTTGCAAGCATGCAATCTACAACAATTGAGAATTTAAAACAACAATTTCAAGTGCATTGAGTGGGTTAGTATCATCAATATAGATAACAAAGTAAATCCAAGATATAAAAAAAATTATCAAAACCAAACAATAGACAATCCATACACGCAGCAACGAATCTTCAAAATTGACCAAATCAGAGAATTGGAGTCTGAAAACCTGTTTTTTGGAATCAAAGTAGGGGTTACATGGTCATAAGGCACGGATACCCCCTAATGTTGATCTACAATGCAACCGAAAGTCCTAGAAATGCGATTCTTTAAAACAACAACAAAAAAATTCCTAATATCTCATTTAACACTTTTATAAAACACTTAGTTTCATCTATGACTCTACATGGAGAAAGTAAAATAAAATTTATGCTAATATGATATTTGCATCAAAATCATGGAAACCTGCTATGGAAAAAAAATCATTATAAACTGAGCTTAAAAACTTTTGCAACAAATCTTTGTTTAATCCCCCTACATGTACATTCTCATACATAGCTTCCATGAAACTGTTAACTCATTGTTGGTTAGCTCATAAATAATTTTCTAAATGTTCATAATTTTGTAATAATTTAAATTAACAATTTCCAATAAATTAAAGTTTCCACAACACTTTAGAACGTAATAATAAGAAACCAAAATTTCAAGAACATTGATAGATATACGTGGCAATGTACATAATGGCTCCAAAGGATGAGAGTATGATCCAGCTCCAATATCCTTACCAACTCATTGTGAACCATCCGGTTTTCCACCCAACCATATCTAGGAGAACTTCTCCCCCTCGAACCCCCGAGTTTTAAGAGCTCAAAAACAATACCAAAATATAGCAGTAGAGAGATATCCAAGGAAAGATGAGGAAGATAAGTTTAACTTCCTCCCAATACCACTCATGGTCAACTCCACTAGGTATAACTACTTAGTAATTTATTTTAGGAATTTCAAATTAATTTAGAAGAAATTGGCTACTCTCCAAGTCTCTCACTCTCATAATATTTTTCAAATCTCTCCAAATCTTGGTATCATAATGCACCTCCCTCAAGTGAGAATACATGAGGCACATTTATAGGAGGAGCAACAAATTCTTGTCATACAAGAGGAGTAATATGCATGCCTTGTATTCCTTTTTAGAGGAGTGTAACTAATGTCATGAAGGAGAGGTATGCATGCCTTAGTTAAGGAGAGTGTAACATATGCATTAAAGAGAGTGTAAGAGGAATCTTTTATGACATGTATTTAATGAGTGTAAGAGGAATATGCCATTCTTTGATGAGTGCATAAAAGAGAGTGTAATGTATAATTTAAATAGAGAGGGAGAGAGACTTACATAGAGCCATGAGAATCATCAAGGAGAGAGGTGTCAAGTGATTGAGGAGATATAATTCCCTTTTAATAATAATATAATAGTCTCATAAAATATAATCATAATAATAACAATATTAATAATATCGAGGATTAAGATGACATTGAACTATTAAGATTGATGAATGATAAGTTAACTGATTTTACTTCAAGTATACTTTATTACCCATATATTGGAGGTGATTTACTATTTTTGGAAAGTCATACTCGAGATGCTAGACATGACTTTATATTTTTAGAAATTCATTCCGAAATTGTGAGGAATGAGATTTTATTAAGGAAATTCATCCGTGAGCTGCCCATGGGTGGTATTTTTCTTTCGGAGAATAGGAATTGACACCCATATTGTATGCATCTCCGTGCCTTAGTAGATTGACAACTCCATGCCCTAATCTACTCTAAAGATCCAAGATTCCACACCTTGATATTTTTAAGTATTCAAGACTCCGCGCCCTAAACATTTCAGTATAGATCCAAGAATCCATGCCTTTATATTTCATGGATTTAGGACTTCGCACCATAATCATTTTATTATATATCCAAGACTCCACGTCTTTATATTTCATGGATTTTGGACTCCACACCCTAATTTCCATGGCTTCTCATCTCCTCTACTTTGAAACTCCACGCTTCACCTTAAGGTACTGATTGTGAGCTCATACCCATATGATGGTTCATTGGTAAGGTCTTCTTCCAAGACCTGCACACATCAAAATCTCATAGATTAAAGGAATCAAATGAATTTCATAATTAAATTATTCAAATTTTACCAAGGATTGTGCATGACTTCCACAGTCATTTTGGTTTTGGATAAATGACTTCCACAGTCATTTATAAGTCAAGCATACTTGTTGGCAATGACCAAGTCCCTTGGTACATCATGCTTAGTACAATGTTACACACATGTAATTATACAAATCATGTATCATCCATAAATCATAATTAACCATATGTTCCACATAACCATGATCATCCATGGATCTGTGTCTCAATCTTGTATCACCATCCATGTCATGCACCTATGTCCAAAATAGGATACCGAAAGAGAAAACATCACTAATATGCTCTTAACCAATATCAATTATTATACACAGAACCATAGATATTATCATATGCACACAACAACCAAGTGACCCAAACCAGGTCTATAGCATATAAACATGTACATAAGTCTTTCATGCCTAATATTATATCATTATATCAAAATCACCATCTCTAAGTGTCATCAAAGCTATCTTACCAAGAAGGGACACTACAAGTATTGTTGCTTTTCCTATTTTGGGATATTACAGTGGTATCATAGCATAATCTTGGTTGAGCCTGTGATAAATCACATCTATGTCATCAGAAGAAGAAGAAGCTTCTCATAGAAAGGGGAAGGTTTGATTATACAAAGAAGACAGAGGCAAGATTCTAATATTAGGAGAAATGAATGGAAAGGAGTTTTCAAAGCTTCTTCTCCAAACTATGCAGGATATTAACACAGAAATCAAGGAGATGAGGATGGATAGACATAAAGATTCCCCTAAAGGGTTTGTACATGAAGAAAGCTTTGACATTTCACATTATTGGTGTGAGCACTCAGCATTACAACTAGTTCCACAATTCTCTATCATGCCTACATTCCTAACAAGAGGAAAAGAGGTAGGAGAAACAAAAAAGGAGGAGACTCTTGTTGACTATCTCCTAGAATATGAATCTCAATCTCGGAGCATCTAAACTTCCAAGGTTTCTGTTAGATCAAGGAAAATAGAAGACCCAGTAATCAAAATAGAGGTAGAGGGTACATGCAGAACAATGGTCTGCAACATACTTTGGGTATATTCTTTATGCCTACTTTTGATGGGTCACCCAAGTGCACAACTAAGGCTTGGGTAGGGAAGTTGGACATCTATTTCCAACTGCACCAAGTTTCAGAGGTGGAGGCCATTAAGGTAGCAGCACTGCACCTTGAAGGTGAGGCTCATGATTGGTGGTTTCATGGTCTTTCTACATTGGGGTATGGAAATGTGGTTTCATATGCAAAGTTCACTAGGAGGCTAGTGGAAATATTTGATCGAAGATATTCAAAAGCACCCTTGGTTGAGCTAGCTAAGATTAAGTAGTTAGAGCCTTAGCATGAGTTGATAGGATCCACTAGACCAAATACACTCTAGGATTCTATTGAGAGGGTTAGAGACTTGCAAATTACTTTTCCAAGGGGAAGAGCCCCCCTCCAGCAAGAGCTCTATTCTCAAGAGGAAGATATGAATATTCCTCCCTCAAAAGAGGAGCAAGACAAAGGGTATCTTAGTGATGATGGGGTGTTATCCAATAATTATGAGGAAGAAGAGGAAGAGCTGGAAGGAGATAACAATGTTGTAGCACCAAGAGGAGATCTACCACCACCTGGAGTTGGAAATGGAGCAATTTCTCCAACTAGAGGATCCCTTTCATCCTTGCAGGGAGTCCCAAAGAATCTAACATAGGGAGACCAGGGCATAGTACTGGAACAACATGTGTTAGTATTGAAGGACAGTGGGACTACCCACAATCATATTGGTGCCCAACTAATACAGAGGGGAGACACACCTACCAGTAATTCTGAAGGATTCTCAGTTGTGGTTCTGAGGACTAAGCTGTGGGGGAAGTGTGTTCTGACATTGACTATAATTTTGAGGACATACACCATGATGGATCACTTCTTTGTGGTCTAGAATCCTAACACCAGTATGATATTGGGTGTGTAGTGATTTATTACATTGGGGAAGGTGACCATATATTGGGAGACCTTGTAGATGGAGTGGTAAGATAATAAGGGTAGCCAACATCAAGTGATTAAGGACATGCACACCCATCCATTCTAGGAGGTCTCTACACATAAGAGGGAAAATTATTTGCACAGTGGAAGCAAGGAAAAACTAGTCCACTCAGATATACAGTTTACTCTAGACCTTGATGTTTCATTACATGGAGGCATTCCACCAGGAAGGCCCCATGACTGTAAGATGATCATATATTTCTCACAACAAGATGCATCATTCATGGATCTGGCTGAGGAGGGAGCCTTGGGTGAGGTTGGCACAACGTAGAGAGCCTTTGATTGGCTCAAGGAAGGGATGAGAAATTTTCTGATATCTGCATTGCCATCTCTCACCTAGCCTCTTGTGTTGGAAGATGGTGTTTCAAGAGTAGATGGTGGCACAAGCATGGTGCAAAGGGGCTACTCCATAGCCTTGGAGAATCAGAATATACTTCCACACAAGAGGGAGTCTTCTATATATGACAAGGGGTTATTGACACTCCTGCATGCATTGGCCAAACTCTCGAAGTTTTGGATGGGCAATGTATTGCAAGTGAAGGTTGATCCCCATAAAATTCAATATTGTTTTAGGAAAAAGCATCTGCAAGGGAGGCATCAAGAGGGGAATAGCAACACTTCGGCATGTGACTTTGGCATTGAGCATGCCAGTGAGGGGAGCTATGAGGTGACAGGTGCTCCATTATAGAAGTCAGAAATACTATCATTGAGGAGTATAGATCCATATTGGGAGTCCCAGCTATTGGTGGAGTATTCCAAGAACCTCTTCACATGTAAGGTGCTTGATTGGCATGTAACAAATGGGAGGTATAGAGTGGTGGATGGAGTCGTCTATTGCTAGGATCAGATATTCTTGACTAGAGACTCTAAGATAAAGGAGAAGATTATATATGTAGCACATGAAGCACTCCTTTCCAGTCATACAGATTTCATTAGGAATTATCATACCATTATGGAGAGATTCTCATGGGAGGGTCTCAAAGAGGATGTGCTCTAGCATATCAGGAGGTGTGTAGTTTTATATATGAATGAGGAGGGAAACAACCATCCTGCAAGGTTGTTATAGTCACTTGATTTTCCAGGATATAGATGGGGGAGCTCAGCCATGGACCTCATCACCAACCTACCAACAATACATGGTAAGAGTTGTGCCTTTATACTCATTGATAATCTAACAAAGTATTTGCATTCTCTTGCCATCTTTGTATAGTGCATTTATCCACAGGAGGGTAAGCCTCTCTATGGATTTCATGGTCTTATTGGGACTATAGTCAGTGATGGGAACGGCCTCTACCTAGAGGGATTTGGGCAAGAATTATTTTGTTTGGGTTACACTCAGCTTACACCACATGCGCTTTAATACTTCCGAGCATGTGAGAAGCTAGTGGTAGCAAGCAAGTGGTTGAATAGCCACTTATCACATCATGTTTTGAGAGATCTAGGAGCAGAACAACGTTGGTCTCACTTGAGGGAATGTTGTCACCATCCAAAATTTAGTCTATTTCTCCTTTCGATTCCACATTGTGATGATGTTATGTTCACTATATGTGGAATGGTTTGGGAAAGAAAGGTTCCTAGAACCAAAGAGTTGATCCTTGAGAGTACCGATGCCTTTTGGAATCTTGAGGACAACATTATTTCAGCCCAAGATTAGCAAAAATTCTATAATTATCATAAATGGAGAGAGATACAACGTGGGGTGGATAATTTAGCCTATCATTTTCAGCCATACAACCCCTCTACATTGCAGAAACAGGGGATTGATGAGTTTTTCTATGAGCTACCCAGGGTGATCCATTTTTCTTGGATGATAGCATGGGGATTGCAGCTTCTCATGGGGGTTAATATCCCCAAAATTTATCACCTCTCATGCCTCAAGAAGGCCTCTAGATAGCATGTGGTTGCCTCCATGGGCATCCCATTTCTTCATGATGAGAGCCATTTGGTTATATTACCAAGGGCTAACTTGCACACTTGGGAGGAGCAACTAGAGGACAGATTGATTGGATAGCATTTGGTTCAGTGGAGGAGTTTATCAGACGAGGATGCTAGAGGGGAAGGAGAGGATATTTTACAGTATCCATCCTTGCAGTTGCTTGAGGACAAGAAACATTTGGGAGAGGAGGACTGTAATATTCCTAATTAGCTTTCAGCTAGATGGAATATTAATTTTGCTTTTGATAATAAGATAGGTGAATAAGTGGGTAGAGAGACCCATAAATCTATTTAGTAGGAATAAAACCATCTCTCATGTGAATTTGGATCATTGTATCAGAAGTACAAAGCACCTTGAGGTGTGAACAGGGGCTAAAGCATGTGGACAGGGTCAAAGTTGACCAAATCAAAAATGATGTTATAGAGATAGTGGAGGATTAATGGAGGACAGTGGACTCATAGAGGAGGAGTGTATGAATGAGAGTAGCTTCTTTATTGAGTGGGGACCAGTGTGAGGAAGCTCACCAAGAATATAAGGAAGAGGATGGAAGCCATAGAAGGCATTTTTATTATTGATATTGTATTGGTCTTGTATGACTTTTTGCACGCTTAAGCTATTTACGGAGTCTGCTATGCTGTTTAGTACAAGGGTGTTCCCGAGTGGAAATCCCACCCTCATCCTTGGGGGACTTCGAGTGCCTACTCAGGAGAGGTTTATTGAGCATCATTACCACATTCTGGCATCAGTCCAAGCTTCAACCATCATCCAAAGCACAGTCTCCTTTAGGATTGTGTTTTTTTGTAGGGGAGAAGCAGTGGAGGATTTATAGATCCAGTTCTGAGCTTGTTTTCCAGTGGAGGGAGCAGACCTTCTTTCGAGAGGATAGCAAGGGGGGTACTTGAGCATCATTGTGTCATATGGCATCAGGCCAAGCTGTTTCCATCACCTACAACATAGTTTCCCTTAGAAACTACGCTATTTTATTGAGCAGTTGCAGTGGAGGTCTTAGTGCCCCAGTTTGTGAGTTAGATTTCCAGTGAGGGGAGAAGCCCTTCACTCGCGAGATCTATTGGAGGAGTATCAACCATTTCCATATCATATCATCCACCTCCTATCAGTTTTCTAGTGGTAGAGCTTATTCATCACTAGGGTTTTATTTCATCAATTTGGTATTTTGTGTATTTCCGGAAACCCTTTTTGGGTTGTCTTGGAAGTGTGCTCGAGAGCTTAGATCTCCATTCCCGAAACTTTTTGAGAATTATATTATTATATCCATACATTTACCCTCACTGGGACTGCATTGTCTTTTTTCTCTGGCATTTTTTATATTAGAAACATTTCATGTTTGGGTGTATTTGAGGATTGGAGGCTTGTCTTGCCTAGTTTGAGTGACTCGTTCCTCAATGTAGTGTACTTATTTGCTGTTGTTGTACATAATATAATGGATCTATGATTTTCTCATGTTTGATGTTATTTAGTGCAAATTCCATTTTTATGTTCAGTATTTCTACTTTTCCTATTTTGGGATATTACACCATACTCACCCAAGAGAAGTTAGCACAACCATGCTTCTTGCTGCCGTGTGTCATAGATCTGCAAGTAGTTCACCAACCAATTTCTCATCATCCTCACCCATCCATCCAACTCTAGGTGATGACTCATATCATGCTCCAGATTGGTATCCACCAAATGGAGAATACCATCCTCCTCAATCTGATGATATTTTCACTCCATGATATGTTGAAGTGCATCCTCCTTGAGGTTTCTCACTCAGAACCTCTCATTGATGACCCAGTAGAATCCATAAGATTCTGAATTTGCTGTAGGCAAAAAATTCTCTTTGATATGTGAGGTTCTCATTAAGAAATATCTATCAAAATAATGGGAGATTTTATCCATCACAAGATTTCTATCATCTACCATCTACCCATCCAATTCTTCATGAGTGAAGCAGTCATTAGAATGCTCCAAGAATAGTTGGGCCCCAAACTCATCACTGCTCCTTGGTGACAGCGCTACTGATCTCCATGATGGTGCATCTTCTATCTCATGACCACACACAATGGTGAACTCATAGCCTGAAATTGTACTAATTAGGACTATACTTATCCCATCCTTCGAAACTCCACACTTCAACACAAAGTTTTGTGCGTAGCTCAACAATGAAAAACTGGGATGGCTATACATCTCCTCCTTGAACAAGTCAAGGGTCCTCTGCGTAGTGATAGTTCACTACTCCAAATCAAAAAGGTGATCTAATCCTTGGTTACGCAATTGCCCTGATCGCATGATCTCACAAATTTCAAGCTGAGGTGCTGAAATAATATGGGATGGAAATGTTTGCAAACCTTGGATTCGCTGAAACTCGGGAACATATTGCACAGCTACAAGAGTTCCTCCAACTGGTGCAATGGTTTCTCCAATTATTGGTAATGGTGGTGACTGCTCCTCTTCTATTGTACCAATGCTAGTATCTACCTCCTCTTCCTCATGCATCTCCTGAATCATGCAAGGGACTCCCAATGTCAAGTGCTCAAGAACATCTTGCAAAGATGTAAGTGCTCCTTCACTTGATGCAAATACTTCTGCAGCTGGTGGTGGTGGTGGTTGCTCCTCTTCTGGAGTGATAGAGTTGACATCTTCCTTTGGATCCTCATGTGCTTTCTCCTCAATGTGGGAAAATGTCTTTATGGAAAGTGTCTATGGTTTTCTTCTATCAAACTTCTTTGTCACCCTTTGAGTGAAATCTGCATAAGCAGTCACTCTTGCATGTTTCATATGACTGAACGACCAACCCTTTGCTTCACCCTCAAGGTGCAACGCTACAATCTCAACAACCTCTCTTTCTGCTACTGGATGTAGCAAGAAGAATGCATATAACCTCTTCCTCCAAACCTTTGTTGTGCTTGTGGATGATCCATCAAATGTAGGCAAGAAGAATCTATTGGGCCTTTTTCTTTTTTGCTGCTGTGGGATATCCTTTCTTCTTTGAGTTGTAAAATTTTTTTGAGAGTTAGATTCTCCTTGAATTCTATAGACTATGATTTTTACTCAGAAATATATTTACTTAGAGTCTCATGCTCCAAGTTTCCTCCATCTCCATGCCATTCACCTTCCTCTTCAATGAAAGTGGACATAGTAGATTGTTGTGGAGCTCTATGCATTGTCGGTTTCTTCTGTTGTTGATAGGAAGTGCTTGGACCTTCCTCATTCTGAAACCCTCTTGAGGTTTCTCTTTGCCTTGCCCTTCTCATTTCTTTAATATTTTTGGAGAGATCCTGCATCGATCCAAAGAGAAGTGTGGCAAAAGTTAATCCTTCCGCCATTGAAGACTTCTTGTTTTTCTGCTTCTTCTTCTTATTCTTCTGATGTCATGAAGTGCCCACAAGCCGAGCCAAAGATCATGCTCTGATACCACTGTAATATTCCAAAATGGAAAATATAGGAATATAGAACATCTATAGCATTCCAAATAAGCAAAACAGGAATATAACACTAAAATCTGGAAAATGTTGGAAATATGTTGCAACATCAAGACATTATAACCATGAGCAAAAACAACTAAGTCATATCATTATAAACAACAACAAATATAAAGTACACATTGCTCCAAATAATATGCACTCAAGCCAACAGGAAGTGGTTGAAATACACTAATGAAAACTAGCACTGGAAATGTTGTGCTGCTACTACTGCTACTGTTGGAAATTAATGTTATTGGGAAGAATAACCATGTGTGGGAGGTTTCTTTAGTGCTTAGAATGATCCAAGATTTTAACCACGAAATATACTCAAAAAACCCAGAAAAACCCAGAAATGGTTTGGCCCGATTTTAACTTTGGATGTTTGGCCCTTTTTGGGTTGCCAACTGCACCCTTGATGGCTGACTTACGCAATCCTCTTGGGTAACTGCTGAGATGGGGCTGAATTGATGATCTAAATTCTGCAATAGAACCCAATCAACTCAATACATGAAGGGCTGGTCCCTTCTCTTGATCTCCAAGCTAGAAGCTTGAAATCTAGCTCCTCCTTCCTTTGCTCAAGTCGTAGCTGCACACTGCTCAACTGCTGGAATGAACTACGCTATCAAGAGGGATGAAGCTATAGCCTACTGCTAGGTGATGGAGTATAGCTCAAATATTATGGAAATAATCTCTACAAAGTGAGGGGATGATCCCTCACAGGATTCCAAGCTGAAATACTTGGAACTTCCTTCCTCCACTAGATCTACATGGTTGGACTGGGAAATTCGTGAAGGAACCATTGCTGCATGAAGGTATAAACTGATGGCATGATGCCAGATATCATAATGTTTCTCTTGGAAGACTTAAATGGAAGCACAATATGAAAGGATGAACTCTCCACCGGTTTCTTAGTTGATGCTAAGAACTACCTTCCTCCTCTTAAACCCTAAGACAAGAATGCATAATTCCTAAAGATGTATATGCAGAAGAGAGGGGCTAAATGTGGCACCAATTCCGGATGATGAATAGCTTCTCAAAATAACCTTCCCAAAGTAGTCACTCAAAGCCCCCCGTGGGTAAGGGTGTGTTAGTCATTAGTAATTTTTTACTATTTTGATGACTAAATGCTTTGTCCTAGATTTCTAGAAACAAAATTCAAAAATCATGTGAGTTCTAGAAATATCCTCAAAGAGAAATTTACTGTTTATCCCACTTCCTTGTCAAAGCATGGCCAATATATCTCCCAGACAAGACCAATGTCCCTCACTCTCACTATGTTTGCCATCTCTGCCTATAACACTCTGTCTCTGTTTGCTTAAGCCCTTTACTTTCACACCTTCTTTTTCCAAGTAAAACAAACTTTTCTCCTACTCACCAAATGCCTCAAGCAATGGTGATTTCAAAACTCCCTTTCTAAAGCCCTCTAAAGTAAACAAAGTTTTCTAGTTTTCTTGGATGATAGTGCATAATAGAGTGTCAAAAACCCTGTCTCCTCATCCAAACCCTGATTCAAATTTTTCAGTCAAAAAACCTATGCCAAGGACATTACCATAAGTCAAATAGGGTCACCTAGGTTATGCGCTATCATGGTTCTAACTGAACTATTTCCACAAGTATTCAAAGGTGAAGTCAAGAGAACACAAGGATGAGGCCTATCATTGGCCAAAGAACATCAAAGACCTCCAAAGGTATCCTCTTGTTCAAGTAGTAAGCCTGCAAAGGTGAAATTTACCATGTCAAAGCATTTCTGCAGGAATGTTTTTATAAATGGTCAACAACAGAAATAGAGGCAAAGAAGGAGACCTAAAAAATATCATAAAGGCATCCACAGCTGGTAGCAAGATACAAACAGGCTTAAAGTTTACAAGGAAGAACATGATCTCATGAGAGAGTGTTATGAAGTGTTGCCCATCAAAAGGTCCATGGAGGTCATAAAATATAGTGGCACATAAGAAACATTGTACATCAATCAAAAATATCCTTAAAAGGTTATTTGGCTTCAAACATGAATCTTGTAGAGGGAAAGTTACCCTTTTCTTACATTCCTGCAAAAAGGACAAAAAAGTTATCAGATTAGCCATCAGGTAAGGTAAAAGAGGAGGATCATCATAAGAGGACCATTCATAGCAAGAAGAAAACAACAGGTATGTGTTTAATGGGAATCAAGCTACATGTCTATTTTGACCAAGCAAAAAGAGCAATGCTAAGGTTAACAAGGAAAAGAACCCCTAAACCCCTTCAAATGATCACTAAAGGCTTTTAGACATAAATAACTGAGTTTGATAAGTGTCTCTTTGAGAACTTAGGAGACAACCTTGTTTTCCTTTTTCTAAACATCCATAAAGATTCATAAGCCTGGGAAGATAGACAAAAATGGTCAAAATAGTGACAAAGAAACCTCCTTCATCACAACAGATGGTTTCAAGGTCAAAGGAAAGAATGTTTCAAACACAGAATATCAGTCAAAAGGAGAAATGGCAAAAAGGTATGAGTTTGCTGTTTATAAGTGTTAAAGTAAAAAACAGGTTCTATTTACAAAAAGGGTTGAGAGGCATAGGCTTGGTGTCTTTAGGTAAGGTGTCAAATTAAAAGAGCCTTAAGAGGCCTCCAGTAATGAAGAAAATCAACTTTGTCAATCAAATATGCCACCTGCAACACCAAAATAGTCAAAGATGTAGTGAGAAAAAGTAAATAAACATGAACATTACAAAAGTGGGTTTTGGTTTCAAATTTATTTTCAAAAGGGTTATAAAATCCTTTTTGGGTGTTCCCCTGCATCATTTTTCATCTCCAAACCGCAGAAAGCCGTTGAGAAGATATTTCAAGAGTTTCTGTGCAAATCAGTGAAAATATCCGGGCGTTACACATCGAGGCTAGCGCTATGCACCTGGCCTTCGGCACTACACACAGGAGAGGCAGTCGCAGTGTCATTTAACACTACGCTGTGTGCCCAGAGCCCATCGCTAAGCACCTGGGCCGGTGTTAGTCACAGACACAACAGAGTGCATAAAACTGCCTGTTACGCACCTGCGCTACGTTCCTGAAGCCTGACTAGCCCATCTCCAACCTATTACGCACCTGCACTACTCTTCTGTGAGCCTGATTGGCCCGAGCTGACCCGGCACTACGCATAGGCGCTACACACTAGTGTTATGCACAAACAAGTTTTGTTTAAAATTTCTAAAAAGAGTCAAAACTTCGGTTTTTCACCTCCAAACTTTCTACAATGAAGGACACAAATTTGGTGGTTTATTTTCTTGCCTCCGAAGCTTTAATTTTCCTAGGCAAAAATATATTTAAAGGCTTAATTAAACCAAACCCTAGGCTGCCTAAGAAATTAGTTTTAAATATCTTTGGTTAGGATTTGCAAAAGAATAAACTGTTGTGTATGCCAGAGGAGATTGAGTGACAACAAGCAAACCTCTAAAACATTGAGTGCACTCCTGAAAAGTTCCATCTTGGCCCCCATTTGCAAAATTCGCCAATCACCTCACTCATTGCAGCCTTTTGACCCAAAGGCCCTGAAACAGTTTTCAAAAAGCCTTATGTGCTAAAAAACCAACCACCATGTCTGAAGCAGAGATTCACACTAGCAATGATGAAGTCAAAGACCTACCGAGCCTCAGCACAAGGGAGGAAGGGCCAATAGGTTTGAGCCCTTAGACACCATTCAAATTACCTCCTCTCCCATGATCCTTTCATACTTTTAGGATGTTGGATGTTATCCGTTTTGTGAAAAGGTCAAGCAAGTCAAAAGCCACTCCAACTTGACTAGACATTTCGTCATTGGCTTACAAAATCACCAAATTAGCCTAGCCGGAGTGAAACTTGAACTGTCATCTGAATCCATTTCCAAAGAAATAGTTATACCAGACATCGGTGATATATGGTTTAAACAAAAGAAGTTGGAGTTGAGCTATTATGAGCCCTACCTAAAACCAAGCTGTCAACAAGGCTACAAGGTTGTTTTTCCTTTTTCACACTTGCTAAAGATGTATGCCTTGCTAATGAAGAAAATTATCAAATATTTCACCTGTGAGGGGAGATACTCCAGGATTTACTCATATCATATAAGGTTACTAATGCACCTCACCAAAGTCAAAATAATGAACCTACCATACTACCTTTTCCAGAGCATTGACAAGATGGCCTCACTTGTCAAAAAAAGAAGCTATGACCGCCAAATGTTGAGCCTTTTCCACCACTCGATCAAAATATTGTCTTACACCAGCTGGAGCTGCAAGGAATCCCTTGGAAAGTCTTCATCTCACATAATGTGTTTACAAACCCCCAAGAATTCATTCAGCGGAATCTACCTTGCCCTTCACAAAAACCTACCTCCACTCCTCCATCCTCTCTGCCTATGCCTTCTCTACAAAGGAATTCACCTCCTATCTCTTCTCCTAATGCACCAAGTGAAGAAGCTAACAGTGAATCTAATGAAGAGAAAACAGATGACAATAATGAGGAAGAGGACGATGAGTAGAAACTAAGGAAAATGAAGAAAATGAGGAAGAGGAAAATGAGTTAGAAACTGAAGAAGATGAATAAAACAAAGAAGAGGACAATAGTGAGCAGGAAAGTGATAATAGCCATAAAAAACAAGAAATTGATGACAACAGAAATCAAGAGAAAGATGCAAGTGAGACAAAGGTTGAAAACATTGAGGCAAATGAAAAGCTTGATAAAGATGATGAAAGTGGCGAAAATAATGAAGATTATGGGATAGAAATAGAGTGTGAAAGAGAGGAACAATAGAGTGATGATGACCAGGAAGAGGAAGCCTCTCAAGAAGAAAACAGTGAGCAAGAAAACAAAGTTAAAATCAGTGAGCCTCATGATGAGGAAAAGGGCCAAAACAATGGTTCTTATGATAAGGAAGATGACACTAAAAAAACATATGAAGACAGTAGGGAGGAGACACATGAAGCTAATGAAGGTAGTAAGAAAACCAATGATGAATTTGAGCATGATAGTGAAACCAATCACAGTGACAAAGACGCCGAAGTAAATGAGATAAGTGAAGAGGATATTGGTCAGTTTGAGAGTCAAGATGACAGTGAAGAAAACAATGAGAAAAGCAAGGATGATGATGAGATCAAAAGTAAAAAAATCAGTAACCCTATGGAGCATCAAGTGACTCGTGAAATGCATGACAAATATGACAAGGCTTGTGGCACCTCCAAAGGTAGAGACACCATCATAAGACCTCTCACATGCACCTATCACAGAAATGTGTTTTTTGCCTCAAAAAGGAAAAGGGCCATCTTTCCTATGGCAATCAAGCATCAAGACAAAGGAAAGGGAAAGGTGAAAAAAGGTGAGTAGAAGGTACAGGTAAGAAGGAGAAAAATGATCAAGAAGACTTCTCAAGGATCTCAATTCATTGATCTAGACAGTGACAATGAGGACCAAGAGATGAAAACTAGGTTACTCCTCTTGGAAAAATATGCACAGCTTCAGGAGTGGGAAAGGGATTTTAATATGGCTCAAAGGGTCATCTACTATTACAAATAGGAACATAAGCATTTCAAGGAGGTTAAGAGGGGCCTTGCCCTACAAAAGAAAATGGCCAAACATTATGCACGGAAAAGCATGCTTGCTAGCGCCAAGCTAAAGAAGGCCCTCATTGAAATAGAACACCTAAAAAGAACCAAAGTGCATGACAGCCTTGGATTCTTGGCTGAGGCTTCTCAACAAGTATCCAAAACCTCTTGAGGGGTCTACCCACCAATTTTGAGGAAAATTGGACAACTTTTTGTTTTTTTCAAATTTTGACACCTAGGAGCACAACACCCTAGGCGAAATGCAAAAATTTGGTGCATATTCAGCTCTAAAAGTTTACATTTTTGGATTTTTCACATCACCAAAAATCTACTCAACAATTTTCAGATCATTTGGAGCATTTTTACCCCCTCAAAAGGTCAAAAAACATAAAAAAATTTGACCTTTTTGTCTCCTTCTCAGATTAGGTGTTACGCACAGAGCAGTGCTGGGAGATTTGATTTTTGAGCTAGTAAATGGAATCCAATCAGCACAAATAAAAAATCTTTGTAAATTAGATTCATCAGGATTTCCAATGAGCCATCATGGAAACAAATCTCGTGTCAGGAAGACCTCCAAAAGACTGCTACAATAGGGCCTATTTCTGCGTTACGCACCTGGCATTTTTTCACTATTTGACACATGTGCTACGCTCCAGTGGCTGAGTGGGAAAAATGTGAGTTTGGAAAGTTTTCTTAGGCATGTTAGCCTAAAATTCAATTTTATTTCCATTTATAGTCGGAAAAGATATTTATTTAGATATTTTTGTGCCTTGGGCTTTGCAAAGCCTCAAGGACAAGTTAGGACATTTCTCTTTGGCCAATAGGCTTCTAGATGCTCTAGTAGGCTCTCATCTCCTTATTTGTTATATAAAGCATAAGGATTCATTGTAAATATTTGGGACTTGATGTATTTAAGAGAAATACATGGTTTTATGAGGTTGGACAAGATATTGGTTTTATGAAGTGAATGAATGGCTTGTGTGGCTTGATGTTGGAGAAGCTTGCTTGCAGGATTCCATAGCTTGGTGAATAGTGATGTTTTCCTAACTTGTTAATGTTTTCTTGTCCTCATTTTGTTTCTGTCTGCTTGGTTGCTATATATCAGAAAATTATAGGTTGAGATATGCTCATGGAAGCACCTCAAACCTCCTGTTTGCTATAGTTTTGATGTTTTCCTCTTTTAGTCATCTTAAGGAATTATTGATTTCTCCTTAGGTCCACTAAAACTTGTTTGTGTTTCATGAATGGTTAGTATGTTAGCTTATAAATATGATTCATGTTATTCCCTGCTTATTTAAATTTTTTGAGACCCTATCTTGAAGTTTTTCTATGGAATATTGATTGACTAGGTTAAGACAAAGAGGTCTCGTTTCGATCTTTCCCCTTGCCCATGCTTACCAACTTGTTTCAGAGTTCCCAATAGTTTGATATATGTTGTTTAGGAGTTCCCTTTGCATATATTGAGTTTTTTTTTTATCTTATGTGTTTTCCCAAAAAGTTGAAGGTGAATTTCTAAAGTTAGGAGTTCTAATGCTTCTATGTATCATTGGAATGCTCATCTTACATGTTTATCAGTTTGAGTATTTTTCATAGAGATTAATGGTTTGCCCTACCTCGTGATTTATTTCTTTCAGACTATATATGTTTAATACCTCTTAGTTTTTCCCAAACTTAATGTTCATTACAGCTCATAAATCACCCAAAGGATTCATTAACCTTGCTAAAACGACCCTGCAATACACTCTACTTCATCATTTAGACACCCTCGACTTCATCTGACCCCATAGTCCTGTTGATTTGATAATATCTCATTCCACCTATCCTACTTAGTCATCTTACCCCAACCCAAAACAAACAAACAAATTACACTTAACAACTAGCCTAAAATCAATCATCCGAAGCGAACAATCTCACATCCTTTGCATAATAGGGAAAGCCCTCTCTGAGTCCAGGAAGGCTAGGTCCTAGGACTCCAAAAACTGATCTAATGTTACCTTGTCATTTGGTTTAGCCAATCTACCAAATCATGGGACCCTAACATAATGGCGATCACGATGGGACCTTCTGAGTTCATAACAATCTAAGTACCGCTTAGGAATACAAAATCCCTTCATCAAACATTATCCTATGATTTATAGCTACCTCATCACTATCACTAATACAATGGTAATTATGATGCAACCTCTGATGTCAGTGACAAACTAAGTATCCCTTAGGACTTCAGAAACCTTCGTCAAATCATAGAAAACGTAACTGATAGCCTAAGAGTAGAATCTAGCTTTTTCACCATCTTAGAAAATTGATGACTCAGCTATAGGACACTCTTACAAACCTTTGGGTTACATATAGAAAATCAGAAAACCCCAAAACATTTTTAGATTGGCTTTTTGTCAGTATTGGTGGTGGACCATAGACAACATATCTTCAAAACAACTAAAAATATCCACCTGGCGACTCCACTAGCCTCCAGTAGGCCTTCTAAATTTTGCTAAGTATCTATAGACTCCTGTAGGACTGCATCAAACTATCCCTGAGAAGTCTAGAAACCTAGTCACACACTGTGCGAGTTTGATAACACCTAGAGAGGTCAGCCTTCCGAAAGCAGTCATAAACTTTTAGCCTCTCTAAATTTTGAATTTGAAATCTGGCTTTGTGGAGAATCAATACCAGATCTCATCCGGACCCAAACCCTCCTACTATAGTTGATTACCTAGAAAATATTTTGTGGCAAACTTCTGAAATTGGAAACTTAGCTGCTAATTGGACCATTCATAAAGAAAGCTCTGTACCTGAACAACTTATAGCCTTGCAAGATCCCCAGTTTGACTTGCGCCATACCAAAAACCTTTTCAGAACCAAGTCACAAAGTATAATTGACCATACCAATATTGAACCCATAGACTTGTAGCAGAGTCTTAGCAGAGAAGTTTCTCCTTCCACACCACCTGATTTCCAACTTCTCCACCACTTTTGCTCTTTTCACTCCAAGTCTTCTCAGAATCAGTTTACTGGTCCGAGTACTTCCACCACACCCATTCACACCACCACTGTGCAAACCACTCCATCTCATAGCACAAATCCTCCACTTGTAAATACACCATTAATTCCCACCATGGTAGCTGGTATCCTTCCCTTGTGTTACTGCAACCATTGGTACCTTTGCCAAATGATCACCAATCCAGAATCCCACACTTCACCGGGGCTGAATCCACTACTACCCAACAACATGTAGATAGAATGAATGATGCTTTTGACTACATGGAATTAGAAGAGGAAACCATGAAGATGAGGATGTTTGCCCAAAGCCTAGGAGGAGAAGCTAAGAAATGGTTCAAAAGCCTAACTCCCAACAAAATACATGATCTCCCTTCCCTTTACTGAAATTTCATAAAAAAATGGGAAATCAAGAAAAACCCTCTTCGGATCCTTTCAGAATATAGCAATCTCAAAAGAAACACGGGAGAAAGTGTCCAAGACTATTGCACTAGGTTCATTAGTGTTTACAACGCACTACCGCCAAACATGAAACCCCCATTAAGCCTAGCCTTAGCTAAATTCCCAGAGGTTTTTGACCCCGATATGGCCTATCAACTAAGAGAAAGAGAGCCCCTAACTTTAGAAGACATGAAAAAAGGAGCTATAAGTGTAGAGGCCAACTTAATTGAAAAAAGAGCTAGGCTAAGATCAGAAAAGAGGGTAACATACAAAGATGACACCATGCCCTCCACCTCCTCATCTGATTCCAAGATGGAAAACCTTCTTAGGACCATGGAAAGAATGATGGAGAGAATAAGCATAAACGAAAGAACACCCCCTAGGGGCAACCAAAAAAATCCCCAAAACAGAAACCAAAATCAAAATTTTAGAAGACCCACCCCAAAACAGACCAAGGGAAAATGATCAACAAATCAGGCCACCCTTCCAAGATAACTATGTTGATGAAGGGGAAAGAGATATTGAATAACCAGATGAGAATCATCTAAACTTAATAGGCTCTGATAGTGAGGGTGAGGTTTTTCTCACAGAAGAAGAACAAGGTTTTTTCTCCTCAAACGAAGATGAAACAAGCTATGAAGATTCCGAAGACCACGAATTGGGATGAGAAAATTCCATAATGGAAGTCCATATACAATATGATCTTAGGAGTAAGAAAAACCAAGACAACTCCAGGAAAAACAACTCAGACACTGATCTTAGGAGTAAGAAAAACCAAGACAACTCCAGGAAAAACAACTCAGACACTGATGTTAAGAAAACTCCCTAAAACATTCTTAAAAGAACAACAGACAATAACAACACCATGGCTAAGAAAGTTGATCCCAACAAGGATAAAACTAGCCAACTAGGAGTTGACACGAGCTGTCCTAGCACCTCCGCTAGTGGCCCTAAGAAAACTCTAATGACTAGAGCCCCGAACCAAAATCAACAAATTAAAAATGTGGAGAAATTTATGGCTGATAAAACTGATGTAAATATGTCTAAAACTCAAGTACCTTTCAGCTTTGAAGGAGAGATTGCTAAAATAAAAATAACCATCCTTCTTAGTGAACTGGTAGCTTAGGATATGTACCGCTCCCAAGTCTTGAAAGTCTTGAACATAGGAAATGATAACAACACTCTAAATTTGACAGATGATAAACCAGAACTGTTGTTTGGACCTGAAGTAGATGGAAAATACCAAGAAGGAGTCATTCCCCCATTTTATGTTAGACTTAACATACACGACAAAACCGTACATAATGCCATGCTAGACTCTGGTGCCTCCTACAACCTCATGCTAAAGGTAGTGATGGAAAGATTGGGCCTAGAAATAACCAGGCCCTACAAAGATATGTATTCCTTCAATTTAAGCAGAGTTAAATGCTTGGGCCTGATCAAGGACTTATGTGTCAATTTAACACAAATCCCTGCTAAGAGCCTAGTCATGGACATAGTCGTGGCTGAAATTCCCCCCAGATATGGCATGCCTCTGTCCTGATCTTGGGGAGCTAAAATTCTGGGAAACCTCCAACTTGACATGTCTTATGCTACCATCCCGATTCTTAACCAAACTAGGAGACTCTACCAGGAATCTCATATGAAGTATATGGTAAGCAGCCTAGATAGACCCAACAACACCCCTATCTATTCAATTCATCAAACTTGGACTCATTCATCTTGTATATTGAAAATGACCATGATGAGCAAGTAAATGAAAATTGTGAAGATCTAGGCACATTACAACAATCAGATCACTTCCTTTATGATGAGTTTGACAGTCAAAACTATCACAATCCTAAAACACCACAAGATGATAAAACTGAAATTGATTTCCTGCAAATTTAAAATGAAATGTCAGAAACAAGAACCAGTTTAGAAAAGGGAACAGGTTGCTCAAAAGAAAGACAAATCACAAGAACACAACTTGTTCCTTTTGCTAATCCAGAAAAAATGAAACACCCCCACAAAACACAAATATTTGGGAATATGGAACAAGACAGTTTGATGTTTCTACCTTACCTAGATACTTCATCATCCAAGAAATTTTCCCTTTCAAAAAAATTATCAATTTTCACAAATATTGCTACAAATCCCAAAGAAATTTTTGCTGAAGCTGATATAGAGGAAGATAGCATGGGTAAACTTAAGAAGCCTGAAATAATTATGTTGTCTAAAATTTTATCACTACACACAAAACAAAGGAATACAATATTGTGCAAAAAAATTCAGAATGCTTATGTGTGTGGGTAGGCTAGTCTAAAACCTTGTAACATAACCATTGTTCTAAAAAGCCTTCGTTTAAAAAAGAATCAGAAAAATTTTGAGCAGTTGAGTTCACTTAGAAAGAAGGCAAAGGGGCATAGGCTTTGTATAGATTTTAGGTACCAGGAGCAACCCTTCCAAAAGAACAAATACCTTTTTACCAAAAAAGATCATACTTTACAAAGGGTAGGGTTTTCTAACCAAATATCATTGCATGATATTTTTTCAGGTTACCATCAGTTGATACCACTTTAGATCAATTAGCTCAAATATTTTTTCAAATTTCCTTGGGATAGTTGCATGCTTAAACAAATACCTCCCGGGCTAGAAAGTGCTGGAGATACTCTCCAAAAAACTGTGCCTTCAGTTTTAAATTTAAATACTATGGTGTACATAGATGACTTCATCATTTGTTTTAAAGATGATAAAGAGTACCTTGCCTTCTTGAAGAGGTCTTTGACTCAAACATATTTGAAGAGAAAAGGTCAAAGAAGAAGCACGAAGGGGATCATGGATTTTCTGAAAACTCTTGGAATAATCTTTATACCATGTTGTCAAATAAAGGTAACTATGTCTTCTATTTTCAAGAGTTGAATGAACAAAAGATTTTAGGAGATCCTTTTGAAGACAGGATGCTCAAACACTACATTTTTCAAGATCCTTAGCTTTAAAATTTTCACTCATTGTACATAGCATTTTGTGAAGAAAAAGTCAAAAAGAGAGAAAAATATAAAACATAGAAAAGATGGAAAAGAGGGCAGATTCAAAACAAGGTACAACCCCATACCCAAAAAATAGTGATACTGAAAGTGTGCAAGCCTAAATGCCACTATTGGTGCAAAAAGAATGTCTTGTTCAACTATCTAGCCTAATCATGGCTGAACATGTTTTAAATTTATTGTTGATAAGTTAGTGAAAAGAATGTTGGTCAAAACATTAAAGCTTGACTTGTCGAAGAAAATAGATTAGGAAAGAAAGATACTTGTTCCACATGCTCAAAACAGAACCAAGGAGAAAAATAGGGATGAATAGAAAACTATGTATCTTATGCCCTGATTTTTATAGTCTTATTTTGTACAAAGAATAACATTTGTGTGCAACTTATTTTAAAGCTACAAACCCATGATAAGTCAGATTGTGTAATCCTGATTTAGTCATGCTTTCAATTTCATGTTTTTAGCTTAGTGAATAAATCCTGTCAAACAGTTTAACCTTGACAGTTGAATAGAATCGGTAGAGAATCAAAGGAGTTCAATAGCCTAATTTGAACTCCCGGAAGGGATAAGTGTAGAAGTAGATGGTTTATTTTCGTTTTTTTTTTTTTTAAATGTTAATAGGTTTTCCAGTTCAAGTGCACCCAAGGTAGAAAAAATGTTAGGCAAGTAGGTTGGGTAGGTAAAAGTGAAGTTGAGCTAATCATGCTTTCAGATTTTCAAAATCACCATTTCAAGGAAAGAAACAGAAAAATAAAAGAAAAAAATCCGCCCAATGGATGAGGCATTGGTCTTCATAAACCAAGAGATCTGAAATTCTAGACACCTCCTGAAAAGGAGTTGCCCTCTGCAAGTGGAGCCACTGTTAGTCATCAGTAATTTTCACCTGTTTAGATGACTAAATGCTTTGTCATAGATTTCTAGAAACAAAATTCAAGAATCATGTGAGTTCTAGAAATCTCCTCAAAGAGAAATTTATTGTTTATCCCACTTCCTTGTCAAAGCATGGCCAATCTATCGCCCAAACAAGACCAACGTCCCTCACTCTCACTATGTTTTCCATCTCTGCCTATAACACTTTGTCTTTGTTTTCCTAAGCCCTCTACATTCACACGTTGTTTTTCTAAGTAAACCAAACTTTTCTCCTACTCACCAAATGCCTCAAGCAATGGTGATTTCAAAACCCCCATTCTAAATCCCTCTAAAGTAAATAAATTTTTCTAGTTGCATAGGATGATAGTGCATAATAGAGTGTCAAAAACCCTGTCTCCTCATCCAAACCTTGATTCAAAATTTTCAGTCAAAAAACCTATGCCAAGGACATTACCATAAGTCAAATAGGGTCACCTAGGTTATCCCCTATCATGGTCCTAAATGCACTATTTCCACAAGTATTCAAAGGTGAAGTCAAGAGAAAACAAGGATGAGGCCTATCATTGGCCAAAGAACATCAAAGACCTCCAAATGTATCCTCTTGATCAAGCAGTAAGCCTGCAAAGGAGCAATTTAACATGTCAAAGAATTTATGTAGGAATGTTTTTATAAATGGTCAACAAAAGAAACAGAGGCAAAGAAGGAGACCTAAAAAATCTCATAAAGGCATCCATAGTTGGTAGCAAGATACAAACAGGCTTAAATTTTACAAGGAAGAACATGATCTCATGAGAGAGTGTTATGAAGTGCTGCCCATCAAAAGGTCCATGTAGGTCATAAAAGATAGTGGCACATAAGCAACACTGTACATCAATCAAAAAGATCCTTAAAAGGTTATTTGGATTCAAACATGAATCTTGTAGAGGGACAACTTCCCTTTGCTTACATTCTTGCAAAAAGGACCAAAAAGTTATCAGATTAGCCATCAGGTAAGGTAAAAGAGGAGGATCATCATAAGAGGACCATTCATAGCAAGAAGAAAACATCAGGTATGTGTTTAATGGAAATCAAGCTTCATGGTTGTTTTGACCAAGAAAAAAGAGCAATGCTAAGGTTACCAAGGGAAAGAACCCCTAAACCCCTTCAAATGATCACTGAAGGCTTTTAGACATAAATAACTGAGTTTGATAAGTGTCTCTTTGAGAACTTAGGAGACAACCCTGTTTTCCTTTTTCTAAACATCCCTAAAGACTTAGAAGCTTGTGAAGATAGACAAAAATGGTCAAAATAGTGACAAAGAAACCTCCTTCATCACAACATATGGTTTCAAGGTCAAAGGAAAGAATGTTTCAAACACAGAATATCATTCAAAAGGAGAAATGGAAAAAAGGGATGAGTTTGTTGTTTATAAGTGTTAAAGTCAAAATCAGGTTCTTTTTCCAAAAAGGGTTGATAGGCATAGGCTTGGTGTCTTCAGGTAAGGTGTCAAATTAAAAGAGCCTTAAAAAGGCCTCCAGCAATGAAGAAAAAGAACTTTGTCAATCAAATATGCCACCTGCAACACCAAAACAATCAAAGACACAGTGAGAAAAAGTAAATAAACATGAGCATTACAAAAGTGGGTTTTGGTTTCAAATTTATTTTCAAAAGGGTTATAAAAGCCTTTTTGGGTGTTCCCCCGCATCATTTGTCATCTCCAAGCCGAAGAAATCTGTTGAGAAGAGATTTCAAGAGTTTATGTGAAAATCAGTGAAAATCTCCAGGCATTAGGCATTGAGGCTGGCGCTACGCACAGGAGAGGCAACCGCAGTGTTATTTAACACTACGCTGCGTGCCCAGAGCCCGAAGCTACACACCTGGGCCGGTGTTACGCACATACACAAGAGAGTGCATAAAACTTCCTGTTACACACCTGCGCTACATTCCTGAAGCCTAACTGGCCCATCTTCGGTTTTTTACGTACCTGCGCTACTCTCCTGTGAGCCTGACTAGACTGAGC
Source organism: Pinus albicaulis (assembly GCA_034641835.2). NCBI lineage: Eukaryota > Viridiplantae > Streptophyta > Pinopsida > Pinales > Pinaceae > Pinus > Pinus albicaulis. Next base: position 513,243,959 of record CM076575.1, on the reverse strand, counting down.
CGACCTGACGCTACGCATTGCCACTATGCACAGGCGCTATGCACTGGTGTTACGCACATACAAGGTTTGTCTAAAATTTCTAAAAAGAGTCAAAAATGTGGTTTTTCGCCTCCAAAATTTCTACAATCAAGGACACAAGGTTGGTAGTTTATTTTCTTACCTCCAAAGCTTTCATTTTCGTAGGCGAAAAGATATTTAAAGGATTAATTAAACCAAACCCTAGGCTGCCTAAGAAATCAGTTTTAGATATATTTGGTTAGGATTTGCAAAAGAAAAAATTATTGTGTATGCCAGAGGAGATTGAGTGATAGCAAGCAAACCTCTAAAACATTGAGTGCACTCCTGAAAATTTCCATCTTGGCCCCCATTTGCAAAATTCGCAAATCACCTCACTCATTGCAACCTTTTGACCCAAAGGCCCTCAAACATTTTTCAAAAAGCCTTCTATGCTAAAAAACCATCCTCCATGTCCGAAGCAGAGATTCACACCAGCAGGGATGAAAGTCAAAGACCTATCGAGCCTCATCACAAGGGAGGAAGGGCCAATAGGTTTGAGCCCTTAGACACCATTCAAATTACCACCTCTCCAATGATCCTTTCATAATTTCAGGATGTTGGGTGTTATCAGTTTTGTGAAAAGGTCAAGCAAGTCAAAAGCCACTCCAACTTGACTAGATTGTTCGTCATCGGCTTACAAAATCACCAAGTTAACCTAGCCGGAGTGAAATTTGAACTTCATTTGAATCCATTTCCAAAGCAACAGGTATACCAGACTTCAGTGAGATATGGTTTAAACAAAAGAAGTTGGAGTTGAGCTATTATGAGCCCTACCTAAAACCAAGTTGTCAACAAGGCTGCAAGGCTATTTTTCCTTTTTCACACTTGCTAAAGAGGTATGCCTTGCTAATGAAGCAAATTATCAGATATTTCACCTGTGAGAGGAGATACTCTAGGATTTACTCATATCATATAAGGTTACTAATGCACTTCACCAAAGTCAAAATAATGAACCTACCATACTACCTTTTCCAGAGCATTGACAAGATGGCCTCAATTGTCAAGATAAGAAGCTATGACCACCAAATGCCGAGCTTTTTCCACCACTCTTTGATCAAAATGATTGTCTTACACCATCTGGAGCAGCAAGGAATCCCTTGGGAAGTATTCATCTCACATAATGTGTTTACAAACCCCCAAGCCTTCGTTCAACAGAATCTACCTTCCACTTAACAACCACCTACCTCCACTCCTCCATCATCTCTACCTATGCCTTCTCCACAAAGGAATTCACCTCCTATCTCTTCTCCTAATGCACCAAGTGAAGAAGCTAACAGTGACTCTAATGAAGAGCAAACAGATGACAATAATGAGGAAGAGGACAATGAGTTAGAAACTGAGGAAAATGAATAAAATGAAGAAGAGGACAATGATTTAGAAACTAAAGAAGATGAAGAAAACAAAGAAGAGGACAATAGTGAGTAGGAAAGTGATAATAGCCACAAAAAACAAGAAATTGATGACAACAGAAATCAAGAGAAAGATGCAAGTGAGACAAAGGTTGAAACCATTGAGGCAAATGCAGAGCTTGATAAAGATGATGAAAGTGGCGAAAATAATGAAGATTATGGGACAGAAACAAAGTGTGAAGGATAGGAACAACAGAGTGATGATGACCAGGAAGAGGCAGCCTCTCAAGAAGGAAACAATGAGCAAGAAAACAAAATTAAAATCAGTGAGCCTCATGATGAGAAAAAGGGCCAAAACAGTGGTTCTTATGATGAGGAAGATGACACATGAAGCTAATGAAGGTAATAATAAAACCAATGATGAATTTGAGCATGAAAATGAAACCAATCACAGTGACAAAGACGCCGAAGTAAATGAGATAAGTGAAGAGGATAGTGGTCAGTTTGAGAGTCAAGATGAAAGTGAGGAAAACAGTGAGAAAATCAAGGATGATGATGAGATCAAAAGTAAAAAATCAGTAACCCTATGGAGCATCAAGTGACTCACGAAAGCCATGACAAATATGACAAGGCTTGTGGCAAATCCAAAGGTAGAGACACCATCATAAGACCTCTCACATGCACCTATCACAGAGGCAGAAGAGATGTGTTTTCTACCTCAAAAAGGCAAAGGGCCATCTCTCCTTCGCCAATCAAGAATCAAGACAAAGGAAAGGGAAAGGTGAACAAAGGTGAGCAGAAGGGACAGGTAAGAAGGAGCAAAAGGATGAAGAAGACTTCTCAAGGATCTCAATTCATTGATCTAGATAGTGACAATGAGGACCAAGAGATGAAAACTAGGTTGCTCCTCTTGGAAAAATATGCATAGCTTCAGGAGTGGGAAAGAGATTTTAATATGGCTCAAAGGGTTATCTACTATTACAAAGAGGAACATAATAATTTCAAGAAGGTTAAGAGGGGCCTTTCCCTACAAAAGAAAATGGCCCAACATTATGCAACGAAAAGTATGCTTGTTAGCGCCAAGCTAAAGAAGGCCCTCATTGAACTAGAAGACCTGAAAATAACCAAAAAGAATGACAGCCTTGGAGTCTTGGCTGAGGGTTCTCAACAGGTATCCAAAACCTCTTGAGAGGTCTACCCACCAATTTTGAGGCAAATTGGACAACTTTTTGTTTTTTTTCAAATTTTGACCCTTGGGAGCGCAACACCCTAGGCGCTACGCAAAAATTTGGTGCATCTTCAGCTTTCAAAGTTTAATTTTTTTGATTTTTCCATCACCAACAGTCTACTCACCAATTTTCAGATCACTTGGAGCATTTTTACCCTCTCAAAATGTCAAAAAACATCAAAAATTTGACCTTTCTGCCTCCTTTTCAGACCAGGTGTTATGCACAGAGTAGTGCTAGCATATTTGATTTTTGTGAAGGTAAATGGAATCCACTCAGCACAAATCAAACATTTTTGGAAAGTAGACTCATCAGGTTTTCCAACGAGCCATCACAGAGCCAAATCCGGTGTCGGGAAGACCTCCAAAAGACTGCTGCAATAGGGCCTATTTCTGCGCTACGCACCTATCATTTTTTCACTGTTTGACACATGTGATACGCTCCTATGGCTGAGTGGGAAAAATGTGCGTTTGGAAAGTTTTCTTAGGCATGTCAGGCCTAAAAGTCAATTTTATTTCCATTTATAGTCGGAAAAGATATTTTTGTGCCTTAGGCTTTGCAAAGCCTCAAGGACAAGTTAGGATATTTATGTTTGGCCAATAGGCTTCTAGATGCTCTAGTAGGCTCTCCTCTCCTTATTTGTTGTATAAAGCATGAGGATTCATTGTAAATAGTCGGGACTTGATGTGTTTAACAGCAATAGATGGTTTTATGAGGTTGTATAAGATATTGGTTTTATGAAGTGAATGAATGGCTCGTGTGGCTTGATGTTGGAGAAGCTTGCTTGCAAGATTCCATAGCTTGGTGAATGGTGATGTTTTCCTAACTTGTTAAAGTTTTATTGTCCTCATTTTTCTTCAATATTCTTGGTTTCTATAGATCAGAAAAGTATAAGTTTAGTTATGCTCATGGAATCACCTGAAACCTCCTGTTAGCTATAGTTTTGATGCTTTCCTCTTTTAGTCATCTTAAGGAATTATTGATTTCTCCTTAGGCCCACTAAAACTTGTTTGTGTTTCATGAATGGTTAGTATGTTAGCTTATAAATATTATTCATGGTATGCCTTGCTTATTTAAAGTTTTCGAAACCCTATCTTGAAGATTTTCTATGGAATATTGATTGACTAGGTTAAGACAAAGAGGTCTCGTTTCGATCTTGCACTTTTCCCATGCTTACCAACTTGTTTCAGAGTTCCTGATAGTTTGATATATGTTGTTTAGGAGTTTCCTCTCCATATATTGATTTTTTTGTTTATCTTATGTGTTTTCCCAAAAATATGAAGGTGAATTTCTAACGTTAGGAGTTCTAATGCTTCTATGTATCACCAGAATGTTCATCTTACATGTTTATCAGTTTGAGTATTGTTCATAGAGATTAATGGCTTGCCCTACCTTATGAGTTATTTCTTTCAGACTATATATGTTTAAGACCTCTTAGTTTTCCCCAAACCTAATATTCATTACACCTCATACATCACCCAAAAGATCCATTAACCTTGCTAAATCGGCCTTGCAATACACTCTGCTTCATCATTTAGACACCCTTGACTTCATTCGACCCCATAGCCCTATTGATTTGATAATCTCTCATTCCACCTATCCTATTTAGTTAAAACAAATTACACTTAACAACTAGCCTAAAATCAATCATCCGAAGCGAACAAGCTCACATCCTTCGCATAATAGAGAGAGCCCTCTCTGAGTCCAGGAAGGCTAGGTCCTAGGACTCCAAAGACTGGTCTGATGTTACCCTGTCATTTGGTTTAGCCAATATTCCAAATCACTGGACCCTAATAGATGGGATTCCCACTCGGGAACACCCATGTGCTAAACACCACAACAGACTTAGCTAAATAGCTGAAGCGTGCAAAGAATGTCAAACGACAATACAATGTCAAATTCCAGACTGATTTGATTTGCTTCCTTCATCTTCCTTATATGGTTGTGATCCTTCCATGGCATTGGCCCACCTCATAATTGCACTAAACATGTGGCCACTAGGCTCCATGATGACAACGTTGTCTCTCCATGATCCTCAGCATCTCTATATTTAATCTCCACTCCCTCCATTATGTGTGAATTTACTACACCACTTCCTACATCCCTATATCATTAATGCTCTATGATCTTACTTTTATTCCTCCACTATCTCCATCATCTTAATCATTAATGATCTATGACCTCCATTGCTTCTTCATTATTAAGTTGCTCCACTACTCCATAATGTTGATCTATTATATAATTAACCCAAATTCACACAAAAAAGTGGATTTTATTCATCTATGGGGTTTATGGGTCCCTCCACCCTTTTATTTACTTAAATAATTAAGAAAATTAAGAACTATAATATTCCAATTAACTGGTGGAAAATTGGGAATATTACAAAATGCACATAAATGACCACAACCTGTACATATATAATTCTTCTCAAACTTATGCCTAGAACTGCCTTCTAAATTCAGTCAGCACTTTGCCTAATCTAAGCCCAATCAAATCACAAGGGACACACACAGAGTATGTCCTTCTCTTCACTTTATATTGGGTCCTATAGGCTGCGGCTAGAATAGAAATCCTTCTCCAATGATGCTTACACTTGGATGTGAACAAATGAGTTCTCATCCCTTCGTATTTATATGTTTCTCTTGGTGCAACGATTATCCATCTAAAGGGAAACTTACAAGCCAATTCGACTTGATTTTCATGTCATTTATCCCACCACATATAAATAAAAAATTATTTCTTATTTTAAAAACGTCTCCATGGTTTCCTTCGGGCCCCTTGATTCCTATAAGGGTGCTCCACTTGTAACAATGGTCAAATCATCAAAATTATTCTTTCTTTTACACCCAAAACTTTGGGTGCAAAACCCACTGCTTGGGTACTTCACCCACAAATCCCCTTTTGTGGTTCCAACTCACAAAAAACCAATACCCAGGGTGGTGGAGTACCTCCAGAGCTACATAAATCAAGAATCCATACTATCTAACCAATTCTTCCTCCATGTATTTTTGTTCTATTATTTTTTTCTCTGCTTCATATTTGAGGAAAAATGTCCTGTTATGATGTCTATGTTTATTCATCAATTTATGAAAAAACTTTTTGTTCTTCTCCCTTCTCAAAACTAGTGGATTCTTGATTTTTTCCTGCATAATATTTCCTTATATTTCATTTTATCCTCTATTTTTATGAGTAAATATTGTTCTTTTATATATATTTTCTTAGTTTTTCCCTCCAAATTTATTTGTTGTTGAACCTCTTGCATATGTACATCTACCTTTTGTTTTTCTTGGAAAATGTTTCCAAAATCCTCTTTGTTCCATTTTTTTATTTTTATTGAACTTTGTTGAAACTTGCCCATATTGGAGGGACCCTATACTTGTATCTCTTCCCACCATGCTTTCACCTTCTCAAGGAATGATGGATTCTTAAACCAAAAATTCTCAAATCTAAAAGGATTATTTTAGGGGGCTTTGATGTCTATTTCTAAATCATCTGGCTAGTGATATGAACTTGTATAAGGAATAATATATGCTTCGGGGAAGAAATCTAATTCTAAGAAATATTCTAAGAATAAAAATCTATCCAAAAGTGAGGTTATTTATGTAACAACCCTGCCTTTAACTTGTTTCTTTAATTTAAAAATCATGTCTGAAATTCTAGTGTGGAGGCATAGCTGGCTAAGACCACTAAATATCAAACTCATAAAATTTAATGTAATTTTAAATATCGAACTAGGGGAGTGGACGACACAAATCCATTTTCTGAGGAGGAGGAAAGCTCACTTGTTTGAAAAGACATGATACCACTTGAGAGTTATTATTGAAGTTAGTTCCGACTCAATTGAACAATCATCATATGACATAAGTTATTATATTAAACTAGAGTGGTGAAGGGAAAAGGACGATGACCATTCCTCTCAAATATAAAGGACAAAATACGTAGGGAAAAATATTTAGGAAGAGAAGAGATGACCAAAATAGAAAAATTAGAGATTACACTCCTTTTAGAAAAGTGGGGATGAAAAGGAAGTATAGATACATGCAACAAGTAAGGGAGAGTGATTCTTGTTCTTCTCCTTTTTCTTCCTTAATTGGATATTGAGCCTTGAATGCAAAATGTTAGTGCGAATAGCATGGAGCTATGCAACATGAAAAAATGAAGTCAAGGAAATCATGGGGAAAATGGTTAATTCCTGTTCTTAGCGAATTTTGGGTGTTATTCCTAGTTTTTGTTTGTTTGAGGCCATTAGATTGTGTCTCCATGACTGAGTGGCTAGTTGAAGACTTAAAGGATGACAAAACATTGTGGTTCTTGTTGTATAGTTGTGTAATATTCCCAAATTTTCACATAATATTTGGAATATTAGAGTTCTTAATTTTCTTAATGAATTAAGTAAATAAAAGGGTGGAGGGACCCACAATCCTCAAGATGAATAAATATCCTCTTTTTATGTGTGAATTTGGATTTATTAAGCCTAGATATACACAAAGAGGTAGTGGAGCAATTACTAATGTGAATGGAGTAGAGATCATGTCTCATTAATGAGATATATCATGGAGGTTGAAGCAGTCAACTGAGATCATGGAAGGCATCTAATGTAAGATCATAGAGCATTCATGATGAAGTGATGAAGGAAGAAGTGAAATTAATGCACACATGATGGATAGGGTGTACATTGCATGTGGACATGATGGATGACTTGGAGAGATAGCGCAGTCGAACATGGAGGATTATGTCCACATGCACAATGTATTTTAGAGGAGGGCCAAGGCATGGGAAGGATCATAAACTATATAAAGAGGATGAAGGAAAAAATGGGGGCATGCTTTGGATTATTCATGTAAAGGTTTGTTTATATCTGGAATTGTCATTTGACATTCCATGCTTTCTTTGGATTTTTAGCTAAGATTTCAAGTGATGTTTAGCACTGGGTGTTCCTGGTTGGGAATCCCACCTCTTTCATTGAGTAGCTCTTGGAAGAGGGTTGTACTTCATTCATCATCAGGAATTTGTGCCACATTATTTCCATTCTCTACAAAACACCTACCTTGAGGAATTACACAATTCCTGAAGATCAGTTTGGGAGGTGGAGGTTGTCTTTAGTATTTCAACTGGAGAACCGGTATAGGATTATTCCTATCACCTTGGGCTTGAAGAGAAGCATTCCCAGGGCTTCATTTCAGATTTGGAATCAGACCAAACATTATTTTACCTCCTATCAACAACAGTCCCATCAAGGATTGTGCAGTCCATCATTTCAGATCCAAAGGAGGAAGGAAGTTACTAGCATTTCAGCTAGTAATCCTGTGAGGGACCGTCCCCTCACCTTGCCATCACCATTTCCATCAGCCTGGAGCTTATTGCAGCACATTTCAGTAGGCATAGAACCTCTCCCTCTTGTACAACGCAGTTTATGTAGCAGTTTCATATCTAGTTGCTGCAACTTGAAGGAGGAAGAAGAGGAGACAAGATCTCAAGCTCCTAGCTTGTAGATCTGAAGGAGGGATCAACCCTCAAAGATCAGATCTATTTTTATAAAATATTGCAGCCATCTTTGGATCATATATAGCTTCAGATCTGTATAACCTAGAATTTAAAGGATCAAACCCTAGGAGGGTGATTTTCCAAAGTTGTAGATCTGGAAAATCCTTTCTGGGTTATCTTGGGATCCCATCACATTGGCCAGATCTTGAATCTTGGCATCATCAAATCTTCTGAGCTCCATAGATCTGCATTTCCTTTTGCAGTAGCTTCATGTACATCAGCAAAAAAAGGGACAACACAATATTTCTTCCTGTAAGCTCACCAGTAATGCAGTGCTAGTTGTAGCATGTTTGCAGGGTGATTATAGGCCGTCTCTTTGGCTAGATTCCCTCATCTTTTGTACATTGTGTAACAGAATCATCTCCATATAATAAAAAGGCTCAGCTTCTCTATATATTCTAATGTTGTCTTTAGATTTACTATTTACTTAGTTGCAGTTCTTATATTGTGTTTTAGTATTACTGCATTCTCCCTTTTGGGATATTACAGTGGTATCAAAGCATGATCTTTGGCTCATCTTATGGACACTTCATCTTTTGCATAAAAATAAGAAATAGATATATGAGATCTATCATGAAGGAGGATTGTAGTTTTCCACTCCTCTCTTTAGATCCATGAAAGATCTCTCCAAGGAGGTCAAACAAATGAAGAGAGAAAGGCAAAAAGAGGATCCAAGAAGAAGATTTGATGAGGAAGGTCCAAGCACTTCCTATCAGCAGAAAAGAAGACCGAAGAATCATAGATCTCCTCATAGATCTACTATGCCCACTTTCTTTGAATAAGGTGAATGGTATAGAAATGAAGAAAGAAGAGAACCTGAGACTCATAAGACTCTCAGTTTGTATCTTGAAGAGTACAAGGCATAGTCTAGAGCATTCAAAGAGAGTCTAACTCTCCAAGAATTCTTTGAACTCAAAGAAGAATGACGACCCTATAGCAGAATTAGAAGAAAGAGGCACAATAGATTCTATTTTCCTACATTTGATGGATCTTCCTCAAGCACTGTTAAGGCTTGGAGGACAGAGTTAGATACATTCTTCAGGCTACATCCTGTAGCTAAAAGAGAGGTTGTTCAGATTGCAACACTTCATATTTATGGTGAAGCCAATGATTGGTGGTTTGGTCACATGGAACATGAAAAAGTGACTAAATATTTAGATTTATTTCACAAGTTGAGGAAGAAGTTTGATGTGAGAAAAACAGAGATGTGCCACAAAGAGACATTTCCTAAGGAAACAAAGGAGGATGTCAATTTTGTCACTCTGGACAAGGAGCCACTACATTCACCACCAGCTGCATAAGTACTTGCATTTAGAGAAGAGACACTTGAAACCTTGCAAGATAGTCTTGAGCTCTTGACACATAGAGTCCCATGAATGATTCCGGAGATGCATGAGGAAGAGGAGGAATATTCCAGTGCTGGTACATTAATAAAAGAGCAGTCATCACTCTTACCAGTAGTTGGAGACACCATTGTTCCGGTTGGAGAAAATCTTGTGTTCTTGCAAGAGGTTCCCACACATCATTTGATCCAAGGTATGCATGCACTTTCATCACATATTGTTTTAGTATATCTTATTGAAACTTATGGAGACATTCCATTGGGGCCAATGCATAACCAAAGGTTAGAAAAAAATGTTGATTTGGAGTAGCAACATATCATAGCGCAGAGGACCCTTGATCTAATCAAGGAGGAGATGAAGAGCTATCCCAGTTCATCATTGTTGAGCTACATTGAAACCTTTGAGTTGAAGAGTAGAGTTTCAGAAGATGGGATAAACATGATCCTATGTACAATGGATGGTTATGAAATTAGCATTGTGCTGTGCTATGAGACAACATATGTACCACCATGAAAATCTACATCATTGTCACTTAGTAAGAGTGATAATGAAGGGGCCCCATTATTCTTGGAGCATTATGAAGGTAGATTCACTCATGAGGAAATGAAGGCTAAGATGATAGATGGTAGAAATCTGGGGATGAGGAATATTTTCTCCCTTCTAGATGACATTTTCTCAATGAGAATCTCACAGCTCAAAGAGAAACTTCTACCTATAGCGGATCCAGAACCTCACTAGTTTTGGAGGGCCATTGATGAGAAGAAGGTCTCATTAAGAGATCTCATTGGAGGCGCACTTCAACATTTCATGGAGTGAAAAGTTATTCATCACTTTGGGGAGGATGGCATTCTACAAAGGGAGGATACCATGTTTATGCAATACATCATTCATCATATGAGGATGATAAGCAAGGGGTTGCATGACCACTTGCAGATATATGAAATGGGCCAGCAAGAAGCTTGGTTACGTTGGTTTCTCTTGGGTGAGTTTGGTTACAACCCAAAGGCTCATATTTCTTTGATCCATGCCTTGAAAAACACTTATGTAATGAAGAAGGAGGCATGGCTATGTTGGTTGCTCTTGGGTGAGTATGGTTACCACCCAATAGATGATATTTTTCTGATTCATGAATGTGTATCAATGATGGAATGCAGTAAAAGAAGGCATGTTCATTTCGGTTTACCTTCAGAGAGTTTGACCATCACATGACATCTCCTATGTCTATGTGTTTTGTATTGTGTAAATCTTGGCATGGTACTCTCATGATGTGTATTAATGTTGTGTGCTTGTATTGGGCTGATGTGACATTCCACATGTCTATCAATATGTTTTAACTCCATGATGCACATGAGGAGGAGAGAAAGCAGCAAGATCTCTTGTTGCTTTGGTTACTTTTGGGGGAGTTTGTCTTATCCATCTTACATGGAAGAGATGGAAGATGGCAGCAAGAGGCCCTACTCCGGTGGTTACTATTGGGAGAGTATGGTTTGACACTTTGGTCTACCCATATGTCTCTATTTCTTCTTTTGCACAATGTTGGAATGATGCTTGGAACCAACAAGGCCAACAGGGATAAAGATGAGGGCATGTCAATGGTCAATGTACTTCATGAAACATGGGATGAAGAAATGCTTTGTGAGATGAGACTTTTCCTTTGTGATAAGAACCACTTTGTTTTATGTATCTCATGTATTGATGATGATGTTGGGCATCATATGGTTGTCACTTGGTACCTCATGGTGAAAGGAGGACATCTAACCATACAGTTGGATAACATTCTATGCATTTTTGAAAGACAACTTTGGAACCAAACATGCATGACACATTGCAGCAAATGGAGGAGGCCTTCCTTATGTGGATGCCATTTGGAGGGGAATGGATGGCTTTACATCTAATTTTTCAATTTCCTGAGGAAAAGCAAAATTTTTCCGGGAAGGACTGTAATATTCCCAAATTTTCACATAATATTTGGAATATTAGAGTTCTTAATTTTCTTAATGACTTAAGTAAATAAAAGGGTGGAGGGACCCATAGTCCTCAAGATTAATAAATATCCAGTTTTTATGTGTGAATGTGGATTGATTATGCCTATATCTACATAAATAGGTAGTGGAGCAACTACTAATGTGAATGGAGTGGAGATCATGTCTCATTAATGAGATAGATCATGGAGGTTGAAGCAGTCAACTGTGATCATGGAAGGCATCTAATGTAAGATCATAGAGAATTCATGATGAAGTGATGGAGGAAGTAGTGAAATTAATGCAACATGATGGAGAGGGTGTAAATTGCATGTAGACATGATGGATGACTTGGAGAGACAACGCAGTCAAACATGGAAGATTATGTCCACATGCACAATGCAGTTTAGAGGAGGGCCAAGGCATGGGAAGGTTCATAAACTATATAAAGGGGATGAAGGCAAGAATGGGGGCATGCTTTGGATTATTCATGTAAAGGCATATTTAGATCTGGTATTTTCATTTGACATTCCATGCTTTATTTGACTGTTTAGCTAAGATTGCACGTGTTGTTTAGCATTGGGTGTTCCTGGTTGGGAATCCCACATCTTTCATTGAGTATCTCTTGGAAGAGGGTTGTACTTCATTCATAATCAGGCATTGGTGCCACATTATTTCCATTCTCTGCAGAACACCTACCTTCAGAAATTACACAATTTCTGAAGATCAGTTTGGTAGGTGGAGGTTGTCTTTAGTATTTCAGCTGGAGAACTGGTGTAGGATTATTCCTATCACATTGGGATTGAAGAGCAACATTCCCAGGGCTTCATTTCAGATCTGGAATCAAGAAAAACATTATTGAACTCCTATCAACAGTATTCCCATCAAGGATTGTGCATTCCATCATTGCATATCCAAAGGAGGAGGGGAGTTACTGGTATTTCAGCTAGTAATTCTGTGAGGGACCATCCCCTCACCTTTCCATCACCATTTCCATCAGCCTAGAGTTTATTGCAGCTTATTTTAGTAGGAATAGAGCCTCTCCCTCTTGTACAACATAGGTCTTGTAGCAGCTGCATATTTAGTTGCTGCAACTTGATAGAGGAAGAAGAGGAGACAAGATCTCAAGCTCCTAGCTTGTATATCTGAAGGAGGGATCAACCCTCAAAGCTCATATATGTTTTTATAACATATTACAACCATATTTGGATCAGATCTAGCTTCATATCTGTAAAACACAGAAATCAAAGGATCAAACCCTAGGAGGGTGATTTTCCAAAGTTGTAGATCTGGAAAATCATTTCTGGGTTATCTTGGGTTCCCATCACATTAGCCAGATCTTGAATCTTGGCATCATCAGAGCTCCTGAGCTCCATATATCTGCATCTCCTTTTGCAACAGCTTCATGTACATCAACATCAAAAGGGACAACATAGTATTTCTTCCTATAAGCTCACCAGTTATGCAATGCTAGTTGTAGCATGTTTGCAGGGTGATTCTGGGCCATCTATTTGGCTAGATTTTCTCATCTTTTGTACATTGTGTAACTGAATCCTCTCCATATAATAAAAAGCCTCAAATTCTTTGTATATTATGATGTTTTCTTTAGATTTGTTGTTTACTTAGTTTCAATTCTTATATTGTGTTTCAATATTACTGCATTCTCCCTTTTGGGATATTACAAGTTGATAAACTACCTTGGTAGGGTAACCTAATTCATTGTGGTGCTTTATAGAGAGTTGATAAACTACCTGGATAGTGAGTTGAAAATCCCATGTGGTTATTTCTATGAAAATACAGTTGATAAACCACTTGGAAAATGGATTCAATCTCTTGAACTAAGCAATACCCCATTTGGACCCTAGGTGAAGCCTTCTGAAGACTCAAGAGTGTAAGTGAGTGATTATGGTGCTTACAATCTGAGGATAGTTGATGAACCACTTGGACGATGAACTCCATAGACTAGTGCCTAATTAAGCCATTGATGCAAATTTTTATTGAGAAAGCATCCCCTCAAACTTTGGATATAGCTTAGGGGTGGTGAGCTACAAGAATATTGTAGTGAAGCTAACCTATGGTTGGGTGGAGAGTGGAATCCTTCCTTTACTTTCCAACTAATTTAACACATTTAGAAAAGTATATTTATTTGTGTATATTTGGATTATGGGCTATGATAGCCCTTTTTATGTTATTAACTATATATGATATTGAATAATCATGATTGAATGCTTGTGGTTCACTGTCATATTCATTAGTAGTCACCTTACATGCTTAAATGGTTGCACTGTGTAGCATACTACTAAACACTTTATTTGTAGATTGTATTATATGATATGATTTGATTGAATGTACTTGAATTATGCTAAAAATAAATAAATTCCTTAACAAGGTCATAGACTATGAGTTTATGCACTATCATGGTGTCGTGGTGACATTGTTTGACAAATAAATCATGGATTTCATGGAATGGTGTGCATTAATGGATTAATCTCTCAATATATAAGTTTAACCAATCTACTCCAGGAAATGAGGTTGGATTGTCTCATATTTTTTCATCAAGAAGTGTGCATTCTATGTAAATTGTGTTTAGGGGGCATGTTCTTATCTCTCTTTTGGTTTGGTATATTTCAGGCCATTCAAATGCCCAAGTTTTGTTTTAGTAATCACATGGTATTTTGAGGGTCATGTTTCAGGGCCTGGTCCATATTTCTAGGAATATTGGAATTTGGGTTATTTCCTTAGAAATTTCTTCATATTCCATTTTTATTAGTGCATATGTAGAATTGGGAAATCTGGGGGGGTCTGAGATTGACTAGGATAAGTCTACATTGTAATAGCCTAGATTCCTTAGGGCCTGGATTTATTTCTAAGTGGAAATCACATATGGGGTGTAATCCCTTTGTGGAGGCTCAGATATCTCCATGGTTGAATTTTCCTTTGAGGTAATGTCCATATCCAAATATTTGGGGTTGGCGAAGGGAGCATACCTTTCGATAGCCCAGATACATTTTGGGCCAAACATATTTGTCATCACTAGAGGGTTGGCCCACCAATGGAACCATGAATGATGGAACAATGTCATTGGACCATTGAAACTCAGACCTCAGAAAATTATATTTGTGGTATGCTTGCAAGGAACATCCAATGTTCATGGGCCAATGGTTAATCACATGAAGAGAACTAAGGAACCTCGAATGCTAGAACCATTCCATTTTCATCGAGTCTCGTACCTTGGATCTTAGCAGATATAATATAGAAATATGAGGAGGAAAAATCAGATAAGATGGAGGTTCTAACATGGAGGTCAAATCATATGGGAAATCAAAGAATCGAGTAGAACTAGAGACAAAATATAAGAGAGAACCAAAAAATGATCAACGCATTTTAATTGTCATTAACCATTCACAGTGCTTATTCACAATGGAAACAAAGGTCGAAACTAAGTCGTATCAAGGTGATATTGATGCTCCAAATTTAAATCACTAGTTGTAGAAATTACAAGTTTATTTTAGTGTAAGTGGGATGATTTCAAAACCCTCATAAAGCACAATTTTACCCTATCGGGTATGTAGATAACCAATGGATCTAGTGGTAAACTTGAAGAAGGGACTGGGGAAGAGTGTATAATAGTACAACAAAATATTTAGGAAGATGACCATAAATTTGGGTATCTCCCAAAGAAACTATATGTATTCCTCAAGTATATGGTGTGTATACACAACCATCTATAGAATAAACTGATGTTTTCAAAGCCCAAATTGGTAGATGAGGTGTTAGGTCCCTATATTACTAGAATAGTGCCTTATTGTTGTTAGTGTAACCCCCTTATTGTTATTTTTGTACCCCTGTAACCCCAATATTGTTATTATTGTGCCCTTACATTATTATTGTTAGGCCGACTAGGATTATATTGTGACCCCATGGACTCCTATATATAGGAGGTTTTGGTCATTTGTGTCATCCAAGAATTTCTCATTTATTTAATGTATTGGAGGTTTCCCCCTCGAAGTGGCTGATTTCTAAGGCGTTGATCTCTCTTTCCTTCTATTTTTGGAACTGGTTTCATAACATTTGTTATCAGAGATTTGGATTCTAGGGTTTCGCTGCTCCAAATAGGTCATCGTGGAATTTTCCCTATAATTTTTTTTCTACAAAGGTTCAAAAGCTGAAATTTTTACAGAGTGAATATGAAGTCGTGAGGAATGTCGTGTAACATTTTTAGATATTTTATAGAAATATTTTCAGAGATATGATCTATGGAAGTTAGAGCTTTTTTAGGCTCTCGAATTTCACCTAAAACAGGCCATTGTGGAATTTTCATTATAGCTTTCCTTCTATGAAGGTTCACAAGCTAAAATTTTTATAGAGCGAAGCCACAATCCTGAAAAACCTCATGTACAAATTTTAGATCTTGGTTCACAACATTTTCGGAGATATGATCTGTGGATGTTAGGGTTTTGTCAAGTTCCCAAATTTCATCTCAAAGAGGTGACCGTGGGGAAATAGTCATAACTCTCTCTCTGAGTTTCGGATTGGAATTCTGTAAAACGTGGCCGCAATCACACGAAATTTAGTTTAATGTGTATCAATTTCAGAGCCGAATGAGGAAACAGTGACATGTGGCACATCGTACAAGTTCGTTCTACTGAGCCAGTCCATAATTAAGTCATTGTGGGAGATTGGACATAACTTTTCCTTAAAGAATCCAAATCAGGTCAGATCTGTGGCATTCGAAAGAAGATTCAAAGGGATACTACAAGACCAAATTTTAGATATTGAATATCTAAAATCACAAAGATAATTTAGTTTCAATATCAAGCTCCTCAAAAGCAAGAAAAAGGTGTGTATTTTTTTTTTCGAATTTCATAAATCTTGTTTGAAAAACCAGTTTGAATTGATTCCAAGGGAATATTGTATAATAGATATCAGTATTGGCTTCTAAAATTCCACCTAAAAAGAATTAAACACCAATTAAGCCTTCAGAAGGCTCTAATATGACCCATGAAGATGAAGAACTGCAAAATGACATGTCAAAATTACAAGAGAAAGTGCACCAAATTTCACTCTCGCAAACATCAACAAAAATGAAATGGAAGTTTTGAAGAAAAGTGTGGAAGCTAAGATGGATGGTTTGAAGAAAGGCATGGAAGTTAATATGGATGGCATGGAAGCTGGCATGGAAGCTAAGATGGATGACATTGAAGCTAAGATCGATGAAAAAATGAAAGAAAACATGGAAAACATGAAGAATGATCTAAAAGCAGACATGAAAGGTTTGACAAAGTTGATACAAGAAATGTTTCCTAATGGCGAAAATATAGTAGAGGAAACTCATGATGAGAAAAAAAAAAATTTTGATTGTGATTTCATAATTTCTAATGTTGGATGGAAGAACCACCATATTTCAAATATGGATATGAGGAAGTTTGATGGCAAGGATCCCGTAACATTTATACTACATATGGAGCAATATTTTGATCTAAATAATGTGCAAAACACACAAAAGGTATGAATTGCAACTTTACATTTAGAAAAAAATACATTTGTATGGTATCGATGGTTTTGTTCCCATAAAAAAATTATCACTTGGTCATTTTTTACAGAGGAAATGATAGCGCATTATGAGCATGCAAAGAGAAACACCTTCTTTATCCAATTGATAAATCTCAAACAAAAGGGTTCAGTGGTGGAGCACATCGAAAACTTCCAAACATTAAATATAAGGGTAACTGATATTCCAGAGGAACACAAGATTGATATCTTCATAGGGACTTTAAAGGATAACATCTAACATGAGGTTCATGTTTGAGAACCTAATTCATTGGAGAAGGCATTCAGGTTGGAAAGAAAAATTGAATGTAAAATTATGGCGACAAGGAAGTCTACCACTCACATCTATAAGGATGGAAGTGTTCCTACTTCTAGACTTCCACAACCTACAAGGCTGACACAAAAACAATTGGAAGAAAAAAGAGAAAAAGGGCTTTTCTATAGTTGTGATAGAAAATACACTAAAGGCCATAAGTGTGCTGAGAATAAATTATTTTACATAGATTGTGAAGAGGAGGAAGAAAATGAACAAGAATCTTCAAAAGGCGAGGATACACACCAAGAACCAACCCTAGAAGAATAATAAATGAGTCCAACCATATCATGTAATGCATTGGCAGGAATTACCACTCCTCAAACTCTTAAGGTAGAAGGACATGTCAAGAAGAAAAAGGTAATAGTGTTGATTGATTCGGGTAGTACCCATAATTTAATTCATTGTAAGGTAGACAGGGAGTTGAATTGTTTCCTATACCCAGCACCAGAATGTCAAGTGATGGTTGCAAATGGAGGAACTATAAATTGCTCTGGAAAATTCCATAATATCAAGCTAACCATGGGGGAATATGTATTGAATAGTCCAATACTTTCTATTCCAATGGGAGGTGCTAATGTTGTACTAGGAGTACAATGGTTACAATATTTGGGGACGATAGCTTTTAATTTTCAAAACAATTCTTGAAATTTTTTTCGGAAGGAAAGGAAATCGAATTACAAGTTAAAGCAGGGAAGCCGGGAAAGATAATAAGCTCTAATGTCATGAAAAAGCTTCTGAAGAAAGAACAAAGAGGCATAATTTCACAATTATGCTCACTGGAAGTTCCAACATCAAAATCAATTATTTCTCAAGATCTCCAAAAGGTCTTGGACAATCATTCCAAGGTGTTTAAAACTCCCAAAGGACTCCCACATATTCATGATCAAGATCATGCTATTCATTTGATTCCAGGAAGTGTCCCTCCAAACATTAGGCCTTACAGATATCATTATGTCCAAAAGAGCGAAATTGAACGTATGATTGCAGAAATGTTAGAGGATGGTTGAATTCAACCTTGTCAAAGTTCTTTCTCTGCTCCAGTAGTATTGGTGCACAAGAAGGACAGATCATGGTGCATGTGTCTGGATTATAGGGATATCAATAAGCTCACTATTAAAGATAAATTTCCCATTCTTGTGATTGATGAATTATTGGATGAATTACATGGAGAAATTTATTTTACCAAGTTGGATCTTCGTTCAAGATAACATCAA
Source organism: Pinus albicaulis (assembly GCA_034641835.2). NCBI lineage: Eukaryota > Viridiplantae > Streptophyta > Pinopsida > Pinales > Pinaceae > Pinus > Pinus albicaulis. The sequence goes on along the minus strand of CM076575.1, from coordinate 513,225,399 downwards.
ATTAGAATGAAGACTAAATGTATTCTAAAAACAACATTTCAAACTCATGAGGGTCATTATGAATTTTTGGTCATGCCTTTTGGCCTTACCAATGCTCCTTCTACATTTCAAGGGTTGATGAATTCCATTTTCAAACCCTTCCTTAGAAAATTTGTGCTAGTATTTTTTGATGACATACTAATCTACAGCAGGTCTTGGAAGGATCATGTTCAACATGTTGACAGGGTGCTCAAACTATTGGAGGAGAAACAATTATATCCAAAAACATCCAAATGTTTCTTAGAAGTACACGAGGTGGAATATCTGGGTCATATTTTATCTCACGAGGGTGTTAAGGTAGACCCAAACAAAATTAAAGCCATTAAGGAATGGAAAGCCCCCACAACCATAAAGCAGTTGCAAGGATTTCTCGGGTTAACAAGGTATTATCACAAGTTTGTTAAGAATTATGGGAGAATAACAACATCTCTAACAACATTATTGAAGAAAGATGCATTTTCATGGACTCCTGAAGCAACTAGGCCTTTGAACATCTTAAAGAGGCAATGTGCCTACCACCAGTCTTAGCTACACCAGACTTCACAAAAGCCTTTATTGTGGAATGTGATGCCTTGGGAAATGGAATTGGTGTTGTTTTGATGCAAGAAGGAAGACCCATTTCTTTTGAAAGTCGTCCAATCAAAGGAAAGTATTTACAAAAGGCTATTTATGAGAAGGAAATGTTGGAAATACTACATGCACTAAAGAAATGGTGACCTTACCTAATGGGAAGACACTTCAAGATAAAAAATGATCATGATAGTCTTAAACACTTTTTGGAAAAAAGAATATCTTCAAAAGAGCAGCAAAAATGGGTCACAAAGATGTTGGGTTATGATTTTGAAATCTTCTACAAAAAAGGGAAGCTAAATGTTGTTGCAGATGCACTCTCAAGAAAAGATGAAGAGGTGGAAGCATTGCTTTGTGCCATTTGTATTATCTAACCAGATTGGATAACCGAGGTAAGGGATAAATGGAAGAAGGATGAAGAAGTGTGGACACTCATTCAAAATTTGTAGCAAGATCCTAGTACATCTGATACATTTAGTTGGAAAAATGATTCCTTATGGTACAAAGATCACTTATATATTTGCAAGAATTCCCAACTAAAACAAAAGATTCTTTTGGAATTGCACACTTCTCCTTTAGGAGGACACTCAAGATTTTTGAAAACTTACCAAGGGGTGAAGAAAGAATTTTTTTGGGATGTGTTGGAAAAAAAGGAGGTCTCTGAGCAAGACCCAGGTTCAGGATAGAGGCCAACAAGGTTTCCGCAGTAGTCTATCACAACGCCGACATTTTCACCCTACACCAAGGAGCAGAGCATCTCACCCGAGGCATGCTGTGACCTTAGTATGGTTAGGAGACATATCAAGTACCAAATAGTTAAAACCATGAAGAGCAACTAAAGGAACTTGAAATAGAAAATAGATCTCACTACTATGTATAGGCTATTACTCATTAAACATGTTCAGGATGCTGAATTAAAATTTAAAACAGGGCACACATTCACGATAAGCAACTAATTAACACTCAACTCAGAACATCAAACACAACAACAAACATATCTCATTATCATTATAAATGGCATACATCACTCCGTAGAGTCTATTACAAGGTGATTCAGTACAATAGAGATATAATAGAGCTCTCCTATAGCTCTCTCCCACAGCCCTCTCTCAGACTAACTCTCTCCTCTACACTGGCTGATTGCCTATTTGTTCTTCCGCCAACGTGACTGCCAGTCTTTCCTCTTTTCCTCCTCCACTGTTTCTCACTTCTTCTTGATTACTGGGAGTTCTGCTGATTGTCTTTGTCTCCCATTCCTGCCATCTGTGTTGTTCTCCACAACTGTCATGCCACCTATCTCCCGACTATCTACAATCGTGACAACTCCTTTTCTACCATGATTGCACTCCACCACCTGTTCTCCGCAACTCAAAACTTTTCCCTTTTCAAAAAAAAGGCCCCAACAGGCCCTAACCACACGCTATTGACTCATCCCAAGTCAATCTTTTCTTGCTGCTGCGGCTTCCATTGGTCTATCTTATTCTGAGGTTGAGTCTGTCTTCTTCGTTTCTTCGCTCTGTCCAAACAAAGGTCCCAACTCTAGAACCTTACTCAATGCTGAAGACTTGAGTTCTGTGAACTCAGTGATATCCTGTTCTCATCTCTAATTAGCTGGTGAGTTTCGGTGGCGACTCTTTCAGCCTTGGTTTCTCCTGCTATTGGCGGCAACTTGCTGAATACCTCTTGATTTTTTCTCCTGGCTTCGGCTCCCATCTGTTGTATCGCCTCTGCTTTCTGCTTGACAGGTTGCCTTAGCTCTATGAGGAATTTATTTGTGGCAGTAGAATGCTCCTCTATCTTTTGTATGATGGTTTCTAGTACCTCCGCTTGGTTGTAGAGCTGGGTTATGCTGACAAGATCCGTGGCCTCTTTGATCTCTTGTGAAATTTTCTGAAGTTGTGCTGAGATAGGTTGGGCTTTCATGGTTAACGAATTAGAGCATTCGTGTAAATCATTCAGTAGGTTGTGAGCCTCTCTGACTGTCGTCCCCAGGGTTTCCTTCATTTTGGTTACCTGCTTTTGCCTCTCGGTAACCTTCTCAGCATATATCATGGCGGGATCTGGTAATGCTGGTCTTGCGGCTAGTATTTGTATGAGATCTTGGTTTTCTTTGTTGATACTTTTACATTTCATTTGCACTCGGATAAACCTTTCGACCATGGAGCAGGTTGACATGTCCTCTGGCATATTGTCATCCTGGGAAATTACTGTTGGCCATAGATCCTTGAAGATCTCTGTTACCTTTTCTAGTTGTTTCTGTAGACTTTCCTTCTCCCCTTTCAGCTGATTGCGCTCTTCAGTAAGTGAAAGGACCTGCTGTTGTTGCTGCTCGAACCTCTATTGGAGGTCGTTATGTAGCCCCTCTACCTACTGTGCTGGTTGTTGGATGAATTTGTATAGCTGTTCAGTCCCCCAGTTCTGCATGCTCTCTGTGCCTGGCATGTCGTGGGTTGGAGGCCTTTCTCTGAGGGGTTTCCTGCTAGCTATTGATCTCTCTGAGTGCTCATGTGGTGATATGGGTTAGTTCTATTGCAGCAGCTGAAATTCTAGGTTTTTCATACTAGTGGTCAGTTGAATTTGTTGTAGTATTAATTTGGCTTGCTAAAATGTGTTCAGATATTTTGGCTAGGGCATTGTATCTGCAGTAAAAGATCCTCCTTTAACTAATAGTTCCAAGAAAGTGCCCCGCCCCACTAGAGTTTGGTTAACCTCAGGTACCATAGCAGTGATCGAGTTAATTTCTACCTCAGTGTCCCCATTTTTCTTGTTTCATAAATTTACTGGGTCTGAGATAGTTGCTGAGGTGGATGGAGTACGGGTGGATTGGTCTTTGGAAGTAAATGAAGTATGGGGTGATGAGTGGTGAGTGCGAGGTGAAGAGGTGTGAGTGTGGGGTGGATATGATTTTTGAACATTCAAAATCGAGAATGGATCAAACATAGGTAGCGCGGAGGTGACCTGGGTGGCAACCTATGGCTCTTCTCGAATTAGCACTTCCGTATCCATGGGTTGGGTCTGATCTTCCTCGGTGAGGTAAACTATTTTCCTAGGCACCATAATTCTTGCTTTCTTGGCCTTAGGGGTAGCTACTGGTCATTTAGGTGCCTTACTCTTATAGATTGAAATTACTGTGGTTTCTAGGGGTGAATTGAACATGGTGGAAGGTAAGGCAGTGAAAATAGGTGCAATCATGCATGGTGATGCAGAATTTGAAGACTGAAAATATGAAAAAGAAGGAAACACAGGGGAAGCACTTGTGAGAGTTTTTATTACCCGATTGAATTCCTTTACCCTCGTGTCTAGGTCTTCCAGTAAAGGTGTTAGCTGTAGTCGATAAATTCTACTCATTGTTTCCTCTGGTGTCTCCCCTGGTAGTGCTCTCAGCAGCATGCCCTCGAATGAATAGTGATGTATTCCACTTTTGATCTCCATTCCAACTTCCGGCCATGAACAGAATTCGGTGTGGAACGCCTTTTCGTCAACCTGAAACTTTAATGGCCTCATTTTGAATGTGGTTTCATCCACGCAATTGGGTCTGATATATGTCTACTTGTGGGTGACCCAAACCATATCTTCGAGGAATATCTATCCAACAAGTTCCTTGGAACCCTTTGTTGTCTTGCCACCACATCCACCATCTGCATGTACTAGAATGAGAAAGCCTCCTCATTTACCTCCTTTGTGCTGGGATCTCCCGAGATTCTCCAGGGTGTAAATTTCATCGCCATTGGTTGGTCATTTGTGATTTTCGTGAGCTGTCTTATCCCCAGGTGAGTCCATTTCCACATGCAAATTCCATTATGAGGTAGCTGTAAATGAACCCTGTGGATCTTCTGTAGTTATCTTCGTAGGCCTCAAACAGTTCGTTCAGTAGAAATGTATACTAGTTCAGTTGGGCTCCCTGGAGGCAGTGTTCCGCCACTGAAATGGTGTCAAGGGTGCATTCGCCTTCGGTGTAGTGCCTCATCATCTTACCCGCTATTAGGTAGCAGGAAAATTTGACTACTGGATTGTTGATGAGGTCTATCTTCACCCCCTTCCCTCCTCTTATTGTCTCATATTTCTTATAGTAATCACAGTCTCCCACCTTCTTGGCTCTCTTAGACACATTTTGGAATGTCGTTGAGACATCCTTCCCTTCTGCTGATAATCCTGTAAGCCTATTGATATCCTCTACATGTATCGGAATTTCTCGCCCTAGCCACAATGATCCATTCTAGAGTCTGCTCGGTAGGAATTTCGTACACTACATTGCTGCTCCTATTGTTCCAAATAGTGGGAGGTTCCTGAGGTTTAGTATTGTCGATCTCTGGATACCTCTGAACTTCGTGTTCATTCTTGTTTCTTCCCTTCCTCCTTTTGTAGCATAATTCTCTATGTATACCTACCTCTTCATAGCCGAAAATTGATATGAATATGTGAAATCTGTGTCAATCAGTGACGCATTGTCATACTTGCCCACTAACGATTCCATCCTCTGAATTCTCTCATTGAGCTCAGGCTCGATGACTGCTGGTGCTGCCTTTGTCATATTCATCCTTATTTTGTATACTTGGAGGGCTATTACTGATCTCTTTCTGTGAATTCCTGCTACTGGACTATCTCTTTGAACTTCCTCTGATGAAATTTCACTTGTTGCTGCAGCTATTTCTTGTTCTAACTCAGAATTTTCTAGCATTCTCGTGCTTTCTTCTTTCATGCGGATTAAGAAATGTAACCGGCACAAATGAGTTTGATGAGACCCCATAACTAATTAATTTTTCTGTCTCTCCCGCGGCTATAATCGTGCCATTAGTTACTGCGGTGAGGTGTATTCTGACATTGTTGACTATGTCTTCGGGATTGGGGTAGACATGATGGCTAATGTTTATGGCTTAATATAGAAAATTTATTATGGTATGGTTGTTACTAATTATGGTAGTTAATTATCAAATCCGAGTGATCCTACGAATTGACATTGGTATGATGGTTTATTATGATAGAATGATGTTTAATAGGCTTGGATTTCTGACACAAATGATGTGTTAGATACTACCCTCCCCCCGACAAAAATTGGTTGCGATGTGGTCTCTGCATCAGAACAGATGGTTTTACTCTTTGCATAATTGTGATTTTTTTTTATCGGGATTCCTATTCTATTTCTCATCTCGGGTGCGAGAGATTTATTGACTCAATCTATTTCTATTCTACCCTACTGACTCCTCTTGATTGCGATAGTTATTTAAAAATAAATAAATGATGAAAATTACTCGTGATAAGGCTTCAGGCGTGCACCCTTCACCCATCCTTGTAATACTTGGCCATCTAGCTGCGCCAACCGAATTGCGCCTGAATATTTAATTTCAATGACATGGTATGGTCCCATCCAGTGCATTCTGAGTTTGCTTGGGAGCTTTTGAAATTTGTTTCAGTACAACAAAACTTTTCCTCCGATTGTGAACGTCTTATGTTTGATATGACGGTCATGCCAAGCCTTCTTTCTTTATTTTTAGACCGTTTGATGGAATTCTGCCAGGAATCTGTCTTCTTCAAGCTCTTGTAGCTCATGGAGGCATTCCTTGATTGAGTCTTCCTCTGTCAGATGTACTGTTGAAGCGATTAATAGAATCGGTATGATATATTCAGCAGGTACCACTGCTTCTCTCCCGTACACCAGATGGAAAGGAGTTTTATTGTGAAACCTTTTTGCAGTTGTCCTGTATGCCCATAATGTTGCTAGTATCTGCTCATCCTAGTCATCCCGATTGGCATTTAATATCTTGGTTAGTCCTTTTTCTAAGATCTTATTAAATTCTTCAATTGTTCCATTTGCTTGAGGGTGGTTCGGACTGCTCTTATGATGATTTATCATAAAAGTATCTAACATAGACTTGATTGTTGTATTGATGAAGTGTGTACCTTGATCACTAGTTAGGCTTCTAGGGCAGCCAAATATGCTAATGATATTTTCAAAAAATGAACCTGGCTGCTGTGTCTGCTATGCAATCTTTCATTGGTGCTGCCTCTACCCATCTTGTGTGATAATCTGTTGTGGTAATTATGTACCTTTCCTGTGAATGTCTTGCCACAGGTGCAATTGGCCCTACGCAACGTCCCATTTTTCAAATGGCTGTAGTTCTCTTACAGGTTGAAGTGGAAACTCATCTCCATTTGATGGATGTCTCATTCTTTGGCAGAAATCACATTTTTTTACATATGCTTTACTATCTTTATGTAGTATGGGCCACCATAACCCTGCTTGTAATATTTTTCTTGTGGAGGGTTTGTGCCAACATGGCCCCCCGCAACTCCGCAATGACACTCCCACAATATATCCTCTGTTTCATGGTCCTTGATACATCTCCCCAAGACCTGGTCCAACCCCATCTTATATATTTGTCATGCTATCAATTGATACTCATCTGCTTTCACTACCAAATGCATTTTTTGAGTCATCGTGTATTCAGTTGGGTACTGTCCTATTGCTGTTAGAAAAAATATATATTACAGAGCAATGCGACACATAAAATATGTGGAAAACAAAAGAACACAAAAAACATAAAACTAGAGAGACACAGATATACGTGGTTCACCCAGTTTGGGCTACGTCCACCTTGAACAACCAGTCCTTCCTTTCTATTATCCAACAAAATGAAGAGACACAAACTACAACAAATCCACTGTAATATCCTCTATTCTATCTCACAGTCTCCCAATCTGTTTCTCGCTTTGAGAATACACATACAATTGCACAGTTGTAATATCATAGCCTCATACAAAGCAAGGGGTTTCCTTCTAGGGAAAAAAACCCTAAAATAAACATAACTTCTACCATAAGATCATCCACCTAATGAACGGCCCAGATTGACTAGAAATTACTATACTTTTACAAGGCAATTTTACATATGATTTTAGCTTCGGGGGTGCTGCCCCCGAAACCCCCCGCCACAGGCAGGGGCTCGATAAAGTCGCAGCAAACCCCCCTTGGACCCCCCAGGCAGTGTTTAATTATGGGCGGCGTTGCCACCCCATTAAGGTACAGGGGTCCAACGTTGTGATACAAAATAAACAAGATAATCAGGCTCCACACCCAATAGTTTCCAGATATACTACTATATGTTCCAAATAGTCTGGGATGGATTCTACTTTGAAGTGGTTAGCATTCAATAACTGATCATCCAAGGATCCCCCATTCTCTCCATTTTCCAGCCTTGATAAATGGTCATGACCTACGTTTAACTTTCCTGGTTTCACTATCACTTCGAAGGTGAACTCTTGGAACAATAGGAGCCATCTACAGATACTTCCTTCAAGCGCAGGCTTGTTAATCAGGTACTTCAATGCTGAGTGGTCCGTGAAGAATTTGAATGTACCTCCCAGTAGGTAATGGCGAAACTTTTGAAGGGAATACACCATTGTAAGAGCTTCTCGTTCTGTTGTTCTGTAGTTTTTTTCAACAGTCGACAACTTCCTGCTTGCAAAATAGACTGGATGATCAACACAAATTTCTCCTGGCTGAGCTAACACTGCTCATAATGCAATGCTAGAGATGTAAATATGGACGTGGAATTGTTTGTCCCAGTTAGGATGAACCAAGATGGGTGCACGTGCTAGCTTTTATTTCAATGTATTGAGGGCACCAGTGCATTCGTCAGTCGAACTGAATTGCTCTAACTTCCACAACACATTTTCCAATGGTGTTGTTATCTTTGCATATTTGCAGATGAATATTTTATAGTACATGGTATGCCCGAGTAGTGATCTTAACTATTTTACAGTGTCTAGTGATTCTATGTTAATAATGACTGCTACTTTTGCTGGATCCACACATACACCCTGTTTACAAACAACATGTCCTAGAAGCACCCCAAAAGGTACGAAAAATATAAATTTCTTTAGATTGAATGAAATCTGGAGTTGTCTACATCTGTTGAAAATTATTCTCAGCAAGGTTGCCTGATTTTTTAGTAAGTTGTAAATTGTCCAATCATCCATGTATACCTCAAGGAATTTGTGGATATATTTCTGAAATGCTGCTATCACTATTCGTGAAAACACCGCTGGCACATTCTTCAGTCCAAACGGCATGACATGGTATGTGAATGATCCCCATTCGGTTGTAAAAGTGGTCTTCTTCTTGTCTTATTCAACTATTCTCACTTGGTGATACCCTGAGAAACCATATGTGAATGAATAGGCTTCATTTCCTACCACATTGTCGAGCACCTCATCTAAACGGAGTGGGAAATGGATCATGTATGCATGAATTGTTGAGGATTCTATAATAAACACATACTCTAATCTTAGATTTTTCCATTTTTATTTGTATGAAAATGTGTTTCTTTGTATGAAAATGTGACTGACCCACTCTGCTTCCTCTACTGGAAAAATCAGCCCTACTTTCAACATTTTATCTATTTATGCTTTGACTTTCTCCTTTACCCTTGGATTTAGATGGTAAGGTCTATGCTTCACTGTTCTTGCATCAGGCTTCAAGACTATGTGCATTTCCCCCATGTCCCCTTTTATCCCATTTAGCTCCGCTACTGAGAATGGGAATAAGTCTTCATATTCCTGTAAAAGGTCAAATATCTCCTTGGTCATTTCTGTATCCCAGTAGTCACCAATGGACACTTTTTTGGGTTTCTCCGAGGTTCCAATGTTCAGCTTCTTAGTCCTCAAGGGTAGCAAATGTAGTCCCTCCGTTGTTGGTTCTTCTTGTATATCCTGCTCCCCTTCTTTTGATGGCTTGTAGTGCCTGTGTAACCGGTTTTGTTTCTCCTTCAAAAGAAAAACATTACGTAAAATTTTCCACAACTACTTGCCAGGTGCCAATTCCTCTCTTCTTTTCTTCGGTTAAGTACCAGGCATGTGGAATTATGTCTAGTGAATGTATAAAATTGTGCATATACAGATATGCTAGATACCCTGACTTCTTCCAGTTGTACTCACAATTTTCTAAATTCTTCATGGGGTCAGAATCCCCTTGGTACTTCTCAATGAATTGTGGTCATGCATCCTCCTTGAATATGGCTCTTAGTGCTATTGCAACATCTTCCCATCTCGGAAGTGAGTTGCGATGGTTGATCCACCATTTCGATGACGTGGATTGCAGTGCTACATCCATAAGAGGGACTATATGTTCTATTGGTACTTTTTCTTCTACTTTTGCAATAAATGTATTTACAACATTCATATTTGAAAGAGTCGAATATCCCCTTAACTCAGCTCCAATCCAGTTGACTTCTTGGATATTAGCACATCTTCTTGTATTAGTCTCGTATCCTCCCTATTACCAGTCATCCCATCTATTTCTGAGCCCAAGTATGAACTCTGAATGCTTCTCCAGCTTACGTTCCCTCCCGCTGTGGGATTGATATAGTCTTCTCTCTTCCTTGCTGTCATTTGGTAAAGGTGATCGAGAAGTTGAGCATATTCTCTGTTGTCAACAGTTTCTGTATATCAGGGTCCCTGATATGGGTCAGGTGGCTGAGTGACCCTGACTTCCCCGTCTTCAAATATCATCAGTTCCTTTTTCAAGTCGATCACTGCATATTTCTCAAAGGCCCAATCTATCCCCAACAACGCAGGATAGAGATCCTTGTCCCCCATGATATCTATCACGTCAAAATCTGTGTATGTTTTTACTCTCGCAACATCAACTTTGACCTCTTCTAGCATTCCTATGGGCACAATGCAATATTGATTTGCCATGCGGAGCTGTTTTGGTGAGTGTGTCAGCTTTGGCCTCCCCAATGCTTCCCACGTCTTTCTTGGTAGAATGTTGACATCTGATCCTAGGTCGAGCATGGTGTCTTTGATTTGAAATCCCATGACTTGAGTATTCACGCAAAATTCCTTTCCTGTTCTTCTCTTATTTATTTTTATCCTTCTTATGTATCTCTAGGTTGAATCTCTTAACTCTTCCAGTTCTGTATTTTCCTGTACCACCAATTCTAGATTTTTCTTTAGTTGTTCCAGCATTGGTGCATTGGTTACAATTTTAACAAATAATCGAAACCATTCCTCAATCATTGTACTTGTATGGGCTTGATTTTATTTTTCTACTGCTGGCTGTGGAAGCTCAATGCCTTTGCTCCCCCCTATTTGGGAAACTATTTCCACTTCCTCCTTAAAATATTTCTTCTATCTCTCTGGTTCGAAAGTAGTTTTTGGGGATGCTGGCTTGATCAGCTTTATCAGGTCTACATTCTGTGTATCATCCCTTGTTCTATTTCCTCCTTTGGTTATTATGGCTACATTTTTCATAGCCTAAGCCTCTACTATTTTTGGCTCCGAATTCACTAGATTCGCTCCTCTCTGTCTGGCTCTTTCCTCCCACCTCTTAATTAATTCTAGAAAGTCTTCAGTTGCGTGTGTATTGACTCTGCATTGAGAGCACCATGGTTTTTTGGGTAGTAGACATACCCTTGCTAAGTGTCCTTCTTTGTCACAATTGTATCACCTTACTAGTCCTATTCCTCCAGTTCTGCTTCCTCTCATTCCTCCTCCTCGTCCCCTTGGAGCCTCATTCACTCTATAAGATGGTCTATCCAATCATTCTGCTAATGCATCAAGGGCTCTACACTGCTCTGTATTATGTGTTGTGGAAGCGCATAATTCACAATATGTATTGTTTGGAACGTTGGAGGATGACCAATGCCTTTTCATATTTCGTAGTATTTGGTTGTGGTCTGATTCCGTTGAGTGGGGAACCCTAGAAAGTGGGGTTGCGGCTGGTATAATCACTGAGTGTTTATCTACACAAATCCCCCAACTAGTGGAGTCCCTTGTGTTCATGCTGCTGAAGCTCCTGCGTTCTTCCCCCGCAACTTGAGCATTCTGTGGCCACGTGTCCCTCCATCAGATAATTGGTACACGATACATTGGGCCTTGCAGGTCGTATCGGCTGAATGTCCTTCAACTTCTCCGTTAAACTGGCTATCCGATGTTGTAGCCCCAATATGGAAGGGTCTTGAACTTATTCTCCTCCTAAGAACTCTTGCGGATACCTCGCTATAGCCTCTATCTTCATAGCTTGCTCCAGGACATATTTTAAGGTATCAATATTCTGCTGTGTCAGTGGAGTTATTGTCAACGGAAGAAGTTCTTTAATAAACCAATCTCGTTGATGATTATGATGAATCGAGTAACTCAGTTTCCCAATTGCATCCTTGAACCTCCTCATCAGGTCCCATGCCGTTTCACCCTCTCGTTGTTTAATCTCCCATAGCTCAGATAACCCTTGCTAATCTGTCTGAGGTAACTTAAATTCTTTGAATTTTTTTTTCTTTACATCGTCTATCACTAGTTTTGGATGAGCTTCAGACCATTTAATGAACCAATGAAGAGCCCTCTCTGTTAGAGTAGTCTATAACTTGATCAACTTAACCGCCTCTGGTGTTTGTCAAGCCCTCCATATCACCTCGTAGGGATGCTAGTGTTGGTCCACATCATCATTGCCTCTCCCAGAGAAATCTGGGTATTGGGTAAACAATCCCACCATATTTATTTGTATGGATGGTACTAAAATAAAACCTCTACTTCCTGGCTGTGAAATTGCGTTACTAGCACTATAGCTAGTAGATATCTATACTGTAGTCTTAACACTATTCAACTTGCTAAACTCTCGTAACTTACCAAAAATTTTATCTGGCAGTTGGTAAAGTATTAGGGGAAGGTTGGGACTAGAGATACTTGAACTTTGGGGAATAGAGTTACCTTGAATTATGGGTGCTGACCTCTCTCGAAATAGTTTCTCCATCGGAACATGCAACTCCACATTAGATATCTCCTCAGGGCACTCGTCCTCCACATTGGACTTTTCTCCCTTTTCTCTTTGGGCTGGGCTCCTATAAAATTTCCTAACTTCCTTGATGGTCCCTTTTAGTCCTTTTGATCCCGTCTGACCTTCCATTTCCTTTGTCATTTTCGGTGCCTTCTCCTTGTCCCGTCGACTACTTTCCTACTTCTCAAAATCCTTCATCACTGTTTTCCGCCACTTCTCAGCAATATGCGCCCTTTGATGTGCTCGTCACTTTCTCAATCTACTAGAGGTTCCGACATCCATATCCCTATTCCCCCTTCTAACTTACTTGTAGTATCTTTCCCTCGGCTCCTTCCCCCAGTACTAAAGGTTTAAGTCTCCATATCAGACTTTTGAAATTCTATCAAACCCTCATCCACTATTAAATTTTTGATCCACAACAGGATTTCCTTCAATAGTTCCCCCCGCAATCCATATCTGAATACATCTCCCGCTTTTGAAAAGGATTGGTAACACTTGGCTGCGAATTCCACAATGTATCCTTCCAAGGTAGATTGTACCCAGCAATCTATAGCTTGGGTCAAATCGGTGTCTAACCAATGGAGTGATACTAGGTCCACATGTGTCCACTTGCAAAAAACCCTAAGCGACCCTCCTGGAAGTGACTTGAGTTGTAGTCTCCCAAAACAATTATAAATTTCTTTGAGAAACTTTCCCTAGAAAATTTCATACAGGTCACTTGCAGATTCAGAAAATAGGACTCGATCCTTGACAATTTTCTCCCTCTGATGTCGCAGCTCTGCTTGTTGCAATATGAACTAGTCTAAGTGGTTATCCCAATAGTTTCGTAGTTCTCTCTCGTAGATCCAGATACCATGATCTAACTCCTAAATGAATTTTCGTGTCTCGGAAATGGAACCATTTTGTGGTGAAAAAGGAGGTCTCTGAGCAAGACCCAGGTTCAGGATAGAGGCCAACAAGGTTTCCGCAGTAGTCTAGCATAACGCCGACATTTTCACCCTGCTCCAAGGAGCAGAGCGTCTTACCCGAGGCATGCCGTGACCTTAGTAAGGTTAGGAGACAGATCAAGTACCAAATGGTTACAACCATGAAGAGAAACTATAGGAACTTGAAACAAAAAATAGATCTCACTACTATGTATAGGGTATTACTCATTAAACATGTTCAGGATGCTGAATTAAAATTTAAAACGGGGTGGGAATTCACAATAAGCAACTAATTAACACTCAACTCAGAACATAAAACACAACAAAAACCATATTTAATTATCATTATAAATAGAATTCATCACTCCGTAGAGTCTATTACAAGCTGATTCAGTACAACATAGATCTAATAGAGCTCTCCTATGGCTCTCTCCCACAACCCTCTGTCATACTAAGTCTCTCCTCTACGCTGGCTAATTGCCTTTTCGTGCTGCACTGTTTGCTGCTTCTTCTTGATTATTGGGAGTTTTGTTGATTGTCTTTGTCTCCCATTCATACCATCTACGCTATTCTCCACAAATGTTGCACTACCTATCTCCCAGCTATCCGCAACCATGACAGCTCCCTGTCTACTGTGATTGCGCTCCGCCACCTATTATCCGCAACTCAAAACTATTTATTTTCCAAAACAAAGGCCCCAACAGGATGGACTTAAATCTGATATTCAAAATTTGGTGGCGAAATTTTTGGTTTGCGAGATAAATAAAGTTGAGACAATTAAGACCCCAGGTATTCTACAACCTTTACCCATTCCAAGTCAACGTTGGGAGGATATTTCAAAGGATTTTATCATAGGTTTACCTACGTCCGAAGGAAAGAGTGTCATCATGGTGGTAGTTGATATACTTACCAAGTATGCACACTTTATGCATTATGTCATCCATTTAAAGAAAGTACAATTGCTACTGCATTTATGGGAACAATTCGAAAGCTACATGGAAACCCAAAGATTATTGTAAGTGATAGGGATCCCATTTTTACTGGAAATTTTTGGACGGAATTATTTTCTTGTTTGGGTAATCAGCTAGCTCATAGCTCATCTTATCATCCTCAATCCGATGGTCAAACTGAGATAGTGAATAAATATTTGGAAGGATATATTCATTGTTTTGTATCTGATAAGAAAACACAATGGGTCAAGTGGTTACCTCTTGCTGAATGGTGGTATAACAGTTCCTTTCACACTGCAGCAAAAATGACCCCATTTAAGGCACTTTATGGATATCATCAACCGTCCATCACATCTTATTTAAGAGAAAATTATAAGGTTCAAGCAGTGTAAGATCACATCGACCATCAACAATAAGTTCTCCAACTCTTAAAGGATAACCTAAATTTGGCACAAAAATCGAATGAAACAATAGGTAGATCAACATCGCAATGAGAGAAGTTTTGGTGTAGGAGACTGGGTATTTTTACGCCCTACAACCATAGAAACAAATTTCCCTCAAGCAAGCTAAGAAGGATAATAAATTATCACCAAAGTACTATGGTCCTTACAAGGTGTTGCAAAAGATTGGTACTATGGCATACAAATTGGAGCTTCCTGCTTCTTTGCAAGTGCATCCAATTTTCCATGTTTCATGCTTAAAGAAGGTTATAGGGGACAAAATTCTAGTTCAAAAAATATTTCCAGAACTTGATGAGAAAGGAAAAAACATATTGGAAACTGAAGCAGTCACGAAAACAAGAACTTGACAGCTACAAAATTGATCAATTTCAGAGTATCTCATCAAATGGAAGAACTTACCCACTGAAGATTCTACATGGGAGGATGAGAATTTTATACAAAAACATCCGGATCTACTCAAGCATTGAGGACAACACCTTTTTGAAGGAGAGGGGCATGTTAGGTCCCTATATTACTAGTATAGTGCCTTATTGTTGTTAGTGTAACCCCCTTATTGTTATTGTTGTACCCCTGTAACCCCAATATTGTTATTATTGCACCCTTACATTATTATTGTTAGGTCAGATAGGATTCTATTGTGACCCCATGGAATCCTATATATAGAAGGAGGTTTTGGTCATTTGTATCATCCAATAATTTTTCATTTATGTAATGTATTGGAGGTTTCACCCTCGAAGTGGCTGATTTCTAAGGCATTGATCTCTCTTTTATTCTATTTTTGGAGCTAGTTTCATAACATAAGGCTTGCACAGGAACAATACCTAGAGAACACAGGCTAAAAGAAACGATAATCAAGTGGGTCAAAGATTAAAGCGCACTAGGAATCTTCTGAGGGGAATACAAATTGGAAATGGGGGAAATAAAAAAATATAGTAGCCATGGCACATCAATGAAAATATCTCGTAAACCATTAGAACATTTCTAGTCATAGGAAGGAGAAGTTCTTGAAATTGCATCCATAGCTTAACCCAAAAAAAAAAAAAAAAGATGAAAAGAATAAGGATCTCATGGCCATTGATTCAAGCATCCAAGTGGAAAGAAAAATTAACATGGATGAGAAGACCATGTGTACATCAGTGCATAATGAGGTGAATCTGAGTATATTTTGGCAACAAGAATAAAAGGAAATTACTAACTCTTCCACATAAATATACAAGTCAAGAAGACAAATATTTATGCCCTGTTTGACTTAGAATCACATGAAAATATCATTGGAGTATAGGTTGGTAATCAAATTGGGATTGTAAGTTCATGATCATAGAAGCCCATGTCCATTGGGATGGGTAAATAAGGTTGTGGAAATAAACTTAACCAAATAGTGTAAAACTAGATTTGTTATCAATGTTGATTTTGTTGATGAATTAGAGCTAGATGTAGTTCCCCTTGATGTATGTGAAGTGGCGTTTGGAACTCCCTATATGTACAATATTCATGGAAATATCCAACTAGTAACACCTCATCAAGGATTAAAAATCCTTCACCATCAATGAGAATAGGGGAAAGTCCAGAATTTCAATGGTAAGTTCTAACCAAAACAAGAAATTGATAAATTTTAGCAAGAAGTATGTTTTACTATTTTGAAGAGAAAATCAGTCTATAGAAGATTTAATGAAAGAAAAGTAGTTCCTAGAGGGGTGCACTAAGGGAAAAAAATAACAATCAAAAGAATTTATATCAGGCATACAAGGGCATGTTCTATGATCTTAAAGGGATATCAACCAAGAGGGGAGTGGCGCAAGAGATCCAACTATCGACGAACTTTGTTATAACCCTATTTTCCACTCCATTATAGTGAGAGAAACCCAAGTTCAACTTACCTCAGTTGCTATCTAGAATGCATCCTCCTTTCTAGTTGGTCATATTATATAAGTTCATTATATCCTTTGGGAGAATTCATCTCGACACCTAGGGGCTTGAGAAGTCAAGAAAATTCTATAATAATGGAGCCCTAGCCAACTCATACACAAGTGGCTCAGGTTGATATCCTTGGGTGTGACAAACTCTAGAAATATTTTTCACAATTATGATTTTTTTCTCAATTATCTCAATTATGAGATAATTATTATCTCATAATTATAATTTTTTGAAAAATTATTTATGAGAAATTACTCAATTATGTTATTATGAGAACTTATGTAATTCCACTCTTTTAACATGGAAAAAATATCACGCAAGTAAAAGAAAAGGTGAAAGGGGATGCATTCTAGCTATAAAGTGAGGTAAGTTGAACTTGGGTTTCTCTCACTATAATGGAGTGGAAAATAGGGTTATAAAAAAAATCCCCATTGCCAAACATTAGGTTTTACAAGTAGTTTGTGATAAAATTAATCGAGGTGATGAAGCAATTGAAATTGCTACTAGAATAGGGTGTCATTCGACCAAGTACATTACCACGTGGTTTAGCCATCATAATTGTGCCAAATATGGATGGGACTTGGTGAATGTGTATTTATGATAGGGTCATGGGCCTCCAAAATAGGTAAATCATAAGTCCCATCAATCCACTCCTAGGCACATAAAACAATGTTTGACTCCACATTTTTCACTTAATGGTATATTTTCCTAGATTAATGAGTTCATATAGGATTCTATGTGGTTCTCATACATTAATTTCATTAATATGTTTATTGTGCAATACTTATAAATAATTTGAGTGGATTCTAAAGAATATATCACTTGAGAGATTCTAAGGACTTTCTCCTTGTTGCAGGAGGACTCAAAGTCAATTAGCTGAGAGAAATTAATGCCTCCTCTTGTTGGTGCAAGTTAGATATGGGGAAGGATCCCTTAATTTTAGGATTTTCGAGGGAAATGAAGCCCTCCTCTTAAGGAGGATGCTCCCTCACCTAATGTATAAATAATAGATTTGAGTTTTCTCTTGAGGTCATAGAATAATAATATCCTAGGAATATCTAAGGGTTTGAATATTTCTGAGAAAGTTTTATAATATTATATTTCCTTATGTAAGACAAATTTTATATTAATGGAAGAAATTACTCATTTCAATTTTTAGCTTGGTTCCCCTTCAAGGACTCTGAACATCCTTGGGCTTCATATCCCTCTTATATTTTTGTTTTTATTATTTTAATTCTTTGCATTTGCTTCATTTATCTTTTTGAATCAATATTCTTAGAAAATACAATTTGATAGTTTTGTGCTTGGTTAAGTAGGTAGTTTTGTGAACTAAATTTGTTTTCAAGTCATTTATAAAATCTTTCAACCTCTTACATCACTCATATTTATTATCATTGCATTTTGAAGTCCCTTTCTATTTCATTTAATTTGTTGTTACCATAATTATGATTACATCGGGTGAACAGGACTTGGTTTCATAATGTTGAAACTTATAATTATTTTTTCTATGAATTTACGAGCTAATTAATACAATTTCCCATCAGTCATACCCCTTTATCTCACCTTATATTTTCATTTTAGTAATTTTTTGTCTTATCGATTTTTCTTGTAGCAAAACAAGGATCCTGTAGTAGCAAGCAACCAACCCATTTTTTTCACCTATTTTAGCAATAAACTCTTGAGTTAGTTTCCTTAACATATTAGAACATGTTTGGGATGTTGAGGATGGAATTTGGAAGATTAGAGATATCATGAAGTATCCTTTATATGCTTTTATTGTATGCTTTTTGAGTGTTGTTTTTAGATTTTGCAACATAGATTTCAAGTTTACTTGCCAAGTATTTTATTTTCAAGAAAAGTGAGTTTTCTATTTCTTGCAATGAATGATAGGTATGTGCCATTTCACTTCTAAAATTTGTTTATGAAATTTCACTTTCCTGTAGCATAAGTATATTGGAAACTTAATTGTATTTATGTTTAGCTAACCTACACTACAACATCTCTCACTTGCATGAGGATTAGAAAATGAAAGAGATAGTTCATTCTACACATATATTTTTGACCCATATTAAGTTTGTATGAACCTCAAGTTGATAGTTAAATTTGAGACTCTTGGGAGTTGCAACATTATTGTTGTAATACTAAGGGCCATCACTTTTTGGTGCCATAAGGAGGTGTCAAGGTATGCACTACCTTTTTCTTTAACTAATTCACTATTTTTTCTTTATTTTGTCTTATGCAAAAAGAAAAACAAAAATTAATTAGCATTCATTCAAATTAAAAATTTTTGTTAGAATTTTTGTTCTTTTACACCTCGTAGAATTAGGGACAAGCCACGAATTTGTTTCCTGAAAACTCCCACTTCTACTAAAATCCAACCCTTTTCAGTTGGCTCTCAGCCTCGTGCCATGTCCACATGGACCTTGAGGACCTTTTGAGTGAGCTAGCAAGGATGTTTAAGGGGTTTTTAGGAGGAGAAAATCCTTTTAAATCCTACTAATATTATGGCTAAAATACAACCGAAAGTCTTTCTATTCCCCATTAGAGAGACAAATGGAGAAGCAAAAATAAAAAATATTAACTCATTTGTACTTTCATGCTTCTATGGCCTAGCCAAAAAATATCATAACACCTTTATGTTTGTGTTTTTTGTTGTATGTAGAACTTATGACTGCACCATAGATGAACAAAAGCTCAAGAATTTTCCTTCCACCTTGAAGAATGTATCTCTCCAATGGTTCATGAACCTTGAAAGTAATAGCATCACAACTTGGGATAAAATAAAACAAGATTTTAACAATAAGTATCAAGATTATTATGGATAAAGGGACACAATATATGATGTTTTCATAAGGAATCAAGAGGGAAATGAGTATTTAAAGGACTATGAGGAAAGGTTCCAACTGAGTTACAGAAGGGGACACAATTGTTCTTTGGAACCAAAATCATTAAATATTATACTATTGAGAGGATTCAAATAGGATCTCATGGAAAATCTAAAATTATTATCTAATGGATATATATACCAACTCACCTATGATGAGATTAAGAAAGTTTTTAAAAATCATTCTAGAGCCACTAGTAAAAAAGGTAGAATGGGAAAAAGCTTGGTAAGTTATTCTTCTTCCTCTTTTCTTAAAAAAAATGAAATAGAAGGAATTTTAGAAGATATGAAAACAAAAATATTAGACACATTTTCCATGCAAATGGATACTTTGAAAATTAGGAAAAAACAATAAGTCTAAAGGTTGTTTATCAAGGAAAAAAAGGGAGCATGGAGCAATTATGTCTCATCAATAAAAAAAAACCACGGGCATGAAGGCAATTTCAACAAGGTATGAATTTCCCTTCTCATTTCAATTATAATTACAATTCTCAATATCGGCATTGGTATCCTCATAATCCTTTACCATGTCCTATGCCCACTCCTTTGACATATTCTTCTCAACCTGTTATTCCTCCCTTTCAACCATATTTTAACCAACCTCCTCAATTGATGGCTAATCCATCACAGGAGGCTTCAGGTGTCCCAACCACTTGCTTTGATGCCTCGTCCTTAAAAATAGTAAGTACCCCATATTTATCCTCCAAAGAAACCCCAAATTCCTACTCAACCAAATCCTAATCCTAATAACAAGTAAACTTAATTTGTTTATAATGGACAAACTCCTTATCAAACCTATTTTGTAGAGGTCCAAGAGATTAACCTTAGGTTAGTGAAGGTTATTCCAAACCATCCACCTTTTCCTAATGAATATAATGAGAAATATAAAGAGAATCTTGTGCCTTAGATCATTCACCAAAAACATTCCTACCTTGAAATATTGGAAATTCAAAAGAGACAGACCCCAGAACAAGTTGAACTTCTAGGAGAACTAAAAAATATGTGTAAAAATATCTCTCCTCCAAGCCATCAAGGATATTATTCTTCATAATAAATTTATCAAATAAGAATGCCTTAAAATTCCTGGAAGGAATAGAAGAAATGTCCCTACCATAAATGTTATTGGGCAACTAGTTGATGTGATGCTTGGGTGAGTAATAATCCCTAATTATTTAGAACCTATAAGCCCAATGGTATATGTGCATATAAACAATATTGCAATGCCAAACACTCTCATTGATCTAGGAGCTGTAATTAATATCATGACTAGGGAAAATATGCTTAAGCTTAACCTCCAAGTTTATAAAGACTACTACTGTGTTACAACTCGTTGACAGATCCATAGTAGAGCCAAATGGCATAATCAAAGATGTAATCGCTTCCATTGACTCATCGAAATATCCAATAGATATCCTTTCCCTCCATCCTAAAACCAATTTCAATGGTTAATATTCTCATTTTAGGGATATCTTGGTTAGCTATTGTTGATGTATATATCATTTGTAGGGCTAGAAACATGACAATTACTAATAGTAAGTCCCCAAAACAACTTATACTATATACCCCAGCTTAACCTCTTATTAAATCTAATTTTCCTACATGGGTAGAAGAAGAAGAGAAATAATCTGACCTCTCATCACATTATCCTATGTGTACCATATAAACAACCCTCAACAACAAGCAAGCTTATGTAGATAACTTAATTGACAATT
This sequence comes from Pinus albicaulis, assembly GCA_034641835.2. Taxonomy (NCBI): domain Eukaryota; kingdom Viridiplantae; phylum Streptophyta; class Pinopsida; order Pinales; family Pinaceae; genus Pinus; species Pinus albicaulis. The sequence goes on along the minus strand of CM076575.1, from coordinate 513,204,176 downwards.
TGCTACAAAATCGATACCTTGTTGTTATGGAAATTGATGGGATGAAAGAGAATTTATCTCTAGGAAATCCTAGATATTCCAAGGATAGTTTATGGGCATAATTATTGACTATTTATTCTGATAAAAAAAAAAATGGTGGAAATCAACCCCTCCAAACTGTTAAAATTTAGTTCCCCACTTTCAGTTAATTAAGAGGATCAATTGCTCATTGTCTTGAGGTAGCACATTATTGCATTTGCATGGGATTACAAGGGTATGAAGGGTATACATGCATTTTTATTCACCCATAATATATACATAAAATTAGATCACAATCCAATTAATCAGCCTTAAAGGAAAGTGAATCATGGTTTAAAGGACATTGTCAAGCAAGAATTGTAGAGATTACTTCATGCAGGATTCATTTATCCAATTTTAGTTAGTAAATGGGTATCTCCTCTGGTTATTGTTCCAAAAAATAATGGAAAATGTAGAATTTGTGTCAATTACAAGGAACTTAATAAATCCATAAGGAAATATCATTCTCCCTTCCCTTCATTGAGCAAGTCCTGGATGTACTTGGTGGGAAAAAGTTCTTTTACTTCTTGGATGGGTTCAGTGGATATAATTAGATCCAAATCAGTATTGAAGATCAGGATAAACCACTTTCACTTGTCCTTGGGGGACTTTATTTTTATAAGGTCAATTTTTTCTTATGTAATTCCCCTGCCACTTTCCAAATGGCTTCGCTTAGTATCTTTTCTAATCTTGTACATGATTCAATAAAAATTTATATGAATGAATTCAAACCATGTGGGAATTAATTTCAAGGATCTCTCTCCAATATTAGCAAGGTATTGGAAATATGTGGGGAGATAGACCTCTCTTTAAGCCATGAAAAATTCTTGTTCCTAATGAATGAGGGAGTTGTTATAGGACATTTTGTCTCCTAAAAATGGATTCAAGTCAATCCTAGTATGTTGACAATCATTAAACACCTTCATGTACCTCAAAAACAAAGAATTCCAAAAGTTTATTAGGCCTTGCACGATACTATAAGAGGTTTATAATGGATTTTAGTACAATTTCCTCCAATTTATTTTCCTTGTTGACCAAAGATGTTGAGTTTTGTTGGATGGATCCTTATCAAAAAGAATTTAAGAGAATAAAGGAAAAGTTAATGACAACACATATTCTTAGAGTCCCTAATTGGACCTTTCCCCTTAACATTGACACAAATGCATTAGAAAAGGAAATTGGAGTATATTTAGGTCAACTTGAGGGTAAAATTAATTATGCAATATATTTAATTAGTAAGAATCTATTAAAGTCTTAATTGAATTACATTGTAACTAAAAAATATTTCCTTGTTTTTATGCATTCTTTGAATAGTTTTAGACACTATATTACTGGTTACCAAGTATTTACACATACTAATCATCCAAAAATTAACATTTTGATGAGAAAACCATATTTAAATGCTAGGATAATCAAGTGGCTTTTTATTTTACATTAGTTTGATTTATCCATTGTTGACAATCCAGGGAAAGAATATGTTGTTGCATATTTCTTTTCAAGATTAACCTTTTCTATAGAATAAGGGCCGATTGATGACCAGCTTCGAGATGAGAATCTGTTTTCCACCTCACTTATTTCTCCATGATTTTCTAACACTTCCAGATATCTAGTCATTGACCAACTCCCTCCTTACATGTATTCAAGGGATAAATGAAATATCATTAAAATTAGTGCCTTCTGTAATTGGATTGTTGGAAGCTTGTTCAACTTGGGAGCTGATCAAGTTTTAAGAAGCTGTGTGAGGGAGGATGAGGTATATGATATCCTCTTAGCTTTTCATGGTGGACCTTTTGGATTTAATTTTCCTACAAGAAGGATATACTATAAGATTCTACAAGCAGGATACCTTTTTCCAGCTCTCCATAAGGATGCCTAAATATACACTACACAATGTGATGAGTGTTAAAGAATGGGAAAGCCTACAAGGAAATATGAAATACCCCTTCAATATCCAATGTATTTTGATCCATTTAAGAAATGGGACATGGAATTAATTTTTCCTATTGATCCCCCATCCAAACAAAAAAATATATTGATGTATGCACTGATAACTTAACTAAATGGGTCAAAGTAAAACTATTAAAGACAACCACAAAGAAAAATGTAGCTAAGTTCCTAAGGGAGAAATTTTTCTACAAGTTTGGTTTTCTAAGATATTTTGTGATAGATAAAGGCACCAAATTTACTACCAACCTAATTGAGTGGATAAGGAATAAAAATCACATTCGCCATCAAAATTCCACTCCTAACTACCCCTAAGAAAATGGGAAAGTAGAGGTCACCAATAGAGCCTTAAAGAACACTCTTACTAAGGCAATTAGTGGTGACGGGAAATATTGGGCAAAAATATTTGTTAAGGCCACTTGGGCCTACAATACCATTTGGGAAACCACCATTGGTTTCACTCCCCATGAGATAATTTATGAAATAAGGCTTTGATACGAGTTGATTTTGAATACAATATTTTGAGGATGGCATCTTTACTAGATACGGATTTGACCAACGCACAAACTAAAAGGATAAAATAACTAAATTCCTTGGATGAGTATATGATTCAGACCTTGTTGCATATTGAGGGAGTCTAGCTACAAATGAAAATATGGCATGATAGATACACTAGAACCAGAGCCTTCCAAGAGGGTGATTGGGCTCTCTTATATAACTCTAGGTTCAATGACTTCAAAGGAAAACTCATGACTATATGGTTGGGGCTTTGCTAGTGGAAAATTTCTATGAAAATGGCTTTGTTAGGATCAAAACCATAGATGAGGAGCATATCTCACTGTTATTGAATGTTTACAAACTGAAATTTTACAGGAAGCACATTTCTAGGGCTAAATTTATGGTTTCAATAAGTAAGGAGTTGAATGTGATTGAGAGCACCGGTGCTCCCAATCCATCTAGCTCTTGACCAGTAGAAAAAAAGAAAAATAATAATAAAATCTCAAGTGAAAACCTCCTTTGTGGCATTTGAGACAGGATAATTCACTGAAAACCTCCATGAGGCAGCGTTTGAGTTTGAAAAAAATATAACTAGAAAATGGCTCTGGATGAAAACCTCTTTTGAGGTGTCAGAAGAGGTTTGTTGGCTACAAACCTCCATGAGGTAGCCATTGAGCCTGCAGAAAAAGAAAATAAAGAAAAAACATATTGATCTCTAATATTTATTTTTGTGCAAGAACAATTTCCCCTACAACAAATGTAGAAACAACAATCAGGTCAACCAAAATGGACATACTACAAAAATAAGTAAAAAGGGGACAGTCTAGCACCCTTTTCAAGAAATTAGCGTAGATTTCCTCCAGGTTGACACAGTTTATATCCTTGTACCATTTTCCATTCCCTTACATCATTCCCAACATCATCCATCTCTTATTCCCCACTTTCCATAGTTTTTTTGCATCATTCTTGGAATGCAATAGGAAATACTTGTCTCTTAGAAAGCTACAAATCCAAGTTTTTTTAGTATATTTTCCAAAGGAGAGCACCAATAGGGTCCTAATGATTTTCCTTTCCATTTCAAAGTTTCAAAATTGTGCTCCTCTCAATAATTTCACCCTATTCCACCTTGTAGCAGCCTATTTCCTTCACTTTGTCATCACATACAAACTCAAAATCTTCTCCATCCACATTGGATTCATCCTTTTGAATAATCAAGCCACCTGCATCAGTTAAGGATATTTTCCACTTATCTTGAAAGGCCTATATACCTGCTATAGGAAACTACATAGTCATGTTGTAAGCTACAAAGGCCCTATAGACCCATGTTTTTCAGCATATAAGGAAATATATAAGGGAAATATATTTCCCTACAACTCTACAAGTCCAGAAGCATCCTTTGAAATTGATGAAGAATTCCTATGCAGCTACAAGGTCCCTTGTATATTACTATAAGAGAAATGTACACAAGAAGCAACATTAACAAAGTATTTGAAGCACTTGCAACCATGGAATTCATAAAAAATAGGCTTCCAAAAGGTAAACATGAGATATGGAGCCCTGAATTATCCTTGAATTAATCTTAAGCATAGTGTAAATTACCTTCTTTTGCACAAATATAGGTTCAAATAGGCTAGCAGATGAAATATACATAATAATTCAACACCCACTTTTCCTAAGGTTCTCTTCCCACATGTGCTAGACAAGTAAGAGAAACGGTTTTATCTCCTTGTCTCATTCAAAAAAGGTGGCCATTTTTTTAATGATGTAATAGTCGAGGTGGTGAATAATTCTAAGAATTACGCCAGGGATTGGAGCAGTAGATGGGAAAAATAAAAACTATGTGTTAAGTCTCATCCCTACCAACCCATAGTGTTGTGAAACCAGCTCCAAAAATAGAAGAAAAGAGATATCAATGCCTTAGAAATAAGCCACTTCGAGGGGGCAAACTCCAATACATTACATGAATGAAAAATTCTTGGATGATACAAATGACAAAACCTCCTTTCTATATAGGAGTCCATGGGGCCATAATGTAATCTCAGTGGGGCCACAATGTAATCCCGGCCGACCTAGCCGACCCAATAATAATGTAAGGGCACAATAATAATAATATGAAGTAGGGCACAACAATAACAATAAGGGGGGGCTACACTACTAATAAGGGACCACACTATTAATGTAGTATCTTAACATGCCCCTCTCCTTCAAATAAGTGTTGTCCTCAACGCTTGATTATTTCTTGATGCTTCTGTATAAAATTCTCATCCTCCCATGTGGAATCTTCTACAGGAAAGTTCTTCCACTTCCTGAGATACTCTGAAATTGATCATACTTGTCGAGTCTTTTTTTTGTGACTGCTTCAGAACTTATTTCAATGTGGTGTTGATCTTCTCATTGTTTCATTAGATTCTGCACCAAAGTTAGGTCATCCTTTGAGAGTTGGAGAACTTGTTGTTGATGCTCGATGTGATATTCCACTAATTTATCATCCATATTAGCTATTATTTGATCCCTCAAACCATCCAAATTAGCCTCCATTTCTTCTTTTAAACCATCTATGTCATCTTCGGTTGCTCTTCATAAGATCGAAATTTGTTGCACTTGGTATCGTAATTTTGATATCTCATACTGCAATTCTTCCTCTTCATGCGTCATAGTATAGATTTTTGAGGGCTTAATGGGTATGGAATTATTTTTTTGAGGCATTATAGAACCTATTATTGATAAAATTCTAAAATATGCCCTTGAAATCACTTCAAATTGCTTTTTCCAACAAATGTTATGCAATTTTTAAAACCAAATACACACCTTTTTCTTGCTTTTGAGAAGCTCGATATTGAAACTGAATTATCTATGTGATTTCGGATCCTCAATAACTTAAATTTGGCCCTGAAGTAGCCCTCTGAATATTCTTTCGAATGCCACAGGTTTGACCTGATTTGGACTCTTCAAGGCAAAGTTATGTCCAATCTCCCACAATGACCTAATTATGGACTGTTTGAGTAGAGTGAATTTGTATGACTTAATACGTGTCACTGTTTCCTCCTTCGACTCTGAAATTTATGGAAATGAAACTAAAGTTCGTGTACTTGCAGCCACTTTTTACAGAAATCCAATGCTTAGAGAGAGAGTTATGACATTTTTCCCACGGTCACATCTTTGAGATGAAATTTAGGAGCCTGAAAAAATCCTAAGTTCCACAGATCATATCTAAAAATATATTGCGAACCAAGATCTGAAATTTTTGCAGGAGGTTATTTAGGATGTCAGATTTTCTCTGCGCAAATTTCAGCTTCTGAAACCTCATAGAAAAAAAGTTATAGCGAAAATTCCACGATGACCTATTTAGGTTAAATTCAGGAGCCTGCAAAATGACCTAACTTCCACATATCATATCGCCACACATATTGTGAACCAAGATCTGAAATTTTTTTACACTGTTCCTCAGGATTTCGGTTTCGCACTCTAAAAATTTCAGCTTCTGAACCTTCGTATAAAAAAAGTTATGGAGGAAATTCCACAATGACCTATTTGGAGCAGCGAAACCCTAGAATCCAAAGCTCTAATACCAAGTGTTGTGAAACCAGCTCCAAAAATAGAAGAAAAGAGATATCAACGCCTTATAAATAAGCCACTTCTAGGGGGAAACCTCCAATACATTACATGAATGAACAATTCTTGGATGATACAAATGACAAAACCTCCTTTCTATATATAGGAGTCCATGGGGCCACAATGTAATCCATAGTTTCCCATAGTAGAAAAATAACACCATCTCCTGTCAGAATTGTTATAAGCACAAAGCATCAAACCATTCAGTACAACTGAACTTGTAAGAAGAAAACTATTTGAATGTGGTTTGAAATTAGTTCCAAAATATGACCATGGGAACCTTGTAAGAGACAATTATATTCCTCCTCTTCCTACAAAATGGGGAGTAGTTTTAACAGAAGGAAACACACTAACACCAATAGGATTTACCAACATGCTTGAGTTTTTATCATATTTTAAAATTTCCAATGTTTAGGGTTCTTTGAAAAACTCAAAGTCTTTGATGATGAAGTGGTAATTTAATTTTCCATGAATTTGCAAAACCGTGAAGGGCATGAGTTTGTCACTGTAGTCAGAGAACTAGTGATTTACTTTAATGAAGAATTTGTAAGTAGGATTACAACCCTACATAATAGAGTTCAAGATAAGGAAGAGAGTTAGGAATCCATCACTACCAAGAAGAGGTTTTTACTACAAGATGAAAATCCTAATGAGGACAAAAATAAAGTGAGGAAAAGCTTGCATGATCCATAGGGTGAGGTAGCGTACCATATCCTCAAGTGCATGTATTGTGAGGGTAGGTTGATCATATTACATGCTTACCAATTCACGATTTTATATCAATTGTGATTCCAAACCCACCTCCCAACCTCTGATTTGTTGAGTGTCAATTTTTTTCTCCTACAATTTTTGAAGCAGATGAGCACTAAAGTGAAGGAGGGAAAGAAAAAGGGCATGTCCCATCATGGCTTGATCAAATGAATTGTAAATAATGCACTATATGGCTTACAACATCTCATTCTAAAAACATTACAAATAAAAAGAGGAAGGGGAAGGAAATAACAAACCCATCAAATAAAGGATAAATACACCTTCAAGGAGGAATAAAAGGAGGTTATAGCCACCTTGGTAGGTTTAAGTACCCTTAAAAAGCCAAAATTAAGCAATCTTATCTAGAAATTTGTTCATGCAAGAAGAAAAATAAATTATCAGATTTAGTGGGAAACCTCAACATCCTTCTGCCACTCCTATTGAAATTGAGGAAACTCCTAGCCCCAAAGAGAAATGGCAACAGGAAGAAGAAGTATAGTTCCTACCAAATATTAAGGAACAAAACACAAATATGCAACAAGGAAAAATAATAGTACTGCCAGAGTAAATAGAGCATCTACAAGAACAATACTCCTAACTACAGGAATAACACATAGAGTTATAGGAGAAAAAAATAATAATAAAGCATCCTGCACCAAGGAATCCACTTTCCTTATTTTCTTGGCCTTTAAGGGCTAATCCTCCTTCTTCAGGAACACTGTATAGAGTGATTCATATACATATAGTACCCCACCTAATGATTGAGGTGGAGAAACCCAAAGGTGGAAAAAAATTTCCTAAGATAAAGGGGTGGAAAATATTGTTAGCAACAAGGATTATTAAGAATGAAATATGCTCAAATTATAGCATAGGAAACATCATTAGGAACCATGGCCCATATTTCCTTAGAGGATTGAAAATTTAGGAAACCATCCAAAGCGTATTCATTTTTCCTAAAGGAAAAATGGTGCATATTCGAGATCAATTAAATAGCTCAAAGAGGCACCATGTAATTGCAAGAGACTAAGCACTTCATATACTTCTTCCAAGAGTGTAGCATGGAGGAAAAATAAAAATTGGTTGAAATTTATATATAACCTTGTGATCTCTGATATGTCTATTTGGGGCCCCAATCCTTAGTTTGGGGGTGCACAGTTGTCGGCATTAACCTCTTGGTTGAGACATGAGAATATTAGAGAGAAGAAGTGAAAAAGAACATGGAGGGATATTTGAAGGAGCCATTGTGGATCAGACTGCAGCACCCATATCCTTCAATTATTTCTCAAACCCATGCCATCTTGCACAAGACCCTGAGATAGATATTATTTGAAAATAAAGGAAAATAGAATCCATCGTACACTTTGAGGCTTCCTTTAGGTTGTTTGGAGAAGAGAGTTCAAAATCCTACGAGAGGAGATGGAAAATATTCTCTTACAACACAAAGATGAGGAGTTTAACTCTCTTGATAGACTTAAAGAAACATTAGTGGTGAGCCCTAGTATTGCACAAAGAGTTTTGCAATTCCCAAGGGATCCTCAACTCAATTTATCAACCTGGGGTTCGTAAAAACTTAGAGGTGACAATGATATATGCACAGTAGATTGGCTTCCACTCATGCCACCCATGACTATGACATTAGACCATGTTGTTTAGAGACCCTTTAATCAAGGTGGATATTGGTGGCCACCCACCTATTCCATTTGGATCCCCACCATAGGTTCTTTCATTTTTTCAGTTTCAACACATATTTGATGCAAAAAATTCTGAAACATCCTTGGTTGAGCTAGCCAATCCTAAACAAACAAAACCTTTGCATGAGTTGGAAGGATCTATAAACCCAACTCCATTCCAGAATGCCATTGAGGGGGTTGAAAACTTGCAGAATACCTTGTTAGAGGCAAGATCCCCACTTTAGAAAAAGCTCTCTTCTCAAAAGGAAGACATGGATATCTCCTTTTCAAAAGAGGAGCTAAACAAAGAGCCTCTTAATGATTATGAGGCAATCTCCATTCATGATGAAGGGGAGGAGAAGGTAAGAGGTAACAACGCTGTCACATCAGGAGTAGATCTAGTACCCCCTAGATAGGAAGATGGAGAAATTGCTCCAATGAAAGGAATTCTTGTACCCTTGCAAGAAATTCCAAAGAATCTCACATGTGAAGATCAAGGCATAGTCCATGAGAAACATGTGCCATAATTGATAGATTGTGAGACCTTGAAGATGAAAGAAGAGGATAGGAAGGAGGACCAACATCATATGATTAGGAGCACACAATCCTATCTATTTCAGAAGGTTGATGCACATAAGAGGTAGACTGATTTGCACAGTGGAAGCAAGGACCTAACAGTCCCATCTATTATGCATATGAGATTGGCTCATGAGACATCATTGTGTTGTGGAAAACCACCTGGGAGGCCACCTGATCTAGATTTGGTGAGACGTGTCTCACATCATGATGCACCATTCATATATCTAGGATGAATGGGAGCATTAGAATGCCATGATATAGCATTAAGAGTCTTGGATAGACTCAAGGAGGAGGGAGACATTCTCCCAACATCATCATTACCCATCTCATTTCAGATTCTACACTATGGGAGGAGAAGCATGGGAAGGATAGCAACCTTCCAACATATACCTTTGGCATGGGAGATATCAAGGAGAAGGGCAGCCATATGACAGATGTTCTTTGTGATAGATCATTAGCGCTGTCACTATTGAAGATTGATCCATACTGTAAATCACAGTTGTTGGTGGATTATTCCAAGGATATTTTTACATGCATGATACTAGATGACCAGCTACATGAAGAGGGCTATTTATTCCAAGATGAAGTCATCTCTTATCATGGTAGGATATTATTATCTAGAGCCTCCAAGCTGAAGGAGAAGTTGCTACAAAGAGCTCATGAAGAATTTCTCTTCAGCCATACTTATTCCATGAGAGCCTACAACACCATCATGGAGAGCTACACTTGGGAAGGCTTTGAAGAGGAACTATATAAGCATTTTGAAAGATACATGAATCATGTGGAGATGGGAGAGATATATAACTCAATGAAGGAGTTATCACAACCACCTCTTTCCTATTTTGGAATGAGAAGCGATCTATCTATGGACCACTCCATTTGTATGAGAAAAAATTTTGGTAAGGGACAAGATTATGTACATGATATTTCATTTGATTATTATTTGCATTCCTTTACCATGTATATGTAGGAAATAGCTCCAAGGAGGAGAATTATTCCATGTAAAATTCATGGCCAACTTTGGGTCATAAACATTTTTGAACATGGCCACTCCCTAGGAGGATATAGGGAGATGTTGTATCATTGTGGGTGCACTCCAAAGGCACCAAAAATTTCTCACTTTTCAGCCATTGTGAGAAGACTTGGGCAGCAAGTAAGTTGTGGGGAAACCACTTACAATATCACTATCTGATACAGTTAGGAGATTTACTGCACTGGTTCCACATGTGGGACTATTTTTCACCTTCATTTTTGCATATGTCTGTTTATATGTACTTAGTTTTGATCCCATACATTGATGATGTCCTTATAATTTTTATGGGAATGAATGGAGGAAGGATGGGAGGATTGTATGTGCCCTTTGGGAGAGAAATTATCCATGTTTCTTATGTTACATGTTTCAGGGAGAACATTGGGAAAACCCTGATTGTTTCATTGGAACTATTGCTTCCTTGCGGGATGAATCATTTGCATCTCATGAGAACTTGGGAGGAGAATTTCATGGAGGGATGGATTGGGAGACACTTAGATTATGAGGGAAGCTTATCACATGATGGTTTCACCAATGATGGAGGAGATGAGTTGCAGCACTGACCATGTCAATTGCTTGAGGACAAGCAACATTTGGGAAGGGAGGACTGTAATATTCCCAATTAGCCATGAGCCAGTTGGAATATTGATTTTCGTTTTGTTGTCTTGTTTTATGAATAAGAGGACAATGGAGGTCCATAATTCTCCTTAATAATGAATAAATCAATGTCAATGTAAAAGGAAAACATCTTGGCAACTTAATTGAGAACCTTTAGGTGTGAAAAGGGGCTGAAACATATTGACTGGGTCAACTTTGACCAAATCAACAACGTTGTCATGGAGGAGTGGAAATCAATGAGGGACAATGCAGTTTTAGATGAAGAAACTTTGCATGGAAGTAGGGTCATAAATGAATGGGGCTTAGGGTTTGGAAGCTCACATCTTATAAAAGGAAGAGGATGGAAACCATATTCATTATGTTGATGTATTGATATATGATATTTCTGAATATATGGTATGTTTAGACATATAGCTTTCTTTGGTTGTTTAGCTAATATTCCAAGTGTTGTTTAACAGTGGGTGTTCCTGATCAGGAATCCCACCTCTTCCATTGAGTAGGTCTTGGAGGAGTCTTGTACTTCACTTCCACTATCAGGAATTTGGCCAAAGCTTCATCTTACATCTACAGTGCAAATATTGTTGAGGGTTGAGTTGTTTTGCTGGTTGCAGCAGTGGAGATCATCTTTGGGCCACTTCAGTGCTTATTTTCAGTGGAAAAGGGTTCCTTTCCATTGGGAGGATATTAAGGAAGGCCCTTGATCTTATTTTCAGATCTTGGCATCAAGCCATATATTTATTTTCCCCTACAGCATAATTTCTTTCCACGTCTAAGTTATTTTGAGGGAGGAGTTGATGGGTGGTTTCAGTACACCATTTGGAGAGGAGGTTTTCTAGAGAAGGGATCATCCTTTCATCTAGGAGATCTATTGGAGGAGGTTGCACTATTTCTTATATCAGATCAGCCACACTTTCCGGATCTATATTTTGCAGTGAATCTTCAGCCCTAGGACTTTGATTCCAATCTTGTACATGGTGTATTTTTGAAAACCCTTGTGGGGTTCTTCATTGGAGGTTGTATAGTGCCTAGATTTGTATTAGATCTATATTTTGTGGCATATATTAGCCCATGTTATTTTATATATTCATTTTTCGTAGTAGTGCCTTTTAAACCGCGCTGTATCAGTCTTCCAACTCTTTGATATATAGTAGCAGCACATCTTTTGAGGGTTTTGTCCATTGGAAGCTTATTATATCTTGTTGTACATATTATGGCCCATTTATTATGCATATTTTGTTGTTGTTTTAATGATTAGAAGGTATCCATATTTTCCTATTGCTTTTGAATTATGTTTTACATTGCTATTCCGGCATTTTTCACTATATTCCTGCCTTTCCCATTTGAGAATATTACAGTGGTATCAGAGCATAATCTTGGCACAGACTATGCATCTTGAAAAGCTAATATTTCATCTGAAGAAGGAGATCCTCTTACTGATAGAGAGACGAGGTATCAAAGAGGAAGACACCATAAGTATGATTATACATATGAAGAAGAAGACAAGGGTAAAACCCCTTTTTCAGGAGGAATGAAAAGGAAGGAGTTCTCAAGACTTATTTTACAAACTATTCAGAGCGTTAACAAAGACATCATAGAACTGAGGATGGTGAGATGTAGAAATTCTCCAAAAGAGCTTGTGAATAGAGAAAGCTTTAGATTTTCATATTATGGGTGTGAGCATTTAGCCACACAATCATATCTATAATGCTCTACCATGCCTATGTTCACAACAAGAGAGATGGAGGAAGGAGATGTGCAAAGGAGGAGACTCTTGGTGAAAATCTTCAAGAATATGAATCTCAATCATAGAGGTTCAAAGATCATCTAAACTTCCAAGAGTTTTGGATGATCAAGGAGAATAGAAGACCTAGCAACCATGGTAGAAGCAAAAGGTGGAAGCATCATGATTTGGGTAGATTATTTTTATCTAATTTTGATGGGTCACCTAGATGCACAGGTAGGGCTTGGGTGAAGGAGCTAAACACCTATTTGCAGTAACACCAAGTTTCAAAAGATGAAGCCATTAGAGTAGTAGCGCTGCATATTGAAGGTAAGGCTTATGTGTAGTAGTTTTATGAAACTTCTTCCTTGAATCATGTAAATGTATCTACTTATGAAAAGTTCACTAGGAGGTTAGTGAGAATATTTTATGCAAAAAATTCTGAAACATACTTGGTTGAGCTAGCCAATCCTAAACAAATAAAATATTTGCATGAGTTGGAAGGATCTATAAACTCAACTCCATTCCAGAATTCTATTGAGGGGGTTAAAAACTTGAAGAATAACTTTCTAGAGGCAAGATCCCCACTTCAGAAAATGCTCTCTTATCAAAAGGAAGACATGGAGATATCTTTTTCAAAGGAGGAACTAAAAAAAGAGCCCCTTAATGATGATGAGGCAATCTCCATTTATGATGAAGCAGAAGAGAAGGTAAGAGGTAATAGCATTGTCACATCAGGAGCAGATCTAGTACCTCATAGAGAGGAAGATGGAGCAATTGATCCAATGAAAGGAATTCTTGTACAATTGAAAGAAATTCCAAATAATCTCACATGTGAAGATCAAGGCACAGTCCATGAGAAGCATGTGCCATCATTGATAGATTGTGAGACCTTGAAGATCAAAGAACATGATAGGAAGGAGGAATAACATCATATGAGTAGGAGCACACACCCCTATATATTTCATAATATTGATGCACTGAAGAGGCAGGATGATTTTCATAGTGGAGGAAAGGACCTAACAATCCCATTTATTATGCATATGAGATTGGCTCATGAGACATCATTGTGTTGTGGAAAACCACCTAGGAGGCCACCTGATCCAGATTTGGTGAGACATGTCTCACATCATGATGCACCATTCATAGATCTAGGAGGAATGGGAGCATTAGAATGCCATGATATAACACTAAGAGTCTTGGTTTGACTCAAGGAGGAGGGAGACATTCTCCCAACATCATCATTACCTGCTCTCATTTTAGATTTTTCACTGTGGGAGGAGAAGCATGGGAAGGATAGAAGCCTTCAAACATATACCTTTGGCATGGGAGATGTCAAGGAGAAGGGCATCCATATGACATATGTTCTTTGTGATAGATCTTCATCGCTGTCACTATGGAAGATTTATCCATATTGGAAATCCCAGCTGTTGGTGGATTTTTCCAAGGATCTTTTTACATGCATGATACTTGATGACCAGCTACATGAAGAGGGCTATTCAGTCCAAGACAAATTCATCTATTATCATGGTAGGATATTCTTATCTAGAGCCTCCAAGCTCAAGGACGAGTTGCTACAAAGAGCTCATGAAGAATTTCTCTTCAGCCATACTTATTCCTTGAGAGCCTACAACACCATCATGGAGAGCTACACTTGGGAAGGCTTTGAAGAGGAGCTATATCAGAATTTTCAAAGATGCATGAATCATGTGGAGATGGGAGAGATATATAACTTAATGAAGGAGTTATCACAACCACCTCTTTCCTCTTTTGGAATGAGAGGGGATCTATCTATGGACCACTCCATTTGTATGAGAAATTGTTTTGGTAAGGGACAAGCTTATGTAAATGATATTTCATTTGATGATTAGTTTCATTCCTTTACCATGTATATGTAGGACATAAATCCAAGGAGGAGCATTCTTCCATGTAAACTTCGTGGCCAACTCTGGGCCATAAACATTTCTGAACATGTCCACTCCCTAGGAGGATATAGGGAGGTGTTGTATCATTGTGGGTGCACTCCAAAGGCACCAAACATTTATCACTTTTTCAGCCATTGTGAGAAGTCTTGGGAAGCAAGTAAGTGGTGGGGAAACCACTTACCATATCACTATCTGATGCAGTCAGGAGATTTACTGTGTTGGTTCCACATGTGGGACTCTTTTTCACCTCTATTTTTGCATATTTCTGTTTATATGTACTTAGTTTTGATCCCATACATTGATGATGTACTTATACTTTTTATGGGAATGAATGGAGGAAGGATGGGTGGATTGTATGTGCCCTTTGGGAGAGAAATTCTCTATGTTTCTTATGTTACATGTTTCAGGGGGAACAATGGGAAAACCATGATTGTTTCATTGGAACTATTGCTTCCTTGTGGGATGAATCATTTGCATCCTATGAGAAATTGGGAGGATAATTTTATGGAGGGATGGATTGGGAGACACTTAGATTATGATGGAATATTATCACATGATGGTGTCACCAATGATGGAGGAGATGAGTTGCAACACTAACCTTGTCATTTGCTTGAGGAGAAGCAACATTTGGGAAAGGAGGACTGTAATATTCCCAATTAGCCATGAGCTAGTTGGAATATTAATTTATGTTTTGTTGTCTTGTTTTATGAATAAGAGGAAAATGGAGGTCCATAATTCTCCTTAATAATTAATAAATCAATACCAATGTAAAAGGAAAACATCTTGGCAGCTTAATTGAGCACCCTTAGGTGTGAAAAGGGGCTGGAACATCTTGATTGTGTCAACTTTGACCAAATCAACAGCGCTGTCATGGAGAAGTGGCAATCAATGAGGGACAATGCAGTTTTAGATGGAGACACCTTGCATGGAAGTAGGGTCATAAATGAATGGGGCTTAGGGTTTGAAAGCTCACATCTTATAAAATGAAGAAGATGGTTGCCATATTCATTATGTTGATGTATTGATATATGATATTTCTGAATATATGGTCTCTTTAGACATATAGCTTTCTTTGGCTATTTAGCTAAGATTGCAAGTGTTGTTTAGCACTGGATTTTCCTGATCGGGAATCCCACCTCTTCCATTCAGTAGCTCTTGGAGGAGTCTTGTACTTCACTTCCACTATCAGGCATTTGGCCAAAGCTTCATCTTACATCTATAGTGCAGATACTATTGAGGGTTGATTTTATTTGGAGGTTGCAGCAGTGGAGATCATATTTGGGTCACTTTAGTGCTTATTTTCAGTGGATAAGGGTTCCTTTCCATTGGGAGGATAGTAAGGAAGGCCCTTGAGCTTTTTTTTCATATCTTGGCATTAAGCCATATATTTATTTTCCCCTACAACATAGTTTCTTTCCAGATCTGCATTATTTTGAGGGAGGAGTTGCTGGGTGGTTTCAGTACACCATTTGGAGAGGAGGTTTGCTAGAGAAGGTATCATCCTTTCATCTAGGAGATCTATTGGAGGAGGCTTCACTATTTCTTATATCAGATCAGCCACACTTTCCAGATCTATATGTTGTAGTGAATATTTAGCCCTAGGTCTTTGATTCCTATCTTGTACATGGTGTATTTTTGAAAACCCTTGTGGGGTTCTTCATTGGAGGTTGTATAGTGCCTAGATCTGTATTAGATCTATATTTTGTGGCATATATCAACCCATTTTATTTTCTATATTCATTTGCTGTAGTAGTGCCTTTTAAACAATGATGTAGCACTCTTCCAGATCTTTGATATATAGCAGAAACACCTCTTCTGAGGGTTTTTTCCATTGGAGGCTTATTCTATCTTGTTGTACATCTTATGGCCCATTTATTATGCATATTTTTCTGATGTTTTAATGATTAGAAGGTCTCCATTTTGGGCTCTTGATTTTGAATAATTTTTTACATTGTTATTCTAACATTTTGCACTATATTACAGCTTTTCCCATTTGGGAATATTATAGTGGTATTGGAGCATAATTTTGGCATTGCCTATGCATATTGAAAAGCCAATATTTCATCTGAAGAAGGATATCGTCTTACTTATAGAGAGAAGAGGTATCAAAGAAGAAGACACGGGAAGTATGATTATACAGATGAAGAAGAAGACAAGGGTAAAACCCCTTTTTCAGGAGGAATGAAAAGGAAGGAGTTCTCAAGAATTATTTTACAAAATATTCAGAGCGTTAATAAAGACATCATAGAAATGAGGATGGTGAGATGTAGAAATTCTCCAAAAGATATTGTGCATAGAGAAAGCTCCAGATTTTCATATTATGGGTGTGATAATTTAGCCACACAATCATATATACAACGCTCTACCATGCCTATGTTCACAACAAGAGAGATGGAAGAAGGATATGTGCGAAAGGAGGAGACCCTCGGTGACTATCTTCAAGAATATGAATCTCAATCATAGAGTTTCAAAGATCATCTATACTTCCAAGAGTTTTGAAAGATCAAGGAGAATAGAAGACCTAACAACCATGGTAGAAGCAAAAGGTACAAGCAACATGATTTGGGTAGATTCTTTCTATCTAATTTTGATGGGTCACTTAGATTCACATCTAGGGCTTAGGTGAAGGAGCTAAGCACCTATTCACAGCAACACCAAGTTTCAGAAGATGAAGCCATTAGATTAGCAGCGCTGCATCTTGAAGGTAAGGCTTATGCCTGGTGGTTTTATGAAACTTCTTCCTTGAATCATGTAAATGTATATACTTATGCAAAGTTCACTAGGAGGTTAGTGAGAATATTTGATGCAAAACATTCTGTAACATCCTTGGTTGAGCTAGCCAAGCCTAAACAAACAAAACCTTTGCATGAGTTGGAAGGATCTATAAACCCATATCCATTATAGAATGATATTGAGGGGGTTAAAAACTTGCAGAATACCTTTCTAGAGGCAATATCCCCACTTCAAAAGATGCTCTCTTCTCAAAAGGAAGACATGGATATCTCTTTTTCAAAAGAGGAACTAAACAAAGAACCTCTTAATGATGATGAGGCAAGCTCCATTAATGATGAAAGGGAAGAGTAGGTAAGAGGTAACAATGTTGTCACATTAAGAGCAGATATAGTACCTCATAGAGAGGAAGATGGAGAAATTGCTCCAATGAGCGTAATTCTTGTACCCTTGTGAGAAATTCCAAATAATCTCACATGTGAAGATCAAGGCATAGTCCATGAGAAGTATGTGCCATCATTAATAGATTGTGAGACCTTGAAGATGAAAGAAGAGGATAGGAAGGAGGATCAACATCATATGATTAGGAGCACACACCCCTGTCTATTTCAGAAAGTTGATTCATAGAAGAGGCAGACTGATTTTCATAGTGGAAGCAAGGACCTAACAATCCCATCTATTATGCATATGAGATTGGCCTATGAGACATCATTGTGTTGTGGCAAACCACCTGGTAGACCACCTGATCCAGATTTGGTGAGACATGTCTCACATCATGGTGCACCATTCATAGATCCATGAGGAATGGGAGCATTATAAGGCCATGATACAGCGTTGAGATTCTTGGTTTGACTCAAGGAGGAGGGAGACAAACATTCTCCCAACATCATCATTACCCACTCTCATTTTAGATTCTGTGCTGTGGGAGGAGAAGCATGGGAAGGCTAACAGCCTTCCAAAATATAAATTTGGCATGGGAGATGTCAAGGAGAATGGAAACCATATGATAGATGTTCTTTGTGATGTATCATCAACATTGTCACTATGGAAGATCGATCCATATTGGAAATCCCAGTTGTTGGTGGATTATTCCAAGGATCTTTTTACATGCATGATACTTGATGACCAACTACATGAAGAGGGATATTTAGTCCAAGATAAAGTCATCTATTATCATGGTAGGATCTTCTTATCTAGATCCTCCAAGCTCAAGGAGAAGTTGTTGCAAAGAGCTCATGAAGAATTTCTCTTCAGCCATACTTATTCCATGAGAGCCTACAACGCCATCATGGAGAGATACACTTGGGAAGGCTTTGAAGAGGAACTATATCAGCATTTTCAAAGATGCATGAATCATGTGGAGATGGGAGAGATATATATCTCAATGAAGGAGTTATCACAACCACCTCTTTCCTCTTTTGGAATGAGATGGGATCTATCTACGGACCACTCCATTTGTATGAGAAAAAAATTTGGTAAGGGACAAGCTTATGTACACGATATTTCAATTGATGATTATTTGCATTCCTTTACCATGTATATGCAGGACATAGCTCCAAGGAGGAGCATTATTCCATGTAAAATTCATGGCCAAATTTGGGTCATAAAAATTTCTAAACATGGCCACTCCCTAGGAGGATATAGGGAGATGTTGTATCATTGTGGGTGCACTCCAAAGGCACCAAACATTTCTCAATTTTTCAGCCATTGTGAGAAGACTTGGGTAGCAAGTAAGTTGTGGGGAAACCACTTAATATAACACTATCTGATGTAGTCAGGAGATTTACTGCGCTGGCTCCACATGTGGGACTATTTTTCACCTCCATTTTTGCATATTTTTGTTTATATGTACTTAGTTTTGATCCCATACATTGATGATGTACTTAAAATTTTGATGGGAATGAATGGAGGAAGGATGGGAGGATTGTATTTTCCCTTTGGGAGAGAAATTATCCATGTTTCGTATGTTACATGCTTCAGGGAGAACATTGGGGAAACCATGATTGTTTCATTGGAACTATTTCTTCCTTGTGGGATTAATCATTTGCATCTCATGAGAACTTGGGAGGAGCATTTCATGGAGGGATGGATTTGGATACAATTTTCTTATGAGGGAAGCTTATCACATGATGGTGTCACCAATGATGGAGGAGATGGGTTGTAGCACTCACCTTGTCAGTTGCTTGAGGACAAGCAACATTTGGGAAGGGAGGACTATAATATTCCCAATTGGTCATGAGCTAGTTGTAATATTAATTTTTGTTTTTTTTTCTTGTTTTAAGAATAAGAGGAAAATGGAGGTCCGTACTTCTCATTAATAATGAATAAATAAATGTCAATGTAAAAGGAAAACATCTTGGCAGCTTAATTGAGCACCCTTAGGTGTGAAAAGGGGCTGGAACATCTTGACTGTGTCAACTTTGACCAAATCAACAATGTTGTCATGGAGGAGTGTCAATCAATGAGGGACAATGCAGTTTTAGATGGAGAAACCTTGCATGGAAGTAGGGTCATAAATGAATGGGGCTATGGTTTGGAAGATCACATCTTATAAAAGGAAGAGGATGGTAGCCATATTCATTATGTTGATGTATTGATATATGATATTTCTGAATATATGGTATGTTTAGACATATAGATTTCTCTGGATGTTTAGCTAAGATTACAAGTGCTATTTAGCACTAGGTGTTCCTAATCGGGAATCCCACCTCTTCCATTGAGTAGGTGTAGGAGGAGTCTTGTACTTCACTTCCACTATCAGGAATTTGACCAAAGCTTCATCTTACATCTACAACATCGATCATGTTGAGGGTTGAGTTGTTTTGTAGGTTGCAGTAGTGGAGATAATATTTGGATCACTTCAATGCTTATTTTAAGTGGAGAAGGGTTCCTTTGCATTGGGAGGACAGTGAGGAAGGCCCTTGAGCTTATTTTCAGATCTTGGCATCAGGCCATAAATTTATTTGCCCCTACAACATAGTTTCTTTCTAGATCTGCGTTATTTTGAGGGAGGAGTTGTTGGGTGGTTTTAGTACACCATTTGGAGAGGATGTTTGCTAGAGAATGGATCAGCCTTTCATCTAGGATATCTATTGGAGGAGGCTGCACTATTTCTTATATCATATCAGCCACAGTTCCCAGATCTATATGTTGCAGTGAATCTTCATCCCTAGGGCTTTGATTCCTATCTTGTACATGGTGTATTTTTGAAAACCCTTGTGGGGTTCTTCATTGGAAGTTGTATAGTGCCTAGATATGTCTTATATCTATCTTTTGTGGCATATATAAAACCATGTTATTTTGTATATTCATTTTCTATAGCAGTGCCTTTTAAATGGCACTGTAGCAGTCTTCCAACTCTTTGATATATAGTAGCAGCACCTCTTTTGATGGTTTTTTCCATTGGAGGCTTATTCTATCTTGTTGTACATCTTATGGACCATTTATTATACATATTTTGCTGATGTTTTAATGATTAGAAGGTCTCCATATTGGCATCTTGCTTTTGAATTATGTTTTACTTTGCTATTCCGGAATTTTGTACTATATTCCTGCTTTTCCCATTTGGGAATATTATAGTGAATTTGAACTATTTGAGATGTATTGTTGGCTATAGGAAAAATACATAGATAATTCGGATGAAATTGGACTGTGGGAGTCAAACTTGCCACATTATATTTTTCCCCATACCCATATTTCCCCTGAATTCATCCGGAAATGTCAGGCCTGCTACATACCTAGCCAGAGAGCCATAATCCCCCCGATAGGTGAAATTCTCTTCACCATCACTGCACAACCCATCAAACAAATGATGCAGGCCCCTTTTGAAGAAAATGGCACTCCTTTCTCCCTAGAAGCCCTTAATGAGTTGCATAAGAAGCTGTATTTTTCCAAAAGGGCTAAAACCTTTGAACTTTCTCTAGCTGAGGATACTCAGTTGCCTAAAAATATCCCTCATTACTCTTCCTCCATTTTCCCTAACAGAGCCAAGAAGATAATCACAATCATTTCATACCTCCTTGGATACTATTCTGACCAGTGGGTAGATGAGACAATCATAGGTTTCCTCTCCACATTTTCAGTATATTCTAAAAAATATATCCTTTTCAATTTAAGCCAATTCCTAGCAGATAGTATTCATGACCAATTTGTCAAATTTCAAATAGAAGAGGTGTTTAAATATTCCTCTGTTTTTGTTTATATGTTTATATACTTCCAGATAGATATATTTAAGTTTTCAATGCAGAAATTGGATGATAATGGCAATCAGCAGTCAGTCATCTTTTGGACCACAATGGCAATGAAAGAGAAAAAGGAGTATTCATACAAATAGTTCATTGAACTGTTTGTACATCCAGAAATGAGCCTTCTTAGCAGTATAGCTGAAGCAAGAGTCACTGAGGACAACAAAAGGATTCTACATCTATCAGATCAAGAAAATACAAGAGACAATATTTATACCAGAACTATAGAAGTTAAGATTTTATGGTTGCGAGCTTGCTCCTTACAAGCTTCCAAAATACCTCCCAATGAGGATTTTTTCCTTAGAATACATCAGGCAGATCTTGAATGTTGATGAAATCTATTTTGTATAATCAAAGAAGAGATCACAGTTCAAGATTAAAACATGGATTTGGCCATTCATTTGCAACAGCAGGTCAAATGGATAGGAAGCATACATGATCTTGAAGGAAATGAAGTTCAATATCAGCTTTACTTGGTCTTATGATCCATTGGGAACCATTTAAAAATTAAGGGTAGAAAAAAAAACTACTCCTTATATACATACTCATAGGTCAGAAATAGAAGTACATGAAACAAATGGAGTGGGCTAAAACACTTTGCAGGAAGCTTGGGAGCAGATAGTATCTACATCTACATCGCAGACTCCTGTCCCACAGGAAAAAGCAGGAAAAATACTTAGAGAAGAAGAGTCACCTTCAGTGAATGATACTACAAGCAAGGAGTTTAAGATAATGTACAAGAAAAGAACCAAACTCAATCTTAAACTCAATCTACATAAATATTCAGAACAGGAAGTTATTATAATAAATAAGGAGACACCTACATCCTCTCAATTTGGTGACCAATCCACCCTTTCTCCTACTAATTCTACAGCTTCACGGGACTAGCAATAAGCTATTCAGACAAATAAGGTTGTCCTAGGGGAGAAAGAGAAAACAATGTTTGATACATTCAGGGAAATTAAGCTGAAGAATGAGATTTTGAAGAACAATAGATACAACTAATTTTGGAAGCAAAATTCCAATTCTCAGAGTAGATTGTTGTCAGCATTTGACTCTGAGAAAGGTAAAATGCAAATGGCCTTTGTTGAGGCACAGATTTCATAGCCTAAGACAGTAGCCGATTATAAGAAGACTTAATTTGAGTTTGATATCAAATATATTTATCCCATTGATAAAATGGAGATGCACAAGAAAACATGTGAAATAATTTCCTATACCTTAACTAATGCAACCATGCATTTATCTAAATTGCAAGTTTCCTTGGCAAACATTTAGTCACAGCTAAAGATGGAGAAAATTTCCTCTCTGGCCAAATATACAAGGATAAAATATTTTGAGGACTTGGTAGTCAAGATAGGATATGTCCCCTCCAACATGAATGTTGCAGAGGAAATAATAAAGAATATGAATGTTGACATAAAAACATTGAGGAAAAACTAAATTTTTCAGAAACAGAAGACCCCCTCACCAAATATATTGAAGAAACAAATTCTCAAAAGACTAACATGATGAAGCTCATCATGGAGAAAAATGAACAGTTGAGATAGATGGAGAGAGAAAAGGAAAAATGATCAAGGAGAGGGAGCGGACTCCAAAACTTTCCATGGTTATGTTGGATGTTGTACCTCTTACAGCCATCCCCACAACTACAACTTCTACAAAAAAAACAACAGATGGTGTAGAACAGTTGACAGAGGTGGTGGAGAATCTATCTATCTAGACAGATGAAATTAAGAAGCTACAAGATCAAGTCATTTTATTATAGGATAAGAGATCAAGGACTGAAGCCTCACATTCAACAGAGACACAAAGAGCACAAAAATTAATAGAGATATTATGAACTCATCTGGGTAGATATTATGAAATCTATTAATGAAATCTGGCCCTGCATCCATATTATTTTTGAACAAAAGGAATTGATTAAGACAAAAAATGATGCCATCAAAACTATCGAAGAAGAACTTGGAGATATGCCTGTCACATCAAATAACATCATCAAGTTCTTAAACTCCAAGAACATATATGAGATAGATGACTTGGGAGTGGATGACAGAACAAAGATCATCTTAGAAGTGACGAGGATTTTTACCAAGAAAAATCTGGTTGGATAGTTAGAAGATAAATGCCATGGTTTAGAGATAGCAGTGAATAGATTCTTCAGCAGGATTGAGCCTCTAACACAGAAGGGTCCACATTAAAGGCAGTAAATAAATTGAATGAAATTTCCTGGGACAACACTTTTTTCCAGCATTAAAGGCAGTATGACAGGTACAGAATTCCTAGAAGCTATTAGCAATGCCTTTTTTATTCAACATAAGGTAAATCACATATTCGTGGTAAAACCTACTTTTGCTAGATATACTGAGGTTGGTGAGATTTACCGAAAGGTAATCAAATTAAACATCCTATATGAAGATGGATGGGATAAATTATGTGAACTACAGGAGTAAAAATTAAATGAGAAATGTTGGAAATACTGATAAGGGGGGTGAACCAGTATTCCTTCAATTAGAGCATTAGTTAATCTTCAATTATTATCAGTGTTTGTATATTGATAGCAACAAACAAAAGGAACACAAATGCACACATTTTTTAAGGTGGAAACCCACTCCAGGGAAAAAACCACCTAATTATTTTCTAATAGTTCTTTAATATTCAACTCCAATTGAAAATAAAGCTCCAACTTCCTAGAATCTAGAAAAGAATTTTTCTCCAGCTCCCACTGGATGGACGCTCCAATGCCCGAGATTCTTTAGTATTCAACTGAACAGATGCCCCAACACCCAATTAGCTACAACTCACCCTAGCACCACCCTAGCACCTTATAGAAGAATAAAAGAAGAATGGATTCCCGTACCAGGGAAAATGGTCCACTTTAAAATGATATAGAATGATGTAGAAGAAGAAGACACACTAGACCATAACCCCAAATTTGACACAAACACCTAGTGATGATCCTAGACCTCCCTACACTTCCTCTTCAACTCTTGGAAGATAGACACTAGAACAATTTTTACAATAATGTATTTACAATGACTTAGTATAATGATACCTTTACAGTGACTGTATGCAGTGCTGCCTACTTGAAGACTTCATGTGTTGAAATTTTTCTGCTTTTCTGCACCTTGGTTGCTGCTCTTGTCATGCTACCCTCTGCTACACCTTGATTTGCTTTGCTGCCCTATAAATTCTAGTCCTTTTCAGCCCTTAACAACACATGATCTAGCTTTTTCTTGCCTTCTAGGAGCTCAATATAGAATATGGTGTATCTCTGTTATTTCAGATCCCCAATATGTAATTTACAGTCTTGTAGTAGTCCTCTGAATTGTCTTTCAAATTCCACAGGTCTAACCCAATTTGGGTTCTTCAAGAGAGAGTTATGCCCAATCTCTCACAATGCCCTAATTATGGACTGTTTCAGTAGAGTGAACTTGTATGACGTACCACGTGTCACGGTTTCTTCATTCAGCTCTAAAATTGATAGAGATAAAACTACATTCCATGCACTAGATTTCAATTTTTAAAAAATTCCAATCCCATACTCAGAGAGAGAGTTATGACGATTTTCCCAAGGTCACTTATTTGAGATGAATTTCAGGAGCCTGCCAAAACACTGAATTCCACAGATCACATCTCCGAAAATATTGCGCACCCTGATCTGAAATTCTCATAGGAGCTTCCTAAGGATTTCAACTTCACCTCATAAATATTTTAGCTTCTGACCCTTTGTAGAAAAAAATTTAGAGTGAAAATTCCACGATGACCTGTTTCATATGGCGAAATCCCCTACATAAGGAGGATATGAGGATCACAATTTATATAAATGCTTAGGTTGAGAGGGGCTTCAACAAGTGAACGTGGGAGGGATTGAAGGAGCTTAAAAAATATTAATTAATACTTTTCAATGACCCATGCCACGACCCCATGGGGTTTTAGCCCACTAACTGGGGTTACAAACTTCAAACATGAATATCTCTCAAACCATGAAGAACTACGTAGCGTGCCATATATCAATGGAAAATTCTCGACAAGTAGAAACCATAAAAATCATTCTTGACCCAGAATATATTAATTTTTAGGTCAAAATTACCATGCTATCCCCTGGTGCTTCTTGGGTTGACATCAATGACAATCGCTGATCAACAATCTCCCCCTTTGGCATTGATGGCAACACAATTAGTCCCCCTGCGATCATGACACCTATTCCTACAACATTCTCTCCCCCTTTCACATCAATGGAAAAGGGTAAATCCCCTGACACACAACCATCCTGCGGACATGTACACACTTCCACTCCCCTTTATATTCTGAATAAGGAAAATCTAATGAGAACTTGAGAGAATCCCAAGCTTCTAGAGAATATATTCTAATGCTTCATGAGTACTCTCACGATCATCAACACTTCCTACCCAATCTACATCTGTAAAGGAATCAATAATGATATTGTTACCCTTGGGATACAACAAGCCATATTCTGTTGTTCCCTTTAGATATCGAAGAATTATTTTGATGGCAATAATATGTGATTCTTTTGGTGATTCTTGGAATCTTGTTACTTGTCCAACTACTTCCATAACATCTGGCCAGGAGGCTGTTACATATAGAAGACTACCAATCATAGATATGTACAACCTTTGATCCACATCCTTAGATGAGTCATCTATGATCAATTTGAAACCTGTTACCATTGGAGTAAGGATAGGTTTGTAATATTCCATTTTAAATTTCTTGAGCATCTCCTTGATGTACTTGGCTTGAAATATAAATATTCCTTTCTCTTGCTGAGATATTTGAAGCCCTAAGAAGTATGTTAGCTCACCAAGTAAAGACATCTCGAAATCACTTTCCATCTTTTTAGCAAACTTCTTACTTAGTAGATCATCATTGCTACCAAATATTATATCATCCTCTTCAGCTATTAGACATGCTTTAGTTGCTTCATCCAGAACATATATGTTGTTTGGAGCTCGACTTGTTGTAGCCACAATTTCACCATACCTGCCTTTCCTGATTTCACATTTTGTGGAGTTGAATAGTATTTTGTGTCTTTGATCACACATTTTTCCAACAACGAGGCAGAGATTGATTCATGTTTTCAACCAATAGAACAGTCTTGGCTAGAGCATCTTTGCTTCCGAGAGTGATAGTACCTGATCCTATAACATTTGAAGATCCATCATTTCTGAAGGACACGGTTCCATTATTCTTCTCTTTCAGAGATACAAATTTATTTCTATCTCCAGTCATATGTGTTGAGCAACCGCTATCAACATACCACACATCTTTGTTGTTTTGAGCCTTGAGAGCGAGAACACTATTATCAGTCTTCTTCTTCCTCCATGTTCGTTCGTTCTGTGGCTTCGAAGATTCTTCTGGAGGATTTTCAAGTTTATAGTCTCTGGCTATTTTTCCAAAGTTTCAAAATTTGTAACATTTAATAGTATTTATTAACTGTTCAAATCTATTGATGTTTCGCTAAGCCCTGGGAGGTTCATATTTGACATATCTCCTGGAATTGTATTCATGCCTGGGGTACGTGCAACATTCTACAAATTTATGACCAAATTTTCCACATGAATAATAGTAGCCATAAAAAATATGTTGGTACCT
The DNA here is from genome assembly GCA_034641835.2 of Pinus albicaulis. Taxonomy (NCBI): domain Eukaryota; kingdom Viridiplantae; phylum Streptophyta; class Pinopsida; order Pinales; family Pinaceae; genus Pinus; species Pinus albicaulis. The sequence goes on along the minus strand of CM076575.1, from coordinate 513,177,186 downwards.
GAATGGAAATCTTCGTCGAGGAATTGTCTTCCAAGGCTGTATTCTACATGCATGTCAGATCTCATAGGTTCATTGTATTCTATTGTAGAAGGTCCTGCTTCTTCTTCTTTGTAACCAATCCCAATTATGTCATTATAATATAGTTGATTGTTGATGAGTTCTTCCAATGCCCTTGAGCTGTTCACATAGTTTTGGATAGTTTTTCCTTTCTTCACTTCCTTACGTAGCGAGACTACTTCAGCTTCTAATTCTTCCTTTTCTTGGTTGTTTTATTCCAACTTCTTTTGAAGTGACTCTTCAATGCATTTTTGTTTTTCAAATTCAATTTTGAGACCTTGAACTTGTTCTTCAAGGGTATTGGAACGGATCTTCTCTACCTTAAGCTCTTTTATAAGTTTGATTGTTTCCTTAGAAAATTCTTCTATGGTCAATCCTTCTTCTTCTTTGTTTGATGCCTCTTGTTTATTGTGCTTGGCCATAAACAATACTCTCTCATTGGCTTCTTCTTTGTCGTCATTGTCTTCATCGGATGATGAGCTATCTTCGTTAGAAAGAAAATTCCTTTTGGATCCTTGCTTGTTGAATTTATAAAAAAATTTCTTTCCTTTTGAGTTGCCATCACTTATGTTCGGACATTTTGATGCGAAATGCCCAACCTCACCACAGCAAAAACATATCAATGGAAGTTTGCCTTTGAATTTTCTCTTACCAATTTTTATTTTTCTTGTAAAGTAAGCATATTCTTCATCTGAAAGACCTTATTCATCATCTGCCTTTTCTTCACACTTGCAGGTGCATGTATTTTCAATTGAAGGTTGTTTGTCCTTATTGGTATTATTAGATGCGACGAACGCAATTTCTAGATGCGATGTACCCTCTTCTTCATCAAGTCTCATTTCATATGCTATGAGAACTCCATGTAATTCCTCTTTGTTGAGTTTGTCCATATTTTCACTGTATTCTAAGACCGATACCTTTGGGTTGAATCTCCCTGGTAACGTTCTAAGAATCTTTCGTATAATAGTCTTCTCGTCAACTGGCTCTCCGAATCCTTCCAGAGTATTGGTTATTTCATAAATGTATTGGATGTATGCAACAATGTTGCAATCTTCTTTCGTTCTGAGTTGCTCAAATTTTTCTTTATAGATTTGAAGCTTTTCTTCTTTAACATTTGAGTCACCTGCATATATATTCTCAAGCTTGTCCCATACATTTTTGGCGGTTTTACAACCCAATAAGTCCACTGATAATAATATCCTTTTCTTTTGCATCATTTACCAAATTCTTCGTACCTTGTTCATCTGTGGTTGATGTAAATCCATTTTGAACAGTGTCCCATACTTCGTAACCTTGCGCTAAGAGATAAACCTCCATTCTTCCTTTCCAGAGTGCATAATTATTTTGATTGAACAAAGTTACACCATTCTTGGTATGCTCCAAGACCTCCTTCCAGCTATTAAACTACTATTGAAGGAACCAAGCTCTGATACCAATTGTTGGAAATAATGAGAGGGGGGGTGAATCAATATTCCTTCAATTAGAGCATTAGTTAATCTTCACTGATTATCAGTGTTTATACAATGATAGCAGCAAACAAAAGGAACACAAATTCACACGTTTTTTAAGGTGGAAACCCACTCCGGGACAAAAACCACCTAATGCTTTTCTAATAATTCTTTAATATTCAACTCCAATTGAAAATAAAGCTCCAAATTCCTAGAATCTAGAAAAGAATTCTTCTCAGAAACTCCCACTAGATGGTGCTCCAACGCTTGAGATTCTTGTTAGTCTGGCCCAGATGGATGCCCCAACACCCAATGAGCTACAACTCACTAGCACCACCCTACCACCCTATAGAAGAATAAAGGAACAATGGACTCCCTTACAAGGGAAAATGGTCCACTTTACAATGATATAGAATGATGTAGGAGAAGAATACACACTAGACCATAAACCCAGTTATGACACAAATACCTAATGATGATCCTATACCTTCGACACTTCTTCTTCACTTCTTGGAATATAAACACTTGTACAAATTTTACAATGATTCTTTTACAATGAATCAGTACAATGATACCTTTACAATGACTGTATGTAGTGTTGCCCGCGTGAGGGCTTCATGTGGTAAACTTCTTGCTATTATTCTACACCTTGGTTGCTGCTCTTGTCATGCTACCCTCTTGTTATCTTGTCTTTCTCACCTTCATATGATTCATGATTTCTTATATGGCTTTGGGCACCCATTCCTACAGACTTGGACAAATTCACTTAAAAACAGTGTAAAAATCCCCATACGCGACTATGCCCGTACTTTTCCGCGTGTATACGCGAGTCCAGCTGCACTTTTCCGCGTATGCCATTAAAATTATGAAAAAAATATATAATTATTCCCTATTTTCGGGCTAGGTTGATGGTTACTCAGGTAGTTCAACCACCCCAGCACATGGCCAACTGTTTCCAACTGTTGAAACTACTTGGAGGGAGTATAAAACCCCTCATGTGTATGGCCTAAGGGAGAGAGAGAATTATTGATATTATACTCTGTTGGTATTCCCTATCCAAGTCTGATTCCCCGTGCCTCCTGCACTTTCCCGGTTCATCATAGGAAACCCTTGTTTCCTTGAGATGCACATCTCCCTATATGTCATCTCGTATGCACCAGTTTGGAAGGAGTCTTAGCGAAACGAGGAAATTTGGACGGATCCGGGCTGACGATGCTGCTCGAAACGAAGTGGAAGGATCGAGTGATCCTCCACTGGTGCACACATGCTATTTACTAATACAGAAATACCATCACCCAATTCCCAAAATAAACGTGTTAGTGTATGTATATATGAAAATATTGTTATTTGTATTCATTATGATTTATTTAATGTTTTATATGAATCTCACTAACATTTAGAGTAGATATATCTTTGTACAACCGGTTCTTCGTGCTTGTTTCTTCTTGTCTTTCGGAGTTAGAAGGAAGGACGAAATGGCACAGGGAGTTTGAACTCCAACCTGCGGGATCTTCTTCAACTAGTAGGACCTACGGGTAACTTTCTCATTCATACTCTATTTAGTTTTTCGAACGTGCATGGTTGTGTGAGGTCACTTCTTAGGTAGCATGCCTGCTGCGTGGAGGTTGTAACCCAACGAACCTCTAGGGTCATATTCCCAGAAACACCTCTTTGCACCTTGCTTTGCTTTGCTTCCCTAGAAATTTTGGTCATTTGCAACCCTTAACAACACATGATCTAGATTTTTCTTGCCTTCTAGGAGCTCGATATAGAATTTGGTGTATCTCTGTTATTTCAGATCCCCAATATCTAATTTTCAGTCGTGTAGTAGTTCTCCGAGTCTTCTTTCCAATGCCATAGGTCTGACCCAATTTGGGTTCTTCAAGAGAGCGTTATGCCCAATCTCTCACAATGCCCTAATTAAGGATTGTTTCAGTAGAGAAAACTTGTACGACGTGCCGCGTGTCACTGTTTCTTCATTCGGCTCTGAAATTGATAAAGTGAAAACTACACTCTGTGCACTATCTGCCACTTTTTACAGAATTCCAATCTGATACTCAGAGAGAGAGAGTTATGAAAATTTTCCCAAGGTCACTTATTTGAGATGAATTTCAGGAGCCTGCAAAGACACTGAATTCCACAGATCATATCTCCGAAAATATTGCGCACCTTGATCTGAAATTTTCACAAGAGCTTCCTTAGGATTTTGGCTTCGCCTCATAAAAATTTTCTCTTCTGCACCTTCATATAAAAAAATTTAGAGCAAAAATTCCATGATGACCTGTTTCAGATGGCGAAATCCCCTGCATTAGGAGGATACGAGGATCACAATCTATATAAATGCTTAGGTTGAGAGGGGCTTCAACAAGTGAACATGGGAGGGATTTTAGGAGCTTAAAAAATATTAATTAAGACTTTTCAAACCATGCCACAACCCCATGGGGTTGTAGCCCACTAACTGGGGTTACAAAATTCAAACATGAATATCTTTCAAACCGTGAATAATTACGTAGCGTGCCATATATCAATGGAAACATCTAGAGAAGTAGAAACCATCAAAAGAATTTTTTTACCTAGAATATATTAATTTGGTAGGTCAAAATTCCCATGCAATATTAGGGTAGCCCCTGGTGCTACTTGGGTTGACATCAATGACAACCATTGATCAACAAGAAAGGTCAGTTGTAGCTAGCACAACAGCTAGCGCAACCTCACAAATAGGTCCACTCAGCAATTGTTTCCTCTAAAATAGTGCCAGCATTCCAGATCACCTCCACCGAGCCTCTTTTTTGTCACAGTTAGATTTTATTATTCAATTGTTGCTAATAATACACTGTTTGATGAGAAAACATTAATGTAATCAATTTTGTAAAAGATTAGTAAAAATATATCTCTATTCAAAGTATTCTAGGTTGATTTCTAAGTATATTTTTCCTACTAAGCAATTGTAATTTTCAAGTTTTGTTGGAGCATAAATAATAAAAGTACTTATTTCGGGATTCATGTGGTGTATTCACTAGATAAGTTTCTTCTTTTGTAACTGTGTTTTTCATTGTTTTTCCTTTCCCTGTAAATCTGAAAATTCTTAACATTCATGTGGTGTATTCACTGGTGAAGTTTCTTCTTTTGTAACTGTGTTTTTCACTTTTTTTCCTTTCTCTATAAATCTGAAAATTCTTAATTGTAAAACATAAAGTGTGATGAATAGGACATGTTAATATGAACACCTTATTCTAGTTGCTTTTGAAATTTATATGTTTTCTACTGAAGTCAGATTGAAGAATACTTAATTTCTTTTCAATCTCTACTGAATTCCACTTTTATTCCATCTACATAATCCATTTAAAATCTTAAAGGATCTAGTCAATGAAACCTAGCTTGCCCTGTTATAAATATTTTAAATAATGATGAAAAACCAGTTATATTTTTGACCCCATAGCCCAATGGGAATATAGTCGCTTAATACCCCAAACAACCAAAATTAAACAAACAATCAAGCATAATCATAACTAGCCTAAAATTTATTAAAAGAAAAGTTAAATTTTACAGAGAGATCCCTCTTTGAAGCTGGAAGGGCTAGATCCCATCTTCCAAAGTAGTTTTGATGTTCTCCTCTGTGTTTATTTTCACAATCTCGTAAATTAAAAAATGATAACATAGTGGCAACCATAATGGGGAATTAATTGAAAATATTGAAATTTTCTTCGAATTCATAACCCTGGTAAAATTCTATGATAGGAATACTTCAAGAAGATTTGTTTCCTTTTCATTTATGTAAATAATAAGTGTGTTTGCACCTTAGACTTCAAATATGGCTCCTAAAAGAGCTTACACTAGATCTCATCTTGATTCAAATCTCGCAGTGATTGTTGATGACCCTGAAAATCTACTACGAAGACAAAGTATAGCAGAGAGCCAAGGAAGTAGTAGCCCCACCCATAGAGCGGATTCACTCCCAAAAGACTTTGTAACTCTGCAATACATTGAGTTTTACTTACCTTTTGAAAAAATCTTATTTAGAACTAAGTTAGCCAATTGGGTAGGTCATATAGTAGTAGACCAAGCTACACTAAGAATACATTCATTTGAAGCACAATCTGCCCCCTCTGATATAGACCTTCAAATTATCCAAGATTTTGATAAATTGTAAGGTTTAGTTTCAGGTCTTGATCTTTATGTTCATGAGGCTTATGTTTAGTAATCTGTAGAACTCTCTGCCCTCACTTCCTTTTGCAGAATCATACACCTCATCACAACTTGTGCATCCTAGATTAGCTAGTCCTATCCTTTCTGCAGTTTCCATTACCATTCCAGTGGCTTCTCATCAAGCTACTCAAACTCCATCCCCTACCCAATATTCATCCACAATCCAACCTTTATCTTCACCAAATCCTCAACCTTTAGTTCAACTTCCACCTCTTATTCAGCCTCCACCTGTTCTCCAACAGCCACCATTGATCAATCCTCATATTGTTCATCCCCATATCCCTATAATGGCAGCTTGATATTCTCCCCTTGTCCTTCAAGCTCATTTGTAAAACATGCCACAATATTATCAAACGAGAATTACTCAGTTTGATGGAACTGGACCTATCACTACCCAACAATGTGTAGATAGGATGAATGATAGTTTTGACCTTTAGGAGGTAGATGAGGAAAACATAAAACTGAGTTTGTTTGCATAGAGTCTCACAGGAGAGGTTAGGAAATGGTTTAAATCTTTTCCTGCTACTAGCATAAATGATCTCCCTACATTCCATTAGACATTCCTCAATAGGCGAGAAATTAAAAATAACCCTCTTCATATTTTATCTGAGTATGAAAGCATTATGAGGGCACTAGGTGAAAGTGTTCAGGACTATTGCACTAGATTTAATAGTGTATACAATTCAATTCCTGTCAACATTAAACCACCACAAGGTTTGGCCTTAATTAAATTCCCAGATGGATTTGAGGTAGACATGTCTTACTAGCTTATAGAAAGAAATTCATCAAAAATAGATGAAATGCAAAGGGATGTAGTGAGTGTAGAAGCAAATCTGTTAGCAAAGAGAGCTAGAATTAGGAATGAAAGGAGAGTGACCATAAAAGAAGAACCCTATACTACTTTTTTTGATGAAAAAATTGATTCATTAATTATAATAATAAAAAGAATGATGGAAAGGATTAATCTTAATGAGAGGGTTTCTCCTAGAGAAAATCAACCTGCATCTCAAAATCATAATCAAAATCCTATAAGAAATCCTCCCTTGATCAAATAGAGGGAACAAAGGGGCCTTGATCAACAAATTAGACCTCCATTTTAGGAGAACTATACTGATGATGATGGGGAAATAGTAGAAGAAGTAGAAGACAACCAGACCAATTTAATGGGAATTAATGACGAGGAAACTATTTTTCTTGCTCAAGAAGAACAAGCTATTTTTCAACTTTCCTAGACTAAATTGGATTAAGAAGAATCAGATGATTACAAATAGGGATTTTAAAATCATATTGTGGAGGTCCATAGGAAATATAATCTTAGAAGCAAGAAAACATCATATGCCCCAAACAAAAATAATTCTAAAAGTCTTGTCAAGAAACCTTCTGATACCACTGCAAAGAAAATTCCAGGAAATTTTGTTAAGAAAATTGTTGATAGTTCTAGCAAAAATACTATAGAAATTCCTGCCAAAAATATTGTTGAGATTACCTCCAAAACTACTCAAACTAATATTCCAACCACCAATCACCAAAAGGAACCTGTGACAAAAGAAATTGCTGATAAATCTGACTTTCTAAAATTAAACAGGATTCAAACATCATTCAACATTGAAAATGAACTAGAAAAATTGAAAATTCCCATCCCCTTCATAGAGCTAATGAACAAAAATTTGTACAAAACTCAGGTTATGAAGGCTCTTAACATAGGGAAAAACACTGACACTGTCAATTTGAATGATGATCATCGTAAACTCTTATTTGGTATAGAAATAGATGGTAAACCACAGGAAGGAGTAGTTCCTCCATTCTATGTCAGTCTTAACGTTCACGATAAAATTCTTCATAATGTTATGTTAGATTCAGGTGCTTCACACAATTTGATGTCAAAATCTATTATGGAGAAACTTGGTCTTGACATTACTAGGCCTTACAAAGACTTATATTCATTTGATTCCAGCAAAGTAAGATGTTTAGATCTTATTAGGGATCTATGTGTTACTTTAGCCCAAATCCCAGATAAGAGTCTAGTAATAGATATAGTGGTCGCAGATACCCCCCCACATATGACATGTTGTTTTCACGCTCATGGGGAGAAAAATTACACGAAACCCTACAAATGGGCATGACTTATGCTACCATACCAGTGTTTGGTCAACAGAGAAGACTATATAGGGAAATTTTAATGAAATTCATGGTGAGGAGTCAGGATAAACCACATAAATATCCCCTTTACTCTGTCCACTTAGATTTAGACTCTTTCATTCTTTATAATGATGGATATATCAATACTCAAGTTACCAGTAAAAAAATGATATTTGTGAAACACATGAAGATCAAACACAAATAACCAAACAAAACAATGAAATTGAACCTATTTGAAACATGAGTTTTGGTGGATCTTGTAGTAGAGAGGGTTCTGGAGAAGGTGTGTGGGTCTCAAACTCAGGAAAAGATAATGCAAAAGGTCATTAATATAAGCTAAATTTTCAATGAACTAATAACATAGACGAATATGTAATATCCCCAAATGGAAAAAGTAAGAATATCGTGCAAAACCATGGAAATAGCAGTGTAAAAATTAGATAAAAATTTGAGGCCAATATGAAGACCTTCCATTAATCATAACAAAAACATATATATTTAAAATAATGGGCCAAAAACCATAATACAAGATAGAACAAGCCTTGAAATAAGAAAACCCTCAATAAGAGGTGCTGCTACTATATCAAAATGTCAGAGACATTGCTACATCACAGTTTTAAAAGCACTGCTATAGAAAATGAGTAAAAAAAATATAAAGGGCTGATATATGCCACAATAGATCTAAAAAATGAAAATCTGGGCTCTACACAACCTCCAAAAAAGAACCCAAAAGAGTCTCCTGGGAAAACACCCAATAATACAAAATGAGTTGCAACCCTATGGCTGAAAGTATGCTACAAAAAGATAACTGAAGAGTTATGGCTAAAGCTAATATGATAATAAGTATGCTCTCCTCCAATGGATCCTCTGGATGAAAGGCTGACCCTTTTACTAAAGAAATATCCTCCCAAATCACCTACTGCAAACACCCCTGCAACTCCTCCCTAAAATAATGCAGATCAAGACTGGTACTGCATTGTAGGGGATAAAAAAACTATGGCCTGATTCCAAATGTATCAATGATGCTCCAAGGAATTCTTTACTAGCCTCCCAAGTGAACGGAATCTCCCTACAATGAGATATATCTCAAAAATCTCCCAAATCAAACCTCCACAACTCCTGCCCTGCAACACAACACAAAATCCTCAACAGGAACTGTGTTGTACATTAAGACCGAAGCTTTGACCAAATTCTTGATAGTATAATGTAGTGCAAACTCTTCCTAGAGGCCTCTTAAGGAAAGAGGCAGGATTTCCTATCAGGAACACCCTGTGCTAAACAACACTACAATCTTAGTTAAACAGCTAAAGAAAGCTATATGTCTAAACAGACCATATATTTAGAAATATAATAACATCAACATATATCAACATAATGAAATATGGTTTTCATCCTCTTCCTTATATTAGTGATGAGCTTTCTAATCCTAAACCCCATCCATTAATGACACTACTTCCATACAAAGAGTCTCCATCCCTCCATAAATGTCCACTCTCCATGACAGCGTTGTTGATTTGGTCAAAGTTGACCGAGTCAAGGTGTTCCAACCCAGTTTCACAACCAAGGGTGCTCAATTAAGCTGCCAAGATGTCTTCCTTTCACATTGGAATTGGTTTTATTCTTATTTAAGGAGATTCATGGATCTCCATATCCTCTTATTCATCAAATAAGAAGGAAAAAACAAAATTTAATATTCCAACTAGCTCATGGCTAATTGGGAATATTACAGTCCTCCCCTCCCAAATGTTTCTTGTCCTCAATCAACTAATCAGGTGAGTGTTGCAACTCTTCTCCTCCATCATTGGTGACACCTCCATGTTATAATATTCCCTCACAAGCCAAGTGTCTCCCAATCCATCCCTCCATGACATGCTCCTCTCAAGTTCTCATGATATGCAAATAACTCATCCCACAAGGAAGCAATAGATCCAATGAAACAATCATGGTTTGCCCAATGTCCTCCCTGAAACATGTAGCATAACGAACATGGAGAATATCTCTACCAAAGGGCATGTGCAATCCTCCCATCCTTCCTCCATTCATTCCCATAATAATAATAAGAACATCGTTAATATATGGGATCAAAACCAAGTACATACACATTAATATGCAAAAATGGAGGTTGGTCATAGTCCCACATGTGGAACTAGTAGTATATCTCCTGACTGCATCAGATAATGGTATGGTAAGTGGTTTCCCAACAACTTAACTGCTGCCCAAGTCTTCTCACGAGTTCTGAAAATGTGAGAAATGTTTGGTGCCTTTGGAGTGCACCCAGAATGGTAAATCATCTCCGTATATCCTCCTAGGGAGTGGCCATGTTCAACAATGTTTATGGCCCAAATTTGGCCATGAAGTTTATATGGAAGAATGCTCCTCCTTGGAGCTATGGCCTGCATATACATGGTAAAGGAGTGCAAATAATAATCAAGTAAAAAATTATGCACATAGACATGTTCCTTACCATAATTTCTAGTCATACAAATGGAGTGGTCCATAGATAGATCCCCTCTCATTCCAAAAGAGGAAAGAGGTGGCTATGATAACTCCTCCATAGAGTTATGTATATATCCCATCTCCACATGGTCCATGCATCTTTTCAAATTTTGATATATCTCCTCTTCAAAGCCTTCCCAAGTATATCCCTCCATGATAGTGTTGTAGGCTCTCATGGAATAAGTATGGCTGAAAAGAAAATCCTGATGAGCTCTTTGTAGTAACTTCTCCTTGAGCTTGGAAGCTCTAGATAAGAAGATCCTACCATGATAATAGATGACTTCATCTTGGACTGAATAGCCTTCCTCTTGAAGTTGGTAGGAGGGCTATTCAGTCCAAGATGAAGTCATCTATTATCATGGTAGGATCTTCTTATCTAGAGCTTCCTTCTCCTCAAATCTTTGGACATCATCGCTAAGAGGTGTTTTATTTTTGCTCTCTTTTGAGAAAGAATCCTTCTCTTCTTTTCCCTTTGATGGAAAATAGGGTTTTTGCTAAAATTTTGCCTTTGCTTTTGGCAAGGCATCTTCTATATCTGTAGCCCCTTCAATGGAATATTGAAGGGTAGTGGGCTTGGTAGACTTAACCAACCCATGAAGAGGTTATTCTAACCCATCAATGAACATATAGACCCTTCTTGCTACAGATAAATCAGGAACCATAACATAAAGTTTTAGAAATTCAGAAATGTAAGTTTCTGGATTACCTAATCTTTTGAGCTTTGCTAGCCCCATGAATGGTGCCTCAGGATCTCTTCGATCAAACTTCCCCACCAACCTCCTTGTGAACTCTGAATATGCAGTCACATTGGCATGACCCAATGTAGACAAGCCATGGAACCACCAATCATGTGCTTCATCCTCAAGGTGCAACACTACTATCTTAATGGCCTCCATCTCCAGTACTTTGTTCAACTGGAAGTAGATGTCAAGCTTCTCTACCCATGATTTGGTAGTGCATTTAGATGACCCATCAAAGTTGGGTAAGAAAAATCTGCTCGCAATGCGGTGTAGATCATGATTATGAATGAATCCTCCACCTCTATTGTGATGCCTAGGTCTCCTATTGTCCTTAATATGACAAAATTCTTGAAAACTCAAGTGATCCTTGAATCTCTGAGATTGAGACTCATACTCCATAAAATAGTCTTCAGGAGTTTCTTGTTCTTGAAACTCTTCATTTCCCACTGCTAAGAATGTAGGCATTGTAGAGCGCTGGGAAACTTGGTGATGCTTCACTGGTTGATCACTTTAGTGATGAGAAAAGCTAGAGCCTTCACCATGCATAAATAATTTTGGGGATTCCATGTATATATCCATCCTCATCTCCTTTATTTCTCTATCAATGTCTTGCATATTTCTAAGAAGGATCTTAGGAAACTCCTTCTCTTCATCTTCTCCTTATAAAGGGGTTTTACCCTTGTCTTATTTATCATTTTTATAGTCAAAATTCTGGTTCATTCTTCTGAGATACCTCTTCCCTCTATCTGTGAGAGAATCTCCTTCTTATGATGACATATTGGCTTTTCAAGATGCACAGGCTGAGCCAAGATTATGTTGTGATACCACTATAATATTCCCAAATTGGAAAAGAAGGAATATAGTGCAAAACCATGGAAATAACAGTGTAAAAATTAGATCAAAACTTGAGGCCAATATGGAGACTGTCCATTCATCATAACATCTGCATATATATGTAAAATAATGGGCCACAACCCATAATACAAGATAGAACAAGCCTCCAAATAAGAAAAACCTCAATAAGAGGAGCTGCTACTATATCAAAATGTCGGAGACACTACTACAACACAGTTTTAAAAGCATTGCTAGAACAAATGAGTACACAAAATATAAAGGGCTGGTATATGCCACAACAGATATAAAAAATGAAGATTTGGGCTCTACACAACCTCCAGAAAAGAACCCAAAAGGGTCTCCTCAGAAAACACCCAATAATACAAAATGAGCTGCAGGCCTATGACTGAAAGTATGTTGCAAAAAGATAACTGAAGAGTTATGGCTAAAGCTGATATGATAATAACTGTGCTCTCCTCCAATGGGTCCTCCAGATGAAAGGCTGGCCCTTTTACTAAAGAAATCTCCTCCCAAGTCACCTACTGCAAACGCCCCTACAACTCCTCCCTAAAATAATGTAGATCCAGACTGATACTACATTGTAGGGGGTAAAACAGTATGGCCTGATGCCAAATGTATCAATGATGCTCCATGGCTTTCTTTGCTAGCCTCCCAAGTGAAAGGAACCTCCATCCAATGAGGTATAGCTCAGAAATCTCCCAAATCAAACCTCCACAACTCCTGCCCTGCAAGACAACACAAAATGCTCAACAAGAACTATGTTGTACATTAAGATTGAAGGTTTGGCCAAATGCCTGATAGTAGAATGTACTGAAAAATATTCCTAGAGGCCTCTTAAGGAAAGAGGTGGGATTCCCGATAAGGAACACCCTGTGCTAAACAACATTGCAATCTTAGCTAAACAACTAAAGAAAGTTGTATGTCTAAACAAACTATATATTCAGAAATATAATAACATCAACATATATCAACATAATGAAATATGGATGCCATCCTCTTCCTTATATTAGTGATGAGATTTCTAACCATAAGCCCCATCCATTAATGACACTAGTTCCATGCAAAGAGTCTCCATCTAAAACTGTGTTGTCCCTCCATAAATGTCCACTCTCCATGACAACGTTGTTGATTTGGTCAAATTTGACCAAGTCAAGGTGTTCTAGCCCCTTTTCACAGACGAGGGTGCTCAATTAAGATGCCAAGATGTATTCCTTTCACATTGGAATTGGTTTTATTCTTATTTAAGGAGATTTATGGATCTCCATATCCTCTTATTCATCAAACAAGAAATCGAAAGCAAAATTTAATATTCCAACTAGCTCATGGCTAATTTGGAATATTACAGAATATGAAGCACTTTTGTTAGGATTGAAATTGTTAAAAAAATTAGATGCTAAGAGAAATTCAATTCATGGAAATTTTGAAATAATTATAAATCAAATTAAAGGAGAATACTCTGTAAATAATCCTAGACTAAGAGCATACAAAAATGTCGTGCTTGATTTTATAGAAATTTTTGTAGAATATGATCTTGCTGCCATTCCTAGAAATCAAAATGTCTTAGTAAATGGCCTTTCTTTTTCATCTAGCACATGTAAAATTCCTCACCCTAATAGAAAATATACAGTGGAAGTGAGACATCGACCAACTATACCAGATAATATGAGGTATTGGCAAGTGTGTGGAAATGACAAATAGATTGAAATTTTTTTTCATTCTAAGGATGAGTATGAAGAAAATAACATAGACTTAGAGTGTGAAGTAGAAAATAAAATAGTTGTACATACTAATGTAGGAAAAAAATTTGATAATTAAGATGTAAATATTCAAGTAGCTGAAATTGTAAATAAATTAGAATTGCATGAAATTGATCTAGAAAAAGAAGTGTTTGAAATACTCCAGTTAAAATACAACATTCTACCTAGAGGTTTGGTTCCACTAGAAGATTTTTTTTTTTTTTCAATGATGTAGCTAAAAAGCCAAAAATAGAGCCCATAGGGTCAGATGTAGAAGACTTTAATATAGGTAGTGAACATAACCCTAAAGTGATAAAACTATCAAAATCACTTCCTGCTGCCCAAAAACAAAAACACATATCTTTATTAAAATAGTTCATTGATGTCTTTTCCTGGAGCTATGAGGATCTCAAAGAATATGACACTAGTATCATACAACATGAAATCCCAATCAAGGAAGATTAGAAACCATTCAAACAAAAACTCCTTAGAATAACTCCAGTTCTGATGCCTCTGATTGAGAAAGCAGTTAAAAATATGTATGACACTAAAATCATAGTTCCTCTAATATACTCTAAATGGGTGTCTAACATAGTGCCTACTAGGAAGAAAACTAGAGAAATCCGATTATGCATTGATTTCGTAAATCTTAACAAGGTCTCCCTAAAAGACAACTACCCTTTTCCAAAAATGGATCATGTATTATAGAATGTAGTAGGGTCTAGTACGATTTCCTTATTAGATGGTTTCTTAGGTTATAACTAGGTCTTAGTGCATCCTGATGATCATGATAAAACAACTTTCACTACTCCTTGGGGGACCTTCATGTATGTGAAGATTCCCTTTGGGTTAATAAATGTTGGGGCCACATTTCAAAGAGCAATGAATATTGCCTTTGCTGATGAGATTGGTCAATTTATTGTGATTTATCTAGATGACATTACTATCTATTCAAAAACTGATGAGGAACATTTTTTACATCTGAGAACTATGTTTGAAAAATGTACAAGGCTTTCCATTTCATTAAATCATAAGAAAAAACGTTTTGGCCTTGAAGAAGGAAAGGTTCTTAGTCATATTATTTCAGAAGATGGTATTAGGATTGATCTCAGTAGAATTGAAGCCATATTAAAAATCATTCATCCTAGAAACATTAAGGAGCTTCAATCTTTTATTGGAAAAAATAATTTCCTAAGAATATTCATTCCTAGCCTTGCAGAAATTCTTATAAATATGACAAATATGTTGAAAAATGATTCATAAATTAGATGGAGTATTGAGGCTAGACAATATTTTGATTTGGTTAAACAAGCATTGACAAAATAACCAGTGTTGATTAGTCCATATTTTACTAAATATTTCATTATATTCCCTTTTTCTTCTAAACACACTATTGCAGTTGTCTTATTGTAGAAAAATAATGAATGATTTGAACATCCCATTGCATTTTTCAGTAAGGCTTTAAGAGATGTATCTTTGAATTATAACATAATGGAAAAACAAGCCTTTGCATTGATTAAAGCAATTAAATACTTTTGGTTATATATCTTGAATTCCCATATTATTGCTTATGTACCCAATTCAGTGGTCAAGGATATTTTAACCCAGAATGGACCTGATGGTAAATGAGGTAAATGGATTACTGTCATTCTTGAGTATGACTTAGAAATCAAACCCACCAAGTTAATCAAAGGAAAAGGATTGGCCAAATTAATGGTTGAGTCAAATTTCCATGCATTGGACATCAATTTTGTTGCTGCATTAGATGATCAAGAGGAACAGGCAGCTCCACAGATTGATGAAGCGTTTCTGAACTCACCCTAGTATGCAAACCTGTTATATGTTTTGTTCAATTTAAATGCTCCTCCTAGTCTAACAAAAACAAAGGCAAGGTTTCTAAAGTTAAAAGCAGTTAATTTTTGCATCATTGATAATGTTTTATAATGGAAATGTGCTAATGGTATTTTACCTAAGTGATTGTTGAAAGATGACGTAGAAAGAACCATGCAGGAGTTCCATGAAGGTGATTGTGGTGGACATCTATACTGGCAAACCGCTGCTAACAAAATCCTTAGAGCTGGTTTCTACTGGCCTACCCTTTTCCCTGATATTCACAAAAAAGTAACTTCATGCCATAAATTCTAGATATTTAAAGGAAAAAGGAAGATTTTACCCCTGCCATTGAATCCTATATCAGTTGAAAGCCTTTCCAACAGTGGGGACTGGATTTCATTGGTGAAATCCATCCACCTTCCTCTCCCCATCATAAGTGGATTCTCACAGCCACTGATTACTTTACCGAGTGGAGTGAAGCCACACCTTCTAGATCTTCCACTGATGTTATCATCACTAAATTCCTTGAAGCCAATATCCTCTCTAGACTTGGTTTTCCTTGAAAACTTATTACTGATAATGTTGCAACAATTAAATCTAAGAAAATGATTGAATTTTGCAATAAATACCACATTACTTTGGGACATTCAACAAATTATTACCCTCAAGGTAATGGATTGGCTAAATCCTCAAATAAATTCTTGGTAAATATCATTAAAAATTTGTTAGAGGACAACAAAATTTCATGGCACAACAAGTAAATTAATGCACTTTGGGCTGATAGATTATCTAAAAAAAAATCAATTGGCATGTCACCATACCAATTGGCTTATGGGATGGATGTTGTTTTTCCATATTCTTTGGGAGTTCCAGTGATGAAGATAATTCAAGAATTACAGGTGGGGCCAAATTACACACATAGAAGGATTAATTTGACTATTCAATTGCAGCAGTCAAGGGAAGAAGTATACAATAAAAATCGACTCATCCAAGAAAATGTCAAAATATTTTTTGACATGAGAACTAAAGCTGATGATTTTAATTTGGGTGAAAAAGTTTTGAAGTGGGATTACAAAAGAGAAGACAAAGGAAAACATGAAGTTTGACAACTTTTGGAAGGGATCTTACATAATTTATGCTTTCAGAAGACACAATGCATTCTTTCTCAAAGATCTAGATGGAGCTAAAATAACCGGTGGTCCTATCAATGGAAGGATGTTGAAACACTACTTTTCTTAGAATAAGTATTTTTCTTACATCATTGTAAATATCATAGTATTCATTATTTTGATTGGGTAACTTATTTATTGAAGTTGAATCTTGCAGAGAAGGCCCTAAGCTTTGATTGATATGCTACCATAAGTATTCTAACATCAAAAGAAATCATATGTATATATTGCTGAAATGAAGATTCCCAAGGCTACTAATCATATGTTCTTGACATTTCACATGGAAAAGTGCCATCCCCAGCTGGACCCACTATTAGGGTCCTATAAATTATAGGATCTCAGGGTGATTGAGTATTTTGTTTCAATAATCTTACATTGTAAATAATTTTCACTATGCAAATGATTTAAAAAAAAAGTATATATAAAATAAAATGAAAAGAGGGTATATCAAAAAGAAAGAAAATTTGAAAAGAATAAAAAGAATATAGGAATCTGACAAAATAAAAAATAGAAGTGACACTAAAAGTGCTGCAAATTCAAATGCCACTACTGATATATTAGTTTTCTTTGTATCATATTTAAATAATATTGTGTGCAAATTGTTCAAAATGCCACAATGACTAGATTTTTGTTCAAATCATACAACTTAATCTTGATTGAACAACTATGAATTTTTGTTAATTAAGTTAGTGAATAAATATTTTCCAAACCATTTAATCTAGGTAAATCGGTAGTTAGGTAGAAAATGAAATTGATTCAACAACTTAATCTAAATCAATAGGAGAAATACGTAATTGATTAGATTAGATTTTTTCATTAAAAAAAGGTGATCTAGGTTTGCTAGCCTAAATGCACCCTAAGAACAATGAATAAAAAATGTTAGCTTGGAAAAATAAGTCAAATTCAATGGGTCTATAGAAGTGTTTTTGGAGCTTTAGAAAGGATTAAAATGGTTATCCTAAATTTTGGTTTTCTAATGTATCTATGCATATAAAAGGGAAAAGCGATAAAATAATTTTATCCTAAGTTTTTGACAAAAGAAGTTGGGTGCATTAATGAAAATCTTGGCATATTACCATATATCCTAAGTTTTTATTCTCAATTAAAATTGTCGCTACTCGACAATGTTGATCAGCGGTTGTCATTGATGAAAACCCAAGCAGCACCAAGGGTTAACCCAATATTGCATGGGATTTTTGACCTACCAAATTAATATATTCTGGGTCAATAATGCTTTTGATGGTTTCTACTTGTCGAGATGTTTCCGTTGATATATGGCACGCCATGTAATTCTTCACGGTTTGAGAGATATTCATGTTTGAACTTTGTACCCCTAGTTAGTGGGCTAAAACACAATGGGGTTGTAGCATGGGTCATTGAAAAGTAATAATTAATATTTTTTAAGCTCCTAAAATCCATCCCACGTACACTTGTTTAAGCCCTTCTCAACTTAAGCATTTATATAAATTGTGATCTGCATTTTCTCCTTAGGCAAGGAATTTCGCCATCTGAAAGAGGTCATTGTGGAATTTTCGCTCTAATTTTTTTTCTACGAAGGTTGAGAAGCTGAAATTTTTATGAGGTGAATCTGAAAGCCTAAGGAAGCTACTGTAAAAATTTTAGATCAAGGTGCACAATATTTTTGGAGATATGATCTGTGGAAATCAGGGTTTTTGCAGGATCCTGAAATTCATCTCAAAGAAGTGACCTTGGTAAAATCATCATAACTCTCTCTCTGAGTATCGGATTGGAATTCCACAAAATGTGGCAGATATCACATAGTATTTTGTTTTCTCTCTATCAATTTTAGAGCCAAATGAAGAAACAGTGACACGGGGCACGCTGTACAAGTGTGCTCTGCTGAAACAGTCCATAATTAGGGGATTGTGAGATATTGGGTATAACTCTCTCTTGAAGAATCCAAATTGGGTCAGACCTATGGCATTGGAAAGAAGACTCAGATAAATAATAGAGGACCGAAAATCAGATATTGAGGATTTGAAATAACAGAGATACACCAGATTCAATATCAAGCTCCTAGAAGGCAAGAAAAAGCTAGATCATGTGTTGTCAAGGATTGCAAAAGACCAGACTTTCTACGGTAGAAAAGCAAAACAAGGTGCAACAGAGGGTAGCATGACAAGAGAAGCAACCAAGGTGCATTACAGTAGCAAGAATCTCATCATATGAAGTCTTCAAGTGGGCAGCACTGCATACAATCATTGTAAAGGTATCATTGTACTAAGTCATTGTAAAGACATTATTGTAAAAATTGTACTAGTGTCTATCTGCCAAGGGTTGAAGAGGCAATGTTGGGAGGCCTAGGATCATCATTAGGTGGTTGTGTAAAATTTGGGGTTATGGTCTAGTATATATTCTTCTTCTATATCATTCTATATCATTGTAAAGTGGACCATTTTCCCTAGTACGGGAGTCCATTCTTCTTTTATTCTTCTATAGGGTGGTAGGGTGGTGCTAGGGTGAGTTGTAGCTCATTTGGTGTTGGGGCATCCGTTCAGTTGACTACTGAAGAATCTTGGGCATTGGAGCATCCATCCAGTGGGAGCTGGAGAAGAATGCTTTTCTAGATTCTAGGAAGTTGGAGCTTTATTTTCAATTGGAGTTGAATATTAAAGAATTATTGGAAAAGCATTAGCTGGTTTTTGTCCTGGAGTGGGTTTCCACCTTAAAAACTATTTGCATTTGTGTTCCTCTTGTTTGCTGCTATCATTGTACAAACACTGATAATAATTGAAGATTAACTAATTCTCTAATTGAAAGGAATACTGATTCACCCCCCCCCCCTCTCAGTATTTCCAACAATTGGTATCAGAGCTTGGTTCCTTCAATAGAAGTTTAACAACTGGAAGGAGGTCATGGAGCATACCAAGAATCGTGTACCTCTATTCAATGAAAATAATTATGCACTATAGAAAGGAAGAATGGAGGTCTATCTTGTGGCGCAAGGTTATGAAGTATGGGACACTGTTCAAAATGGATTTACATCAACTACAAATGAACAAGGTAAGAAGAATATGGTAAATGATGAAAAAGAAAAGAATATTATTATCAGTGGACTTATTGAATCTGCTTATCATAAGGTGTTGGGTTGTAAAACTGCCAAAAATGTATGGTACAAGCTTGAGAATATATATGCAGGTGGCTCAAATGTCAAAGAAGCAAAGCTTCAAATCTATAGAGAAAAATATGAGCAACTCAAAATGAAAGAAGATTGCAACATTGCTACATACTTCAAATACGTTAATGAAATAACCAATACTCTGGAAGGATTGGGAGAGACAGTTGACGAGAAGACTATTATACGGAAGATTCTTAGAACGTTACCAGGGAGATTCAACCCAAAGGTATCGGTCTTAGAATACAGTGCAAATCTGGAAAAACTCAGCAAAGAGGAATTACATGGAGTTCTCATAGCATATGAAATGAGACATGATGAAGAAGAGGGTACTGCGCATCTAGAAACTACATTCGTTGCATCTAAGAAAGCCAATAAGGATAAACAACCTTCAATTGAAAAGACATGCACCTACAAGTGTGAAGAAAAGGGAGATGATGAAGAAGGTCTTTCAGATGAAGAATATGCTTACTTCACGAGAAAAATAAAAATTGGTAAGGGTCAATTCAAAGGTAAACTTCCATTGATATGTTTCAGCTGTAATGAGGTTGGGCATTTTGCAGCAAAATGTCCAAATAGAAGTAATGGCAACTCAAAAGGAAAGAAAGGCTTTAAGAAATTCAACAAGTAAGGAACCAAAAGGAAATTTCTCTCTAAAGAAGATAGCTCATCATCCAATGAAGAAAATGATAGTGAAGAAGAATCCAATGAGAGAGTATTGTTTATGGCCAAGAACAATAAACCCAAGCACAATAAACAAGAGGTATCAAACAACGAAGAAGAAGGATGGACCATAGACGAATTTTATGAGGAAGCAATGAAGCTTATAAAAGATTTCAAGGCGGAGAAGATCCGTTCCAATACTCTTGAAGAACAAGTTCAAGGTCTCAAAATTGAAGTTGAAGAACACAAATGCATTAAAGAGTCACTTCAAAAGAAGTTGGAAGAAAGCAACCAAGAAAGGGAAGAATTAGAAGCCGAAGTAGTCTCGCTGCGTGAGGAAGTGAAGAAAGGAAAAATTATCCAAAACTATGCCAACAACTCAAGGGAATTAGAAGAACTCATCAAGAATCAACGATCTTACAACAAAAAAAATGGCATTGGTTACAAAGAAGAAGAAGCAGGACCTTCTACAACAAAATACAATGAACCTATGAGATTTGACATGCATGTAGACTTCATTGGATAAGATTTGCAAGAACAGCCTTGGAAGAGAATTCCTGGACGAAAGTTTCCATCCAGGTACCAACATATTTTTTATGGCTATTGTTATTCATGTAGAAAATTTGGTCATAAAGCTGTAGAACGTCGCACGTACACTAGGAACGAATACAATTCCAGGAGATTTATCAAATATGAACCTCCCAGGGCTCAGCAAAACATCAATAGATTTAAACATTTAAGAAATAATATTGAATGTCACAAATGTTGAAACTGTGGACACATAGCCAAAGACTGCATACTTGAAAATCCTCCAGAAGAATCTTTGAAGCCACAAAACTAACAAATATGGAAGAAGAAGAAGAATGATAATTGTGCTTTCACTTTCAAGGCTCAAAAGAACAAATATGTGTGGTATGTTGATAGCGGTTGCTCAACGCATATGACTGGAGATAGAAATAAATTTTTCTCTCTGAAAGAGAAGAAGGATGGAACCGTGTCCTTTGGAAATGATGGATCTTAAAATATTATAGGATCAGGTATTGTCACTCTCGGAAGCAAATATGCTCTAGCCAAGAATGTTCTATTGGTTGAAAACATGAATCACAATCTGCTCATTGTTGGACAAATGTGTGATCAAGGACACATAATACTATTCAACTCCACAAAATGTGAAATCATGAAAGGCGTGTATGGTGAAATTGTGGCTACAGCAAGTCGAGCTCCAAACGACATATATGTTCTGGATGAAGCATTGACTAAAGCATGTCTAATAACTAAAGAGGATGATACAATAATTGGTAGCAATGATGATCGACTAAGTAAGAAGTTTGCTACAAAGGTGCAAAGTGATTTCAAGATGTCTTTACTTGGTGAGCTGACATACTTCTTAGGGTTTCAAATATCTCAACAAGAGAAAGGAATATTTATATGTCAAGCCAAGTACATCAAGGAAATGCTCAAGAATTTTAAAATGGAAGATTGCAAACCCATCCTTACTCCAATGGTAACAGGTTGCAAATTGAGCATAGACTACTTATCTAAGGATGTGGATCAAAGGATGTACATATCTATGATTGGTAGTCTTCTATATGTAACAGCCTCCCGGCCAGATGTTATGCAAGCAGTTGGACAAGTAGCAAGATTCCAAGTAGCACCAAAAGAATTACATATTATTGCCATCAAAATAATTCTTCGATATCTGAAGGGAACAACAAAATATGGCTTGTGGTATCCCAAGGGTAACAATATCATTATTCATTCCTTTACAGATGCAGATTGGGAAGGAAGTGTTGATGATCGTGAGAGTACTTGTGAAGCATTAGAATATCTTCACCAAAAGCTTGGGATTCTCCCAAGTTCTCATTAGATTTTCCTTATTCAGAATATAAAGGGGGAGTGGAAGTGTGTACAGGTCCACAGGATGGTTGTGTGTCAGGGGGAGTGGAAGTGTGTACAGGTCCGCAGGATGGTTGTGTTTCAAGGGGAGTTACACATTTCTATTGATGTCAAAGGGAGACAAAATGTTGTAGGAATATATGTCATGATCGTAGGGGGAGTACTTGTGTTGACATCAATGCCAAAGGGGGAGATTGTTGATCAACGGTTGCCATTGATGTCAACCCAAGAAGCACCAGGGGCTAACCTAATATTGCATGAGATTTTTTACCTACCAAGTTAATATATTCTGGGTCAATAATGCTTTTGATGGTTTTCACTTGTCGAGATGTTTCCGTTGATATATGGCACACCATGTAATTCTTCACAGTTTGAGAGATATTCATGTTTGAAGTTTGTATCCCCAGTTAGTGGGCTAAAACCCCATGGGGTTGGGGCATGGGTCATTGAAAAGTAATAATTAATATTTTTTAAGCACCTAAAATCCCTCCCATGTTCACTTGTTGAAGCCCCTCTCAACTTAAGCATTTATATAAATTGTGATCTTCATTTCCTCCTTAGGCAGGGGATTTCGCCATCTGAAACAGGTCATCGTGGAATTTTCACTCTAATTTTTGTTCTACGAAGGTTAAGAAGCTAAAATTTTTATGAGGTGAAGCCGAAATCCTGAGGAATGTGCTGTAAAAATTTCAGATCAAGGCGTGAAATATTTTTGGAGATATGATCTGTGGAAGTCAGGGTTTTTGCAGGCTCCTGAAATTCATCTCAAAGAGGTGACCTTGGTAAAATATTCATAACTCTCTCTCTGAGTATCAGATTGGAATTCTGTAAAAAGTGGCAGATATTTTACAGTCTTTTGTTTTTTCTCTATCAATTTCAGAGCCAAATGAAGAAACAATGACACGTGGAATGCCGTACCATTGCGCTCTGCTGAAATAGTCCATAATTAGGGCATTGTGAGAGATTGGGTATAACTCTCTCTTGAAGAATCCAAATTGAGTCAGACCTATGGCATTGGAAAGATGACTTAGAGGAATACTACAGGACCAAAAATCAGATATTGAGGATCTAAAATAACAGATATACACCAGATTCAATATCGAGCTCCTAGAAGGAAAGAAAAAGCTAGATCATGTGTTGTCAAGGATTGCAAAGGACCAGAATTTCTATAGCAAAAAAGCAAAGCAAGGTGCAATAGAGGGTAGCATGAAAAGAGTAGCAACCAAGGTGCATTACAACAGCAAGAAGTTCATCATATGAAGTCTTCAAGAGGGCAGCACTGCATACAATCATTGTAAAGGTATCATTTTACTAAGTCATTGTAAATACATTATTGTAAAAATTGTACTAGTGTCTATCTGCCAAGGGTTGAAGAGGGAGTGTTGGGAGGTCTAGGATCATCATTAGGTGGTTGTGTCAGAGGTTAGAGTTGGTTGAATATCTTCAACCTAGCTCATCATTCTATATCATTTATGCAAGTGGACCATGCAGGGCAACGGAGTCCATTCTTCTTTATTCTTAATAGGGTGGTAGGAATTGGTGCTAGGGTGGAGTTGTAGCTCATTGGGTGTTGGAGCATGTTCGGTTGTTCTGAAGGAGTAACATGTGGGAGAAAAATGCGGGGAGGGGGGGTGAATCAGTATTTCTTTGCCTATCAAATCTTTTTACTTTTTCATTCCTTAAAACTTCCATACGCTACTTTACTTGATAAAGCTAGCGTATATCTGTGAATTCTTTAGACTTGCGTATACACAGAGATCTAGATATGTCATTAATTCTTTACTTAAACCATTCCATCATTTATTCTTCAGATATTCAATAAGAAGTAAACATGTGCAGTAAGAACAGAATAAACCATCACACAAAGCATCACACATGAACACCAGGATTTTTAGGTGGAAACCCAAGTCGGGAGAAAACCACCGCTGCAGTTGCTCATCCTTCAATATTTTATTATAGAGAAAACATATTACAACATATGTGCTGGCGCAGACTTGACCAGCACGCAGGCACCCACCTGCGCTCATTTACCAGCCTCTCCTGGAAGGGAGCTACGACCCCCTGACTCGTTTACCAGCCTCTCCTGGAAGGGAGCTACGACCCCCCGATCTCGTTTACCAGCCTCTCCTGGAAGGGAGCTACAACCCCCTGACTGAAGGCTACAACCTTCAGCACCACCTTGGACCACGTTTCATCAATTTTCACACTGGATCCAACAACTTCAATAGAACACAACTTGCAGACCGCAATTCATCATATTTCCAGACGGAACCCTTTCCATATTTTTAAGCACGAACATACATCATCAACGGATACATATCAACATAGATCAGATAGCAGAAACACAGCAGAACAGATCAGATATTTCATATCCCTTGCTTCAGCAAGCCCTAGTTTGCATACGCGCTTTCCCTTCACTGATGTCGCGTGTATACGCGCTTCCGTCCATACAAACCAGCGTATAACTCCGTGTATATTTTATTGCGCATACGCGCTTTCTCTTCGCTGAAGCTGCGTATATACGCGCTTCCTCCGCGTTGAAGTAGCGTATAGATCTTCAATTATTATCGAGCAGGATACTTCTTCAGATCAGATATTCAGTTCAGATTTACCCTTTCACTTCCAACAGATGTTCGCCTAGATGTTCGCCTCATCATAGATCTAAGCCTTCAGCAGCGGATCTGATACATTTCAGATCTGAGTCAACAGCCATCAGTGGGTGAGCTAATGAGTCAGATTTATCTTCAAATGTAACCCTTTCTAGTAGGTCCTTGGAGAAAGTGACCAGGTCAGCCTCCGGACATAACACAGCCTCATCATTTGCACAATAATTTCTTCTCATATATATGATTACCTTTGTCGATACCACTGAACACTTGAACACATGGATCAAAACAATACCATGAGCTCAAAACTACCTGGACGGGGTCAATTAGGCGGATCATTACCCAATACAATGGGTCAATACCATGGTGGTTACTCCTGGTTTTGCACTTTTAGAGCGCTTTAGCCCATACGCGACTTGGCACGTTCCTTTCCGCGTGCATACGCGACTTCCCTTAGACAGATCCGCGTATACAAAGAAACATACTCTTTTCATCATATTTTGAGCACATTCTGAATTCCTTTCTTCATTGCCTTTTGTACACACTGTGATACATCATATTTTCTTCATCAGGAACATATTCTCTCAAGCACAACTTCATCAAGTAAGTTGTCATCATCTTCATCAGGTGGGTTGCCTAACACTCAGCATCATATTGTCAACAAACATCATATCATATCAGATTTACATCATTTACCAAGTGCATCAAGTCAAGAATAACTTCATCAGGTGGATTGCCATCAAGGACAGCATATGTCAATAGTCGCATGTCTTTATCTTCATTCAGTGGGTTGCCATCAAGGACAACATCCTGCATCATATTTCCACCAATCTCCCCCTTTGGACTTGATGGCAACCATGATGGTGTTTGGTTACCACAACAGATAGATACATTAAGAATATAATGACACCATGCCATTCTCCCTATTTTCCATGTCACTCTCTCCATTTTGGCATCATTCAAACACCATGTCATTCTCCCCCTTTGACATCAAGGACAAAGGGCACATCATTATCTTCATTCAAACACCATGTCACTCTCCCCCTTTGACATCAAGGGCAAAGGACAAAACCAGCAGATCAAAACCAACACACTCTAACACACTCACCCCCTTTCTCCTCATGTAGAAGAAGCGTTCTGCAGATCTGATGTATACTAAAGTGACCAAGCACCCCCTGAGTTCATGCTGAATCTTCAAACATATTTTCAATGAAGTACATGACTTTATGAAGTTCCTATCACCAATGACTCATACTTACATCAAATATCCAACCAAGTGGATTTACATATGCGACTCAAGTACCCAACCAGGTGGGTTTACAAATTTGACTCAGCTACCCAACCAAGTGGGTTTACAAACCTGACTCAGCTACCCAACCAAGTGGGTTTACAAATTGACAAGTCCTTACATGACTGAATATTACAATTTTACAACATGGGTCTCAACCAGACCTTTTCATCAAAGTACAAATATGAATTTTCATAATTAATACCAAAAAGACCTCAAGAGAGATCATATATCAGAACCACCATAATGCCAGCAATGCATTATACTCAGCAAAACTAATGCTCCCCCTGCATTTGTGCAACCAAGCAATCTTTCCAAATGACTAAGGCTCCCCCTTAGTTTGTGCATCCTGAAAACTTCCACCAACAAATCATCAAGGCATCTTCATCAAAACATTAGAAACATAATTATGAGAACTGGAACACCACTAGAGATACCAAACAGTATCAGAGATTCCAAAAATCACTGCAGTTGTGCTGAAAAGAGCTGAACCAACCAAAAATTGTCAGCAATTATTCATACGCGGTTTTCTGTGCAGGAACTAGCGTATATACGCGACTGTGTTTCAGGAAACCCGCGTATCCCAAGACATCTTCAAAATTTCAACCAGATCTGATTCTCTGTGAGGCAGAGACAGTGTTCAGCTTCTTTCTGAGACATTTGAATGCTTCCCTGGACTACAGATAGATAGAACGATGTAGTTGTGTCTTCAAGCGTTATCCAACGGTTGTGGCATCAATACAATAGTAACCAAGCCTTCATATTCTATGCAGCATCAATACAATCTTTCCAAGAGAGATTCTCATATCAGAACAACATCTTCACATAAGTGTCAAGCAATCATCCATGTGGTCCAACATCATCAAGATCTTCAAGATTTAACATGAAGTAACATATGTAGGCAAAAGATCTCTCAACCATAGAACACCCTCTGCATGATTTATTTCTGAATCAAATGACATCCAACTCATCCATGTGTGAGTACAAAGGATACTTATCAGCAACCAGGGCTCAAAAACTCATCATAATAAATCATGTACCAAGACATCATCATTTGAGCATGAGTATCACAAAAACCAAAGAACAAGCAGTCATATTGCCAACAATACAATCATTAGTATTCAACTTGCTGCTCCCCCTAAACCAATGCTCTTCCTTAGCTTGCAATCTGAAGCACCTTTCAATAGCACGTCATCAGCAACAATCTCTGCATGATCTGTCCTCATCTCTGAATTATAAGACTTTCATCTCAACAATGAGTGCTCTTCATCATAAAGCAACCAGGCTTCATCCATAATGTTCAACACAAGAACCCATGCATCATTTCACTATTATGAGTATAACCAGAATAATGCTAACAGTGCAATCATCAGCAGTCAGAATGATGCTCCCCCTGGACCTCTGCTCCAGATCTTCAGTTATCAGATAAATTCTTTTATCATCAATGCATACGCGACTGTGTCTGCTGAAACTCGCGTGTATACGCGACTTTTGTGAATATAACTCGCGTATGGAAAGTGTAATATAGAAAATTTTACACCTTCATCTCCTTTTGCAAATTTTCCTTATGTTCCTGTCTTTTCTTCACACCAGATACACTGTCAGAAATACATCTAACCAGAATAATCAAATCAACCATGAGAGTCATCATGCATTGCTCCCCCTGTGACGATACATTACTAAATCTCCTAATGTATCCCACATCATTCCTGAAGTCAATCAGAGAAGTAAGCTTCAGAAGCGGATGACTGCAGTAGGGTCAGAATTCCCTACGTTTCTGATCGGTCCTCCTTCTTTTTCCAAATTTGCTTGAACTTTCTATTTGAGTGCTGAAAGTTATCCACTTTCCCAGATCTGTTCATCCTGCATTCCTTTTCTACATGTCCATACTTATTACAAGCATAACATCTCATGTGGTCAGAAAAATAAGCATAAGAATCATAAAGAGTATTTCTAATCTTCCTCCTTTTGCAATCAGCTGCTTTATGCCCATACATGTTACATGAGAAACAATATCCTCTGAAGAGACTAGAGTACCTTTCTGAGTAGGATCTGTTTGTTTGTGGCTGAAACAATCTACTTCTGCAATTTGTTGCAACATGCCCATAGTTATGACATCTAAAGCATTCAACATTATTGAATGATTTCCTTTGAGAATTCATGACTGTTGGTTGACCTTTTGTTTCTTTCAACACTTCAGTTTTTGCATTGTCTTCCTTTGAATCATTAGCATTCCCTTGTGAACTAGATTCACCTTTAATGGTTTCATGGAAACCAAGACCATGTTTGATAGCAGGAGACCTTTGATTACTCAGAATATTGTCCAAGATTTTAGTACTATCATGAAACCTCAAAAGTTTAATCTTTTCTTCTAATTTACTTTTGAGAATGTTTACCTCAACCTCCAAGCCTTGGCATTGCTTTGTCACACTTTCTTCTTTCCTTCTTCCATCTTCTACTTGATCCTTCAGATTTAGGATTTCTTCTTTCAACCAATTTCCGTTGTCTTCACATGTTTTCTGCAGCTCTTCATTCTTCTTGTTTGATGCTATGAGATCTTCTTTGAGGGAGACAATTTCTGCTTCAAGTCTTGCATTCTTCTTATTTGATTTATCCAAGTCTTCTTTGAGGGAAACGATTTCTACTTCAAGTCCTTCCTTATCAAATGATGGTAGATGTTCCTCACTCTTCTTGCTTGATGCTTCAAGTTTTGCTTGTAGAGAGATGATTCCAGCTTCAAGACCTTCATTCTTCCTTTTTGATTTTTCCAGATCTGTTTTTAGAGAAACGTTTTCTGCTTCAAGTCCTTCATTCTTCTCATTTGATTCTTCAAGTTCTGCTTGCAGAGAGATGATTCCAGCTTGATATCCTTTACTTCGATTGTATACATCATCGAACATCCTTTTCAGTTTAAAGCACAAATCTTTGGAGGCAGCGTCCTTCTCATTAAATATTCTTTGTTGATCTTTGATAACTTCTTTTAAATCCTCAACATCATTGCTTGCACAGATAAGATTACAAGGATCACAATCAGATTCATCTTTGTCAACTTCTGCTGTACCGGTTTTCTGAGACATCTCCTTACCTTGAGTATTTTGCTTCTTTGCCATTTGTAGAGCTTGGTCAGAATCTTTTTCGGCTTCTTCTAGGTTGACAGCATATTCTTCACTATTGTTTGTACCACTAAGATCTTTCAAAGGATGATCCCAATCACTATCAGATTCATCTCCTTTGATTTTTGCTTTGAGTAGGCTTCTTCTTTTTCTTCTTTCCCATTGCGACGGATCTCCTTCAAGCGATCAAGCTTCTGCAGAAGGACCACGCTCTGATACCAATTGTTGGGAAAAATACTGAGAGGGGGGGGTGAATCAGTATTTACTGCATATTCAAACTTTTTACTTTTTCATTCCTTAAAACCCATACGCTACTTTACTTCGGTAAACTAGCGTATATACGCGGATCCCCTTTATGAAACTAGCGTATACACAGAGATTTAGATATGTCATTAAATCTTCACTTAAACCATTCCATCATTTATTCATCAGATATTCAATAAGCAGTAAACAGGTGCAGTAAGAACAGAATAAACCATCACACAAAGCATCACACATGAACACCGGGATTTTTAGGTGGAAACCCAAATCGGGAGAAAACCACCGCTGCAGTTGCTCAGCCTTCAATATTTTATTATAGAGAAAACATCTTACAACATATGTGCTGGCGCAGACTTGACCAGCACGCAGGCACCCACCTGTGCTCGTTTACCAGCCTCTCCTGGAAGGGAGCTACGACCCCCTGACTCGTTTACCAGCCTCTCCTGGAAGGGAGCTACTACCCCCTGATCTCGTTTACCAGCCTCACCTGGAAGGGAGCTACAACCCCCTGACTGAAGGCTACCACCTTCAGCACCACCTTGGACCACGTTTCATCAATTTTCACACTGGATCCAACCACTTCAATAGAACACAACTTGGAGACCGCAATTCATCATATTTCCAGACGGAACCCTTTCCATATTTTAAGCACGAACA
Source organism: Pinus albicaulis (assembly GCA_034641835.2). Classification (NCBI taxonomy): domain Eukaryota; kingdom Viridiplantae; phylum Streptophyta; class Pinopsida; order Pinales; family Pinaceae; genus Pinus; species Pinus albicaulis. Next base: position 513,146,887 of record CM076575.1, on the reverse strand, counting down.
TACATCATCAACAGATACATATCAACACAGATCAGATAGCAGAAGCACAGCAGAACAGATCAAATATTTCATACCCCTTGCTTCAGCAAGCCCTAGTTTGCATACGCGCTTTCCCTTCACTGATGTCGCGTGTATACGCGCTTCCGTCCATACAAACCAGCGTATAACTCAGTGTATATTTTATTGCGCATACGCGCTTTCTCTTCGCTGAAGCTGCGTATATACGCGCTTCCTCCGCGTTGAAGTAGCGTATAGATCTTCAATTATTATAGAGCGGGATACTTCTTCAGATCAGATATTCAGTTCAGATTTACCCTTTCACTTCCAACAGATGTTCGCCTAGATGTTCGCCTCATCATAGATCTAAGCCTTCCATAAGCAGATCTAGTAGATACATTTCAGATCTAGATCCCTTTCTTCATCATTGGTGCATCATCCAATCAGATTTATCTTCAAGTGTAACCCTTTCATTCAGATCTACTTCAGAGAGAAGTATTCATTCAAGCTCAGACATCTTGCACCCACACTTCTCATTTGCACAATGAATTTCTTCTCCTTATATATGATTACCCTTTGTCAATACCATGAGCCCCTTTTTCAATACCATGGATCAAAACAATACCATAAGCCCAAAAATATCTGGACGGGGTCAATTTAGACGGATCATTACCCAATTCAATGGGTTAATACCATGGTGGTTACCCTTGGTTTTGCACTTTTTGAGCGCTTTTGCCCATACGCGACTTGGCACGTTCCTTTCCGCGTGTATACGCGATTTCCCCTAGTCCAATCCGCGTATACCAAGAGACATACTCTTTTTCATTATACTTTGAGTACATTCTGAATTCCTTTCTTCATTGCCTTTTGTTCACACTATAGATACATCAGATTTCCTTCATCAAGGACATATGCTATCAAGCACAACTTCATCAAGTAAGTTGTCATCATCTTCATCAAGTGGGTTGCCTTTCAAGGACAACACTCAGCAAAACATCATATCACATCAGATTTACATCATTTACCAAGTCCATCAAGTCAAGAATAACTTCATCAGGTGGATTGCCATCAAGGACAACATATGTCAACAGTCGCATGTCTTTATCTTCATTCAGTGGGTTGCCATCAAGGACAACATCCTGCATCATATTTCCAACATCTTGGGCGTTCGAGCATCCATCCAGTGGGAGCTGGAGAAGAATGCTTTTCTATATTCTAGGAAGTTGGAGCTTTATTTTCAATTGGATTTGAATATTAAAAAATTATTAGAAAAGAATTAGGTGGTTTTTGTCTTGGACTCGGTTTCTACCTTAAAAACTGTGTGCATTTGTGTTCCTCTTGTTTGTTGCTATCATTGTACAAACACTGATAATAATTGAAGATTAACTAATGATCTAATTGAAAGGAATATTGATTCACCCCCCCTCTCAGTATTTCCAACAGAAAATCCATCAAGTCACATCACTTTAAACTCTGCTCATCTATCTAACCATCATCTACTCTGCTCCCCATCCAACGGTCCACGTCTTTTTTCGGCCCCCCCTCTCCATCTATGCTTTACCGCCCTGGGGGGGGAGTCTGAAATTTTTTTTTTTAGCTTTCGGGCACACAACAACGTGGTGAATCCCCTAATTTTCGCACCCCCCTCCGCTCATACCGCTTACCACCTACACCCCCCTGAAAACTGCTTACTCCCGCAATACCGAAACGGATCACCTATCCATTGCATCCGCCAATCTTGTCATGCTAGGTTACATATTCCCGTTGCCAATTACATCCCTTCCCACGGAAAATCATCTGTTAATGCATTTAATTAAATAAATGACCGTTAATATAACGGATTTGTGCCATAATCAATGGAAAAATCCAACTGTGTATAAAATAATGCATTCCAAACCTGTTTAACCTTTACCTTACTCATTTATCTACAGACTACATTATTTTGACAGGTTTATATAGCTCTAGATCGACTCATTAGGTAATTATCAACCCTAGCATTGCGTCTACTGCACCTACTTCGACCAATCCAAAGCATTACACAGTCCTGGTAAACATGTTCCCTGTTATAAATCCTTTGAATTTCTCTCAAACTATTTCATAATGCCTCCTAAGAAGAAGGCTAGGAGGAACCATTCAACCCTCTGATCCATCCTCCTGTTGACTTAGACCATGTCCCTCTAACTGACAGAGACTTTCAAATCCATGAAACTCTCTGTGAATTTGAACTATTCAAGATGTATTTTTGGCTAGAGGACAAATACATAGATATGTCGGATGACATTGGACTGTGGGAGTCAAACTTGCCACATTATATTTTTCCCCATACCCACAGTTCCTCTGAATTCATTTGGAAATGTCAAGCTTGTTACATACCTAGCCAGATAGCCATAATTGCCCCCATAGGTGAAATTATCTTCACCATCACTGCACATTCCATCAAATAAATGATGCACGACACTTCTATAGAAAATGGCACTCCTTTCTCCCTAGAAGCCCTTAATGAGTTGTATCAGAAGCTGGATTTTTCCAAAACGACTAAAACCTTTGAAATTTTTCTAGCTGAAGATACTCAGTTGCCTAAAAAGAACCCTCCTTACACTTCCTCCATTTTTCCTGACAGAGCCAAGCAGATAATCACATTCATTTCATACCTCCTTGGCTAGTATTCTGACTAGTGGGTAGATGATCCAATCATAAGTTCCCTCGATATTTTCTATAGATTCTAAACAATCTATCCTTTTCAATTTCATCATATTATTAGTAGATAATATTCATGACCAATTTGTCAAATTTAAAATAGAAGAGGTGTTTAAATATTCCTTTGTTCTAGTTTACATGTTTCTATATTTCCAAATAGATAGATTTAAATTTGCAATGCAAAAATTGGATGATGACAGCAATCAATAGTCAGTCATCTTTTGGACCACAATGGTGATGAAAGAGCAGAAGGAGTATTCATACAAACAGTTCATTGAACTATTTGTACATCTAGTAATGAGCCTTCTTAGCAGTACAAGTGAACCAAGAGTCAATGACGATTCAAAATGATTCTACATCTATCAGATCAAGCAAAGACATGAGAATAATGTTTATACTAGAACTACACATATTTGAGAGTTTATGGTTGTGAGATTTCTCTTTACAAGCTTCCAAAATTCCTCCCAATGAGGATTTTTGCCTTAGAATACATCAGGAAGATGTTGGATGCTGATGAAATGCATTTTGTATCAATAAAGAAGAAATCAAAGTTCAGGATTAAAACACATATTGTGCCATTCATTTTCAACAGCAGGTTAGCTGGAGAGGAAGTAGACAGGATATTGAAGGAAATGAAGTTCAGTCTCAACTTTACCTGGTCCTATGATCCATTAGGAACCATTTCATAATTAAGGGTAGAAAACAAAACTACTCCTTATATACATACTCATAGGCCAGAAATAGAGAAGTACATGAACCAAATGGAGTGGGCTGAAAACACTTTGTAGGAAGATAAGGAGCAGCTAGTCTCTACATCTACATCACAAACTCCTGTCCCACATGAAAAAGCAGGAAAAATTCTGAGAGAAGAAGAGTCACCTTTAGTGACTGATACTACAAGAAAGGAGTTCAAGGTAATGTACAGAAAAATAACTAGAATCCATCCTAAATTCAATCCAAATAAATATTCAGAACAAGAAGTTATTATAATCAATAAGGAGACACCTACATCCTCTCAAATTGGTGGCCAATCCACCCTTTCTCCTGCCACTTCTACAGCTTCACAGGACTAGCAACAAGCTGTTCAGACAACTAAGGTTATCCCAGGGGAGAAAGAGAAAATAATGTTTGATACATTAAGGGAAATTAAGTTGAAGAATGAGATTTTGAAGAAAATTACATACAACTAATTTTGGAAGTAGACTTCCAGTTCTTAGAGTAGGTTTTTGTTAGAATTTGACTCTAAGAAAGGTAAAATGCAAATTCCCTTTCTTAAGGCACAAATTTCACATCCTACGGAAACAACTTGTTAGCCCCCCTATAAATTTTTGATAAGCAAACAGGGGGCTAGAATGTTTCTGAGCCATCAAGGAATGCATTCCCTCAGAAAACACATCATCCTTGAAGCCTCCTTGTGCCTTCTGTTAGTGTTAGTCTAGCCATTGCCTTCAGTCACTATTCAGAAGCCATTATCTCCACAAAATGAGGTCCCTGCCTTCAGAGAAGTTTTCCATAGCATGTTCAGCACCAAATCATTCTCCAAGAAGATCCATCAGAAAGTGCCCAAAAATATCTTTCCAACGGTATGCTACACTCTCAAAACTGACTTCTGGATTGAATTTCATGCCTAAGTGAAGTAAAAACCCTTATACCCTCTATCTCCCCATTTTCCCCTTTAAACTTTGTTTTATCAAGGTTTTATATCCCTTTAAACCCCTTTTCCCCCTTTCCGATTATAAATCCACATTTTAAATCACTTTGCATACAAATGTGATTTATGTGTTAACCACTTCCCCTCCATGCTTGTTAAAACCTTATATTTCAAAGGTTCGTATATATATATATATACTCTCCCGTTGTATAAACCACTTCCCCGACCATACCCCGTAGAAAATTTATAATAAAAAATGTTAACGTTTATTATAAGTCCCACCCTTTAAACTACTTCCCCTTTCCATCCCCGCCATGCATCGCATAAAACTTTATAATAAAGTTTTATATTATATATAAAACCCGCCGCTTATAAATTGCAATCGCAAATCGTTTTCGAATCGCAACATTTATATGGAATGCTCCGATCAGTTCATCGCAAATATTTGCGATGCGATTGATTGCATTGCAGTCCTCCTCTGATCGCTCTGATCCCCCGATCCCCCGATCCACCCGATCGCAAGTCTCCTCCGATCCCCGATTTTTCCGATCCTCCGATCGCACTCCCCCTATGATTGATCGCATCACAAGTTTTATTCTACCGATTGCGATTACGATTACCCCCGCTCCCGACCTCCGATTACAATTGTAACCCCCGGTCACACCATACAGTTCCTCCACCCATTCACTATAAAATGCCTTTTTCCTTTGTTAAAGCTTAAAATTCATTTGTTTTTTTTATACAAAGGCCTTTCTCCAATCACATCGAAATTTTTGTGTTACTCATCCTGCCCCACTCCCTGATTTCGATTGCGATTTCACTGTTATCTCTTCGCTCCCACCCGATCCCGATTGTGATTGATATATGGGTCCCGCCTACTCCCCTTCCATTTTTCCCATGAAAAACAGATTTTTCCCTTCACGAAGGCGTAATTTCAGTTCAATTTTGTTTCAACGGAATTTATAAAAGAAAATTCAGTTTTCTGCAAAATGGAAAATGGAAAGCGAAACGCAGCGTCAGTAGAAAACTCTTCTCTCAGAAGTGCACCATTCCTACAGTGCCCTCCGTGCCCCCTCAAGCCCAGGAAAGTTAAGGACACTGACAGGAGCTTCTTAAAAGACTGTCAGGTTGCAGTTATGAAGTATGGAGTGGCCTGCAGATCCTTCCATCCAGTTCACCAATTTTAGAAGGCAGCGCAGAGTTCCAGACACCTGAAAAGACTTCGAGGAAACAGAAGAGGTCAATCTTGGCCTAACAGAGTCTCCCAGAACATCCTATAGAGTACACACAACGCTGCTGAGCCATTAAGCAGTATGGGCATGAACACTTCTGCCACTCTGTCTTAATAAGATCCATTTAATGTTCATCTACCCCTGTTATTCTCATTCTCCTATAAGATTTCTCGAGAACAGATTGAAAAGGTTGTTGTTCGGCTGTTGTTGTTGCTGTTAGAGGGATTCATTTGGACTGTTAGAATAGTATTGGGAGGGAGTAGCAGAGTAGTTTGTATTGTAATAGGCTGGGAGGACAAGTTGGGATTGTAATAGCCATTGAGCTCAATGTATATGACTATTTTTGCATCATTAATCAAGCACATTTCACATGATCCTATTCCATTACTATTGGTGATGTTTTTCTTACTCTGTTTATTACATTTAATACTGTTTCATTTTCTGCTGGCTTGCATCAGAAACATGGCATAGGATTTACCCTTGTTAGGTACCCTAGGTCTCTGCTCTACTTGCATTCAATGTTTTCTCTTTAATGTGTTATCCAAGAATAGATTTCAATCGGTTTAACCAGTGTAGTGGATGTCATTGCCTACTAGCTGATGTATGAATTAATGAATCTGTTTCTTAGATGTTCTTGTTGGGATTTAGTTGGAAGATTTGGGAACACAGGGGATTAGAGTTAGCCCTGTCCACTAGGATCCTTGTGTGACCAGCTAGCATTTCTAAGATCTCTCTGTAAACTTATCTCTGTTTTTCCTTGGATCATGCTAAAGCTGACCTCGAGTTAAATGACCTCTGGTCCGATCTATAAGCTGCCCCTTTTTCCCTCTTTGAAAGTTGCCTTTGATTATGTCTAAGCAGGTTTGGAGTTAAATGACCTCTGACCTAATCTATAGACAGAAATTGGGTTTCTTTCCTTCTTTCACTTTCTTTCCTTAATGTTCCATCCCATCATCTATCTAAAAAGATCATTTAGTGTAGATGACTTGCCCTCTAAAAGCCTTGGCTAGTTGTTGTGAGTAATTCTCCTTTCATGATTCCATAGCCCAATGGATGGCACTTTCTTGACCTACCCTCTTTGCTGAAGCATACTGCTGTTTTGTTCTTTTCCGTCCATCACTTTCTCAGTCTATGACCTCATGAACAACCCAGCAACCAACCAACCAAATCACTTTAAAAACCCCCTTTGTGCTTCATAACTAGCCTAACATCTCATTTTGATCTTTCAAAGATATATCATTCTTTGTTTTATTTTAGAGATCCCTCTCCGGGTCCAAGAGGGCTAGATCCTAGGACCCCAAAGTGGTTCTGATGTTGTCTCATCTTTTGGTCTTGCCAATCTGGCCAAAAAATGGGAACCCCAACACAATCGATTATAAGAAGACTTCATTTGAGTTTGACATCAAATATATTCATACCATTGATCAAATGGAGATGCACAAGAATATAGGTGAAATGGTTTCCTCTACCTTAACTAATACAACCATGAGTTTATCTAAATTGTGGGTTTCCTTGGCAAAAATTCAGTAACAACTAAATATGGAGAAAATTTCCTCTCTGACCAAAGATATAAGGTTAAAATATTTGGAGGACTTGGTAGTCAAGATAGGATATGACCCCTCCAACATGAATGTTGTAGTGGAAATAATAAAGAAGAAGAATGTTGACATAGTAGCATTGAGGAAAAAAATAAAGTTTTCAGCAACAGAAGACCCCCTCACCAAATACATTTAAGAAACATAGTCTCAAAATACTGACATGATGAAGCTCATCATGGAGGCAAATGCACAGTTGAGGCAGATGGAGACATAAATGGAAAAAATGATCAAGGAGAGGGAGCAGACTACAAAACTTTCCATGGTTCTGTTGGATGTTTTACCTCTTACAACAATCCCCACAGCTACAAATTCTACAACAAACACAACATATGGTGTTGAACAGTTGACAAAGGCAAGGGAGAATCTGTCTATCCAGACAGAGGAAATTGAGAAGCTACAAGATCAATTCAAAGTATTATAGGATCATAGATCAAGGATTGAAGCTTGACATTCAGCAGAGACTCAAAGAGAATAGAAATTAAGAGAGATATTACAGAAATCAGAGAGAGAATCAGCCATTGGAGATACCTTGGCCTAAGCCAAGGAAATCATCTGTGCAGATATTATGAAATCTATTAATGAAATATGGCCTTGCATCTAGATTATTTTTGAACAGAAGAAATTGATTAAGAAATCTAATGATGCCATCACAACTATCAAAGAATAACTTGGAGATATGTCTATCACAGCAAATAACATCATCAATTTCTTAAACGCCAGAACATATATGAGCTAGATGACTTGGGAGTGGATGACATAATAGAGACCACCTTAGAAGTGAACATGATTCTTACCAAGAAGAATCTGGTTGGACAGTTAGAAGAGAAATGCCATGTTTTAGAGATAGCAGTGAATAGATTCTTCAGCAGGATTGAGCCTCTAACATAGAAGGGTCTTCCTTCTCTGTTTGTTATTAATGATAATTTAATAGATCAAGAAGATTATTTGTAGAAATTGAAAGAAATTGCCAGGGACATCACTAAATTTTCCAACATTAAAGGCAGTATGACAGGAAGATAATTCCTGGAAGCTATTAGCAATGATTTTTTTATTCAACATGAGGTAAATCACATCTTTGTGGTAAAACCTAATTTTTCTAGATATACTGAGGTTTATGAGATTTATCAAAAGCTAATAAAATTAGCCATCCCAGATGAAGATCGATGGAATAAATTACGTGAACTACATGAGTAAAAAATAAATCAGAAAGGTTAATTGCAGACATCACATCAGCCAACACAACTGTTATCACTCATAATTTTTGAAACATCATTTGACAAAGTCTTAGAGGTTAATGCGTCAAAGGTAGGGTCATATAATTCATTTTTCATTACTTGGTCAAGGTAAATTTTTAATTTTTCTTATCTAGCCTATCCTAAGGTATAAACTCACCCTCATTCAAATCCTTCCATGTCACATCAATCATTATTTTTTGAAATTTTTCATTTCCCAAGTTTGTAACACCGAAAAATTCATTTTAGCCAATAATCCACACTTTCGTAGCGAAATACACAGAGAAAATGCACTTTTCACTACGAAACTGTTAATACTTTCGTAGCGAAAATGCCTAGAATTACACTAAGCATGCTACAAAAGTAAGGATTCCTATTTGTCTTGTCAAAACAGTTTCTAGGTGTCATTTCATGATTAGAGAAGATAGGGTGGAGGTTATTCAAGTCTTTTATGGTTAATTCAAAGGTACATAACCATGTATGAGGTCATCATTACCCTTTTGGCATGTGTGTGTCATGATTTAAGCATGACCTGTCATTTAAAACACAAAAACTTATCCTAATCTACTATTTGTCACTCAACATTCATTATTGCATGTGAAACATCTCAATGTCAATTTTTGAGAGCTGCTTCATCACATCAAGCAACTTACTGTCCAATTTGGCTTTACAAGTGTCACCTTTTTAAGAGGGTAGCTTGATTATAAAAGGAGATGGTCATATACAATAAAACATACAAAGGAGGCTCTATGGATAAGAAATAATCTCATGGAACTTAATCTATTCGTGGAGGAACCTAGCTTTGCTAAAGCATACATCAGTTCAAGTGGTTTGAATTTCTGTTGGAGCTTACAAGGAAATTGCTCTGTTTTTGGACTGTTTTAGAAATACATTTAAAGAGAAGAATATCGATGAACAGAGATGAATTTGGAAATACTGAGAGATTTTATTGTCAAGAACTGGAAAAGGAAAAATAATCTCTCTCACGTTTCTCACAGGTGCTATCAGTTGGGAGATACAAGGATTTCTTTGAGCCCTATTTTTAGAAAACATAGTTTTCCTGTTTTACACATGTTTTTCAAATGCAAGTTCTGGAAAACTAGAGATGGTTTTAAAAAACCCAAGAGAGGTTGTTATTCATAAAAATTTTATTGACAAAAAAATCCTTCATTTTTTAAAAATACATCATGGATTCGGAGATATAAGCTCAGTTCTAAGACCTATTTTTTCAGAAAAAATAGGAAAAATCTGCAAAGTGGTTTTAAATATGAAAGGTGAGATGGATTGTGTTCCTCTATAGTTTTATGAGGTCCATAACATGAAGAGGAGTTCATGGCATGTTTAATACCAATTCAAAGACCTCCAAGAGCAGCTAGACTTGATCCATGAGGAGCTGGAGAAGAAGGGTCTTAAAATGATTGTAATTGAAGAACCCATAGCTCAACTCATCATCAATGAAGAAGAAACACCTCAAAACTCTTAGGTTTAGTTGGTTTATGTTTTTAAAGGTCAATGGCATGTTGGAAACAAATTTTATACAACTAGAAAGTTCATTTTTGAAACCAAGAAAAAATATGGAATTAACATAGTTTTCAGCAGTTTCGTAGTGTTTCCTAGGCTTGAAGCCAAGAAAATGCTACGAAACCACCTGTAGCTTTCTTTTTGAATTTAAAACCACTTTGGGAAGCTTCCAAGGGGTAGAAATGATATGGAGGATGTATCAATGCATAATGAACACAATGCAGAAGGAAAGAATCAGAAAAGTTGATGGAAAAGGTCATTTTTTGTACACTACGAAACTGTCATGCTTTCGTAGTGCCTTGTTTTGAAGGTTTATGATCAGTTTTTTGGGCAGTTTTGGACAGGTGGATAATTTCAAAGGGTCAAGGGACTTTTCCAATAGTCATCCAAGACTTGAAGACCATGAAATGAAGACAACTCATCAGCCAAACCATTCATTGAAGATAACGACCAGTTTCCTGAAAAGTAGGGTTTGTTTCCAGATTTTGGGGAGGCTAATCAAGATGTCACGTAGTGATGAGTTCTATCACAGCCTATTCGAACATGTGGAGGACTAGTTTTCAAAGATGTAACTATTTTTAGAAATAAGGTAGTTGATGTAATAAGTAGCAGTTTGAGTCCTATTAGGAAAAGTATTGTTTCATAGTGTAGCTGTCATTTTCTAATTAAAGCACATGTTTTCCTGTAATGCAAGGAGTCAGTAGGAAAGGTTCGATGAATCTAGCCAAGAGGAAGATCATCTCTCATGTAACAAGTCTATTAAAGGGCAGATATTTGAATTTGTAAAGGGTTGGAGATTTTTTGGTAATACTGCAGCTTTATGTAATTTGACTGTTTTCAGTAATACAAAGGACTTTTATTTGACCAACTTGAGATTCTCATGGATTTTTAAGTGATTACTTGATCTATACTTTCTATGTGTACCATTTGCAGTGGTTTTCATCTTTAATACTCATAATTCATAGGTGTATGCTCTGACTTCCTTTATTGATGAATTGGCTATGTTATTTCATGTTTCATGTGTGATTTACCTCTACTAAAAACTCTTACTTGCCTAAGCTTCCATGTCAAGTGAACATACTGTTACACCATTTTTTGGTCATCTAACCTACTATCATTAGATGAACCCAATTACACCATGTAAGACCAGTTTTACCTATTTTACCTAAATGCATTCTTACTATGTAATAACACCAATGGCTTACTTTATTAAGTTGTTTATGGTCTAAACAGGAAACCCCAAAAGGAAATAATAAACAAATCTATATTTGTTTATATTTCCTGGTCATATTTAACCCAAAACAAGAAAATCAATTAAATAAATCCTTATTTATTTGATTATTTCCTAGGAATAAGTTATTTAAATCCTATTTAAATAATATTCCTAGTTAAATTTGACTAAATCATTTATAAATAATTAAATAAATCATTGTTTATTTAATTATATTCCCACCATTTCCTTAAAATAGTAAATAAATCATTTATTTATTTATTATTTATAAATAAAGGAATTGACCCAAGTCAAAAATCCTTTTCCTTCCAACAAATATAATAAAATATTCCTAAAGGGTGGTTCTAGAATTTGATTAATAATATTTTATTCATGCAAGTTGGATAAGCTAATATTTTTTTGTGTTATAAATATAGGGATTTTTCACCATTCATTAGTGCCTTTTACAGTGCCTGTTGGATCACTTTGGATCTGTACCTTTGTCTCACATTTTCTCACATTTTGTCTTGTGAGCTCCCATTGAGTTCTATGTTTGTCTGGGTTTTCTACACCAACAAGAGAGAGAGATTCTAGATCTGAAGTGTTGAGGACTGTCAAGAACCCATCCCATTGAGGAGAACCGGAAAACACCTTTCTTGTTTTCCTCTCAAGTGCCCCCTTTCAATATAATATAAAAAATTCTTTCAAATACCTCGTTCTTGTCTTTTCTATTGGATGCATGGAGCCACATTTTACTTTATCTGCTTAATGTATTTTATGCTTAGATCTGGATTTGTGCAGCGTTATTTGGATCACCTAATTGCAAATTTAAAGATATTTGGCAGCCATAATCAATGTTAGGGCTATTTTTTATGCGTAGCTAAAGTGATCTTTTACGACGAAAGATTCATACTAAAAATTGGCGACTCCACACGAGTTTTCTTTTGCGACCGCTGTCATTTTATATATTCCTGCATATCAAGCTATTTCAGACCCTAGGGTTTCTCTTCAGTTTCCTGTTTTTCCTATTTTTATGGTGATTTTCACCTCTAAAACCCTCAAACATTAAAATTTTTAACTTCTGTGTGTTTCTGGCCCTATTGTGCAGGTGACAGACATCAGCCGCAGTTGAGACGACAATTTTTTCTCTGAAATTTGCCGCCGAGAGACCCGGATCTACAGGTCGCACTTATCGGCCCAAAAACTGTGACTTGGACTTGAGGACACACTTTTCTGCCCCAAACCTGCTACCTGGATTGAAAACAGGTCAAAACCTGCGACTTGCACTTTTTTCTGCAATTTTCCAGCAATTTTTCTGGGCTTGTCTGAAGCTTCTGTCAAGGTTTTCCAGCCTCCGTCTCCGCCCATTTAGACCTATTTATGATCTGTTTCACTCAACTAAGTGGGAATATTTCCCCTTAGGGCTTTAGTACCCTCCAATTTTGGTGGGCAAGTTTTTGCTGTTTCAGAAGTCTGAATTTCCAAAGTTTCAGCCTTATTTCTTTCAGATCTAATACTTCATTTTCAGATCCCTTTAGATCAGCTCTTATCCCTTTCAAATCACCTCATATATTTTTGTTTTGGTTCATTTATAGGGCCACCTCCTTTTCCCCTCTACTGTTAGCTGATTCCCTCCCTTTTAGCAGCAACCTTTCCTCTGCCTCTTTGTTGTTCTCTGCACCTCTTTTCAACATATTTCTCCTTTAGATCCTCGTCCCTCCCGACCCTAGATCTATTGGCCTCTTTTTAGCGTGCTTTGCTTAGATTTTTTCCCTCTTATAGACTAGTTTTGAGAGACCCGCCTTCTTGGGTTAGATTGATGCATTGTTAGCTGTTAATTTTCTGTCTTTCAGTCTTATTTACTACAGATTCATTTTCAGTTACGCAACACACTTTCTCTTTTACTCTCAAAACTTCTGGGTTTAATCAATTAAAATTAACGCACGCCACACACTGGCCCTAAGTGAAGAAGAGCCTGGTTTAAACTTCCTGGCAAAGAATTTAAAATCAATTGTCACTACACCTCTCTGCCCTTAACCTCACTTGATTTTGTCCCTCCCTGCCCTTGTCGGTTTTTCTTCTTCCCATCATCATTATGCCCCCAAGGCGCTTCTCCTGGAGACTTCTTGGCCTTCACCCTCAGTTTCCGGCTGGTCGACTTCCTCCTTCCCATCATCATTGAGAGATTCCTCCCCTGAGTCCACAATCTGACTCTTCTTCTGATTCTTTGGATTCTCCCCCTACTTCTGGTTCTCCCCCTGTTACCTTCACCATGTCTGGTCCAGGGCCTAACACTAGCGGCATCCCCGGCCATAATGCCGCGAATGTTACTAGCGGAACCGCCACAGGAACTACCTCGACTGCTCCATTTCTCCCCTTCATGGCAGGCCTCAGTCTCCCCGATTTTAATCAGTTGATCAATGATCCTATCCACCATGATGTTAGTTGGCCTGCTATGCCAACCAAGCTCCCCTCCGACATTCCCAAGTTTGAAGGCCTTGCTGAAGAGGATCCCTCCAACCATATCCGATCTTTCCACATGTGGTGTTCATCCCATTCCATTACTGATGATTCCATCCATCTTAGATTGTTACAATGCACGCTTATAGGCGAAGCTTCTAAGTGGTATTTTGATCAGCCCACTTCCTCTCATACCACCTTTTTGACTCTTGCCCAGGATTTTTTATCTTACTTCCAGTTTCCCCTTCGTTATGACACTGGTATCGAACTTTTGACTTCTTTCCGTCAATCATCTGCGACCCACCTATCTGATCATGTCCAGGAATGGCGAAGAAGAAAGAGCCTATGTCAATCTCCTACCTTTGAAGACCGTGTCTACATGGACTGGTTCCTTAGATCTCTCTTTCCCCCTATCGAGAAAGATGTCGCGTCGAATTTTCCTCAAACCGAAGAAGCTGCCCTCCAAATGGCAGCACGTCTCTAGGATACGACATGCCCCCTCACTTGGCCCAACCTCCTACTTACCACACTGTTAGCTAATCCCCTTATTATCCGTATCCTCAGCTTGGTGCTCCAGCTCCTCCAACATCAGCACCTTCGCCTCCCTTGCCTTCTCAACCCCCACAACAACAATCACCGCACCCTCAAGAGTAGGTGGATGCACGGCTGGGATTTGTGGCTACCTAACCACCTGATGGACAGGCAGCCACTCAACCTTCCCCTTCTGGTTCCTTTGATTACCAGATTCTCATGATGAACTCTGATCAACCTTAACCTATCGAACTTAACCTTCAAAATCGGTCTCGTCACTACCCCAAGCCTCCCGCTCCGTCTGTCCCCGAATCACCTTCTTTGGGTTCTACAGAGCCTCTTTTGACATCTAATGGTCCCTTGCATATACGTCAACCCAAAGTTAAGGTTCATACCAAGATTCCTAAGGGCCCATTATGCCGAAATGCTGCTTCTGGTCGAGCTTCTCATTCATATAACATAGTAGATGATTTGGCGCAGTCTCTTGCTACCATTTCAACACTGGACCTCCTCCAGTCGTGTCCTTCTCAAAAGAAGGCTCTACTATCCGCCATGGGCATAGTAGATCCTGCTGATGACCAATTGATTTTTTTCGACGCCCGTCAATCAGAATATCCTCCCCTTCCTGCTTCCATAGCTTTCCAAATCCCAGTCAAAATCTAGAACGCTCACGTTTCTCGGTGTATTATTGATGAGGGGGAATCCACCTGTGTGATGTCTGCTTCGGTTTGGAAAAAACTCATATCTCCTTAGTTGGCCCCTTCCACAATCACCCTTCATGCATGGGACGACCATGCCTCCCAGCCCATTGGCCTATTCCGTAATTGTCTTATCACTCTTGAGGGCAAGACTATTTGCGTTGACGTTGAAGTCATAAATGACCCTCTTGATTATAACATTCTTTTGGGGCATAGCTACACCTATGCCATGTCTGCTATCCCATCTGTGGTCCACCGCAAGATGTTTTTCCCTCATAATGGAAAGATATTCACCATTAACCAGTTGACATATCATGAGCCAAAATCCCAGACCTCCCCTGAGTCGACCATATCTGCTGTAGCCAATAAGCAAACCGTCGATTCTTTGACCAATGTCTCCCCTGACGTCTACAAAGACTCCTCCTTGCTTGGAACTTTCCCTGGTATTCCTCCTCCTCCTGTCTCTAATCCCAGCTTAGTGAATGTTTGCATGATGCAATCGTCTTGGGTTGACCTTAAACAACCTGCTTCGGTTAGTCGGTAACCTCGCCCGCTGCAACCTGCTCCTAGCCCTTTGCCTCAGCCAGCCAGACCTCTTCCTTCTGGCCCTTCTCCTATAGCTGGTACCCGTGAGCCCCTCTATCCTCGTGGGTTGGTTCCACCAGGTCTCAACCATCTTGGAGCCATCCCTCCTGGCCATTACACCACCAGTCAGATACCTTTCCTTGCTCCCCCTCCTGGAGTCTATTCAGTTACCATCATGGCCACCCTCTCCCTCCCCAATTTGACCCTGAGCATACCTGTCTGGTACCTTGACCCTCTAGCCACTACCCCGCCTGGTCAACCGAAACCTTACCTTGCTTTGACCCTGGTTCAACCAGTCCCCATGACTTCTCCCTCTGCAACAATGCCTCAGTCACCTCAACAGGAACCACCTCCTGTTGCGACCGCTTTGGGTAAGAATGGCAAAGCTCACAGGAGGGCATCAAAGGACAAGGCTGCCTTGAAAAAACCTGCCCCTCCTTGGCCTCCAAATCATACCATCCAATGTGCTTTGTGTGATGTTGTTGGTCACGCCACCCATACCTGTCCTAAATTGCCTCATCTCAAGCCCATGGTTAACGTCGCGTTCCCTGAGTCCACGGTCCTGGAAGCCTTTGTTCCTTCCGCGACTGTAGCCAAGAAACCCAAGACTATTCACACCAACCACCCTTGTGCTTTGTGTGATCTCCATGGCCATTACACCCACCTTTTTCCCCACCTCAAGGACTTCTGCACCTCTCTAGCTGCGGTCGGCCAATTCAAGGCCAAGTGTAATGAGTCCACCTCTCCCCTATTTGTGCATTCTGCTTAGGAAAAAATACTAGACATGATGGCTCCCATTGACATTCCCCCTCCTGATGTCAAGATGACAGAGCCTTCGTCCACCATATTTTACTTATCATCATCCATGAGACCCTTGGGGAACATTCCCTCTGACTCCTCTGTTGTTGTTTCGCTTGACCTTCCTTCAGCGATCACCCTGGACTCAACATCGGTAGATCCTTTATCTGCTTACTCTTCTGTCACCCCTTGTGACGATACACATGTGAACCTCTCTTCTCATGATGATGAGTCAGGTAGATTCACTGCGTCAGGTGGTCTTTCTTCCACCAGTCACCTAATTTTCTATCACGATGACGACATTATGGAAGAAATCCCCACCCCTTACTTTATCTATTCCCCCTTACATCGAACCCATGTGTTCATACCACATACACCTCGCGGCCATTACATTGAAACCCCATGTTTGGGTAAGGGGGCACCCATATTTAAGAGACCAGGAGAAGCAATTCTCCACAACTCTCCTAATGTATCTAGTCATGTCGACTTTAGTACCATTATTATTCCACATTTAGACGAACCTCTAGCTTCCCATATCACTTTAGATCACTCTAGGGATGATACGTCTTATCATTCCTTCATCTTACATCAGCGACCCAGTCTCTTAGACATTGTTGCTGACCAACCTATGGGTTTTCTGGGAGAGAATCAGTTCATTATCTCCAAATCCTCTCTTTGGGATAGTGACACCAGGTATGCCAACCTGAAAAATTAATGTCCATTTGATTCATATATGCAGTACTAAAAGAGATTGGTAATCCTCCATTTCCTTTCTCATACTGCATTACCATAATGAAAACAAATGGCGCACCACATCATTAAAATGTGTTTAGATTCCCCTTTATATTTTGGCATGACCACAACATGCTTGGGGGAACCTATGCCCCTCAACCATAACCCTCCTCAAAATTGGATTTTCTCACTTACAACACTTTTCCTTGGGGCACCACTTTGCCTCCATACTCATTCTTGTTCGTGTTGATTTCTGTCATGAGATACCATATTGTACTCATGTTTTTATGGTCCCCTTTCGATCTTCCCCCATTTCATCATCATCATTAGTGTTCGTCTGTTAGTCACTCTACTATTTTCTCTCGCGCCTTAGTTGAGGATCCCTTATTGCCTCACCTATGGCGGACCTCCTTCTGTCGACGTCAGCTCATTTACTCCAGAAGACAAGTCTAGAGGGCGGTGTACCTTGGTTCGAGCTCCTTTCAGCATGATCGTGATCCATATACTTGATGGTCCAGTGATGCAGCTGCAGCTATTGGTGATTCCAAGGTGTGTGTGAGATGTCTCAACCCTCATGAGGGGGTGGCCCTGTAGGTAGCCCCCCACATGCCCGGATGACTCCTTCATTTCAGCCCTTGATGCAACTCCTTACATTTTATGATGTCGGCCTCAGCCGCTTGCAACACCTTTTCGATTTGCATGTATCAGTTGGATTTTGCAAGCCCTTCCCCGTGCATAGGGGGCATTTGGGTTGTATTTGTATCTCATGTACTAAAATATTATTGTATAAGTCCTGACTGTTATTCCAGGCACAACATGTATGTGGGATTCATCATTCTATTTTTCTGGCACGTATTCATGCCAGAATGTACTTTATAGTTCTATTCCTTGTTTACTGGACATACTATTCTTTTGTACTTTGTCTCGACGGGCATAGGTATGCCTCCCCTGCCACCTTTAGCACATGTACCACTTCATAAACTAGAGACTTGTTGCACCTGTAAGTCTCGTCTCCTCAGGGTCTAGTCCTTTAGCACATTAGACTACCTTACATTTCTCTCTCTGACTTCCCTCTTGATGTCTAGTGATTGAGTTCTTACAACATACTTCGGTCATATGATTTGCTCCTAACACTCGTACGTTGGGGGGAAATCTGTTACACCATTTTTTGGTCATCTAACCTATTATCATTAGATGAACCCAAGTACACCATGTAAGACCAATTTTACCCTAAGTAAAATTGCTTTCACTATGTGAAATAACTTAGTAAAACACCTTTATTAAATTGTTTATGGTCTAAACAGGAAACCCCAAAAGGAAATAATAAACAAATCTATATTTGTTTATATTTCCTGGTCATATTTAACCCAAAACAAGGAAATCAATTAAATAAATCCTTATTTATTTGATTATTTCTTAGGAATAAGTTATTTAAATCCTATTTAAATAATATTCCTAGTTAAATTTGACTAAATCATTTATAAATAATTAAATAAATCATTATTTATTTAATTATATTCCCACCATTTCCTTAAAATAGTAAATAAATCACTTATTTATTTATTGTTTATAAATAAGGGAATTGACCCAAGTCAAAAATCCTTTTCCCTCCAACAAATATAATAAAATATTCCTAAAGGGTGGTTCTAGAATTTGATTAATAATATTTATTCATGCACCAAGTTTCTAGATTACCCTAATATTTTGTTATAAATAGAAGGGTTTTCCCCATTCATTAGTCACCTTTTTTTGCCTATTAGATCACTCTGGATCTATACACTTGGTCACATTTTCTCCATTTTTGTCTTGTGAGCTCCCATTTAGTTCTATGTTTGTCTGGGTTTTCTACACCAACAAGAGAGAGAGATTCTAGATCTGAAGTGTTGAGGACTCTCAAGAACCCATCCCATTGAGGAGAACCGGAAAACACCTTTCTTTTTTTCCTCTCAGGTGCCCCCTTTCAATATAATATAAAAAATTCTTTCAAATACATCGTTCTTGTCTTGTCTATTGGATGCATGGAGCCACATTTTACTTTATCTGCTTAATGTCTTTTATGCTTAGATCTGGATTTGTGCGACATTATTTGGATCACCTAATTGCAAATTTAAAGATATTTTGCAGCCATAATCGATGTTAGGGCTATTTTTTATGCGTAGCTAAAGTGATCTTTTACGACGAAAGATTCATACTAACACATACCACTGAACTACTGAATTTGTTGACTCCATAAACCCAATGATTGTAGACTTATACTCTTTTCAACCTACAAACATCACAATCAAGCTATTTTCCAAGTAGAGTTAGCCATCTAGATTCATCTTTATCAAATATCATTAACCCCTTTGAGAGAGCCCGCTCAGAATGAAGAGGCAAAACTTTAGTCACAAGTTGGTTTGAAAAAATTACATGAAATTGTCTAATTAGCAGCCAATCAAGTGCAATTTTGTGATAAGAACAACAATCAGCACAACCTCACAAATAGGTCCACTCAGCAACTGTTTCCTCTAAAACATTTCCAATGTTCATGTTCCCTCCATCGAGCCTATTTTTTGTCACAGTTAGAGTTTATTATTCAATTGTTGCTAATAATACATTGTCTGTTAATACAACATTAATGTAATCATTTTTGTAAAATATTAGTATAAATACTTCACTATTCAAAGTATTATAGGTTGATTTCTGAGTATATTTTTCCTACTAAGCAATTGTAATTTTCAAGTTTTGTTGGAGCATCAATAATACAAAGACTTATTTTGGGATTCATGTGGTGTATTCACTAGTGAAGTTCCTTATTTTGTAACTGTGTTTTTCATTGTTTTTCCTTTCTCTGTAAATCCGAAAATTCTTAATTGTAAAACAGAAAATGTGATGAAGAGGACATGCTAATAAGAATACCTTATTCTCCTACCTTTTCAATTTATATGTTTTCTACCGAAGTCATATTGAAGAATACTTAATTGCTTTTCAATATCTACTAAATTTTAGTTTTCTTCCATCTCCATAATCCATTTAAAATATTAAAGGATTGATTCAATGAAACCTAGCTTGCCCCGTTATAACTCTTTTAAATATTGATGCAAAACCAGTTATATTTTTGACCCTATAGCCCAATGGGAATATAGTCACTTAATCAACCAAACAATCAAAATTAAACAAAAAATAAAGTATAATCATAACTAGCCTAAAATTTATTAAAAAAAAAGTTAAATTTTATAGAGAGATCCCTCTCTGAAGCTAGTAGGGCTAGATCCGAGCTTGCAAAGTGGTTTTGATGTTGTCCTCTGTGTTTATTCTCACAATATCGTAAATTACAGAATGATAACATTAAGGAGGTGGGAAAACCTTGTATATTCTCTCTTGGTTGTCTCCATCGAGCCTCTGCATAGTAAATACCTCAAAAATTCTTCATTTTCCTACAATTAAACCACATTAGGCCACGTACTATGAAAAACACCTTTTACTCTTCTTACAATTGTGAATTAATGTGAGAAAAGGATAGTTTTAAAGCTTGAGGATGGCATCATGATCTTAAAAATATACCTATTGGTGAGACTCATCATCACCCCCCTTATGAAGGTGTTTCTAATCCTCTGAGTAGCTCATTAATCCATGTGAAGCTCTTTCATGGCCCTGGTGGCCTCTCTAACATCCCAAGGCACCTTAGATGGCGTGCCTTATTGTGCGTAAAATACTGCATTTGTCTCTATATCAATCCATTCCTTCTGCTCTTATGTTTGGTTCCATTATTCCTGTAAGCCTAACAATAAGGTTGGACTAAGTTTGAGTCCTAATAAACTGATATTCATCCTCTACATGAAGCTCTTGTACAATGGTGTTTTCTCCAAGGCTTTTCTTAGCCTTTCAAGAGAGTGTTATTCTTTGACTTTTAGACTATGGGGTAAGGCATGTCATTTGCTCTGACAAGCTTGTATAATTTATGTTCCCAGCATTATAAAGGTATATTCAAAGTGTATAATGGCTTTCTCCTGGTTTGCAATGTATTTGGGTGCTAAAGTAGCATCAAAGGATATGATGTTATGATTGTTCATAGCAACCTTAGGGCTCACTAGCTCTTCTTTGATGTACAATGCTTCCTTCTCCTATTTTTTCATTACCTTTTTCTCCTCCTCAACCTATTATACATAAAAATTACCTCCTCATCAGCGTAGGGGAGAAGGACACTTTTCTTGAAGGAAATACCCAAATCACAGATGTATTTTTCAAGGTAACGCACCCCGGAAACAATCAAAAGGAGTTATAGTGTTTCCTAGCCCCTAGAAGAGGTTGTTAGTGCCTATTTTAACACATTTTTTTTCCTAAAGGGAAGCATTAGTGGATTTTCATGAGCTTTGAAGGTCAAAACTTGAGTTAACTAACTGAAATATCGACTTTTACTCAATCAGTCAGCTCAAAAAGCAGGAAACCTTCATATCAGGATTCACTATGGATATTTCCAAACCTATCTAACTCATCTAAGAAAGGAAATAACAATAAAGAAAGGAAAATTCCAGTACCTTGCCTTATTTGAACTAGTGGAAAAGATGGCAAGGGTAAGCCTCCCCACTCCTATAAATTGGAGGCTTCGGCATAGTAACAAATGAGAGATGGTTGTCAAATGGTTTCTCATTGGTATGAGGTTATAGTGCTTTCATGATTCATTGAGAGTTGATAACTCAAGCATTTTTATGCCAAGGAGTTGAGGAGAAGGAAAGATAGAGATTGTAGTTGAAGGATATAGGGAGGTTGGGTCAAGCCAACATGGTCGTAATCCTCCTTCACTGATTTAATAATATAGAACTACCTCTTTTATGTCCACTTGGTTGTCTTGATGTTGTTGTTGGTGCATTGAGATGACTTTTTAAAAGAAATCCTAATACCTACATTAATTATCAACCCAGAGTAAGTTTGTTTATTTCAAGAGTGTTCAACAAAGTTTATGCAAGTGAAATTAGAGGTTAACAATTCTAAATCGTTGCAAAAAGTTATATCTAATTCTCGAAGTTCAATCAAGACAATTTTGAAAGCAATCGTGAAATAAATTTAATCAATCAACTTAATTTAATTCCAACTCATTCTATGTAGGAATCATACTGAAGTGCAAGAATAAAATAATTCACACTTAACCAAAATCACTAATCAATATCTATGGAAATCTATTTAATCAGAAAGGGAATATTACAACAATTGAACAATGAGTAACTTATTCATGCTCTGTAATTTAAATTCACAATGAATGATTAACCAAACAACATCACTTGTAATGAAAAAAAATAAAAAATTCTTGAATAACTCTGGTAAATGAAGGAATAACATTCATGCAAAAAGTAAAAGTGATTAAGACTTCAAATCAATGGAAACACAAACCACTCAATGCCGATGATAATTAAATCAATTGAAATTCTACGTAACACGGAAATGATTAATTACAAAAAAGGAAAATAAGAATATAACACAGAAAAGCAATGGATCTGCTAGTGACCAGGCCCAGAGCCTCCAGAAGTCTCTGCCAGATAGAACACGATTACGAAGGAACCTCTATCTCTTTCATTAAATTCAATAGTAAAGGTACAACATCGCTGAGTGTGAAAACTTTGTCTTGAAGAAATGTGAATAATGTAACATTACAACATACAGGTGAAAAGTATCCTATTCGATTTCACCTATCAGTGTTTTATAACCTATGGAAAAAAAAATGTATTATAGCGAATCCTCAGGATCAGGAGATCCTGAGGATTTCGCAACTATCCAGCAGATCGCATTATGAAATAGGCATGATTCTCCTCATATTTCGCTAGTTCACATGAACAAAATACGATCTTTTCATTTTCTTGGCTCAGTTGTTTGAGCAACAGTTATTTGGTTCAGATTTCTAGCACATAAAAACATCAAAAGTTAGTTCTTATGCCAATAATCACATAGTTTGTTGATAATTAGTTTTACCCTTTGTTTACAATTAATTCTTCTATATTTATTTCAAAGTGAAGGTAAACATTTGAAAGTTAGTGATAAATCGAGGTAATTATGAGGGTAAAACATACCTTTTTCATGGCCCAACATACTCCCCTGCTTACCTTGTTGCATGTCCTCATGCAATGAGATGGTTGAGGTGTAACAATGTGAAGGAATAAGTAGGATAGACTTCCTCCTTATATAATATACAACCATGTTTCTGTTTGTTTTTTTTTAAATCCTGTTTTACATGACCCTCTGGGAGATCATAATCATGGTGATAGCCTTTGGGAGGGTACCATATAATAGGACATCTGTAGCGGCACCCTATCCATGTAGGACCCATGCATAAAATTATGTTTCTGTATGTGTTAAAATGAGCAACAATAACTTTAAAATTCATGTAATTAAATGGATCCTGGTTTTTGATGTTGTTAGTGGAAGCATACCATATTTTCTTGGCTACTGACAAAGCGTCTTCCCTGATCTCTTGAAAGTACTCTCTCCCTGCTTGTACAAGGTATTTGTGGAGTGGCCCCAATTTAGCTACAACCCCTTTCTGTTTCATGAATCTCTTATGTTGGGTGTAGAGATGAAAGGGTTTTGTGGGTTCCCTTCTAACCCAGAGATCCAAACCATGTTCCCTTTTCTGAAAAATGTTATAGGCCTTGGCCCATTTAATTTGATTATTAGCAAAAGAAAGGAAAGCTTGAAATTGGATGTCCCCATTGAAGGGACTAAGGTTACTATCTCGCTCATCTTCCAAAAATAATTTGTGTAAATACAATTCACATAGGAGGCATTGAACCTTCTCATTTTGTTCCCCACAACATTGGATCAATTTTGCAATGGTATTAAATTCGGTGGGCTTTCCTGCTCTAATGGATTTCACTTGAATCAACAAATATCTCTCTAATAAAAACAAGTCATAATTAGTAGCAGGTGATCTACAAGATAAAACATCCCAGTAAATAGAGAAAATAGTATTTGTTTTCTTCATGGCTTCCTCAAGATGAGCTTGTGCTTTCTTTACCTTCTCCTACTCGCCTCTAAGGTTGGAAAAATTTTCATCTTTGGTTGCAAAAAGTGTGTTGAGTTTCTCCAACAACTCCTGATGTACCTGTAAGGGCACCACTTCCTTATATTTGGCCAACTCCTGTTGGGTCTGTGTCAATTCATTTTGAAGCCTTGAAATAAAAATTTCTTTTATCAGAGGACCCTGTTAGGGTCTGGAGTAGCACCCTGGGAAAAAAAAAAATTGGTCCTTATTTTCCTGTGGGCAGACCCGCCCATGGTTTTGTGTAATGGTTTTGGGGCATGATGGTTTTTGGCCCCTGGTATTTTGTAGATCCGGTCAAGGGAACTACGGTTATGTTCTAATCCAGGGTTAATGGATTGGGGTTTATGTATGCTTCGGCATGTATATATATGTGTTGCAACACTAAAAGGAATATAATGAAAAATCAAGTTGGTCGTCTCGATTTGGGATCTAGGAGAAAATCTCTATGTTTATCTGTTTTATGTTTTATGCTCTCTCTATTGTTTGTTTTCTGTTTTTAAGATTCATTTGCAAATAATTTTTGTACAGGGTTAAAACCTACATTAGGCAGTTCTTACCTATCTAGAAGGTCATTACCCCAGTGTGGTGGCCATTATGGGAATGTCACTTGTTACCTCCTTATGATCATGGTAGGCTGGCTCATGATGATACCCCTTATCCTCTCTAAGAATATTTGTGTATTATTTTCTTATTTTTCATCATAAATGGAGGGAGGCTCATTAACTCCTTAAGAGTTAGGGATGGTGTGAGAAGTAAAAACAATTCCAATAACAACTATGCCGTTATTCCTAAGTCATCATGCCAAAGAGGATCATCTATTGATAGTATAAAAAGATAAACCAACATGGTATTAAGATAATGAATCTTTATAATATGTTTGAAGAGGAGATATCCAGCAAGCCATTATATAGATGAACCATATCACCAAAAATAAAGATACCCATCAAAGGTAAAAAAATCATAATGTTATTAGTATCATTGTTTTTCTCTTTCCTAGGTACACATTCCCCATCTAACAAGATAATTTTCATGACATAATGTATGAAGAAATTTATTAAATGGCAACAAAAATCGCAAAAGTTCATTTTATTGAACAACTATTTATTACATTTAAAAACACGGATGTTCATTTGATCAAACAATAGTTGTTCAATCGATTGAACAATTGTTCAATTGTTTGAATATGTTAAGTCCCTATATTATTAGTATAGTCCCTTATTTTTGTTAGTGTAACCCCCCATTTTGTTATTATTGTGCCCTTAAATTATTATTGTTAGGTCGGCTAGGATTACATTGTGGCCCACTAGGATTACATTATGGCCCCATGGACTCCTATATATAGAAAGGAGGTTTTGTAAATTGTATCATCCAAGAATTGTTCATTCATGTAATGTATTGGAGGTTTCCCTCTTGAAGTGGATTATTTCTAAGGCGTTGATATCTCATTTCTTCTATTTTTGGAGTTGGTTACACAACATTTGGTATCAGAGGTTTGGATTCTAGGGTTTCGCTGCTCCAAACAGGTCATCATGGAATTTGCACTATAATTTTTTTTCTACGAAGTTTCAGAAGCTGAAATTTTTAGGGTGCGAAGCCGAAATCCTGAGGAAGCTTTTCTAAACATTTCAGAGCTTGATTCAAAATATTTTCGGAGATATCATCTGTGGAATTTAGGTCTTTTTTCAAGCTCCTAAACAGGTCATCGTGGAAGTTTCGCTATAATTTTTTTTCTACGAAGGTTCAGAATCTGAAATTCATATGGTTCGCAATATTTTTGGAGATATGATCTGTGGAAGGTAGTGCTTTTTCAGGCTCCTGAATTGCATCTCAAAGAGGTGATCGTGGGAAAAGTTCAATAACTCTCTCTATGTGCATCGGATTGGAGTGCCGTAAAAAGTGGTTGAAATTAAACAGACTCTAGTTTATTGGCTATCAATTTCAGAGACAAAGGATGAAACAGTGACACGTGGCAAGTCATACAAGTTCGCTCTACTGAACCAGTCTATAATTAGGTCATTGTGGGAGATTGGACACAACTTTGTCTTGGAGAATCCAAATCAGGTCATACCTGTGGCATTCAAAAGAAAATTTAGAGGGATACTACAGTGCTGAATTTCAGATATTGAAGATCTGCAATCACAGAGATAATACAATTTCAATATCGAGCTCCTCAAAGCAAGAAAAAGGTGTGTATTTTTTTCAAATTGCACAAGTCTTGTTTGAATAATCAAGTTAAATTGATGCCAAGGGCATATCGTAGAATAGATATCAGTATTGGATTCTAAAATGGCCCCTAAAAAGAATTCAACACCCATTAAGCCTTCAGAAGGCTCTACTATGACTCATGAAGATGAAGAATGGCAACATGACATATCAAAATTACAAGAGTAAATTTCGCTCTCGCAAAGAACAACAAAAATGAAATGGAAGTTTTGAAGAAAGGCGTGGAAACTAAGATGGATGGTTTGAAGAAAGGCGTGGAAGCTAAGATGATTGGTTTGGAAGCTAAGATGGATGGCATGGAAGTGGGCATGGAAGTGGGCATGGAAGCTAAGATTGATGACATGGAAGCTAAGATCGATGAGAAAATGGAAAACATGAAGAATTTCTAAAAGAAGACATGGAAGGTTTGACAAAGTTTATACAAGAAAGGTTTCCTAATGGTGAAAAGATAGTACAAGAACCTCATGATGAGAACAAAATAAATGTTAATTGTGATTTCATAAAATCTAATGTTGGCGGGAAGAACCACCATATTCCAAAGATGGATATGAGGAAGTTTGATGGAAAGGATCCTGTAACATGGATACTACAGATGGAGCAATATTTTAATCTCCATAACGTACAAAACACACAAAAGGTACGCATTGCAACTTTACATTTAGAACAAAATACATTTGTATGGTATCAATGGCTTTGCTCCCGTAAAAAAATTGTCACTTGGTCAATTTTACGGAGGAAATGATAGCACATTATGAGGATACAAAGAGCAACACCTTCTTTAGCCAATTGATAAATCTCAAACAAAAGGGTTTAGTGGGGCAGCACATTGAGGACTTCCAAAAATTGAATATAAGGGTAACTGATATTCTAGAGGAACACAGGATTGATCTCTTCATAGGTACTCTAAATGATAACATCCAACATGAAGTTCGTGTTTTGGAACCTGATTCATTGGAGAAGGCATTCAGGTTGGCAAGAAAAGTTGAATGTAAAATTATGGCGACAAGGAAGCCTACCACTCAATTCTATAAAGAAGGAAGTGTTCCTACGCCTAGATTTCCACAACCTACAAGGTTGACACCACAACAATTGGAAGAAAAAAGAGCAAAAGGGCTTTGCTACAGTTGTGATAGCAAATACACTAAAGGTCATAAGTGTGCTGAGAAGAAATTATTTTACATAGATTGTGAAGAGGAAGAAGAAAATGAACAAGAAGAGGATATACACCGGGAACCAGCCCCAAAAGAGGAAGAAATGAATCCGACCATATCGTGTAATGCACTGGCAGGAATTACCACTCCTCAAACTCTCAAGATAAAAGGACAAATCAAGAAGAAAAAGGTAATAGTGTTGATTGATTCAGGTAGCACCCATAATTTCATTCATTGTAAGGTAGCCAAGGAATTAAATTGTTTCCTATACCCAGCACCAGAATGTCAAGTGATGGTTGCAAATGGAGGAACTATAAATTGCTCTAGAAAATGCCATAATATCAAGCTAACCATGGGGGAATATGTATTGACTAGTCCAATGCTTTCCATTCCTATGGGAAGTGCTGATGTTGTACTAGGAGTACAATGGTTACAATCTTTGGGGACGGTAGCTTTTAATTTTCAAGAACTTTTCTTGAAATTTTTTTCAGAAGGAAAGGAAGTCGAATTACGGGGTATTGAAGGGAAGCCAGGAAGGATAATAAGCTCTAATGTCGTGAAAAATCTTCTAAAGAAAGAACAACGAGGCGTAATTGCACAATTATACTCACTAGAAGTTCCGACATCAAAATCATCTATTTCTGCAGATCTCCAACAAGTCTTGGACAATCATTCCAAGGTGTTTGAAACTCCCAAAGGACTCCCACCTATTCGTGATCTTGATCATGCTATTCATTTGATTCCAGGAAGTGTTCCTCCAAACATCAGGCCTTATAGATATCCTTACTTCCAAAAGAGCGAAATTGAACGTATGATTGTAGAAATGTTAGAAGCGGGTATAATTCAACCTAGTCAAAGTTCTTTCTCTGCTCCTGTAGTATTGGTACACAAGAAGGATGGATCATGGCGAATGTGTCTGGATTATAGGGAGCTCAATAAGCTCACCATTAAAGATAAATTTCCCATTCCTGTGATTGATTAATTATTGGATGAATTACATGGAGAAATTTATTTTACCAAGTTGGATCTTCGTTCGGGATATCATCAAATTAGAATGAAGACTGAAGATATTCCAAAAACAACATTTCAAACTCATGAGGGTCATTATGAATTTTTGGTCATGCCTTTTGGCATTACCAATGCACCTTCTACATTTCAAGGGTTGATGAATTCCATTTTCAAACCCTTCCTTAGAAAATTTGTGCTAGTATTTTTTGATGATATAATAATCTACAGCAGGTCTTGGAAGAATCATGTTGAACATGTTGACAGGGTGCTCAAACTATTGCAGGAGAAACAATTATATGCAAAAACATCCAAATGTTTCTTTGGAGTACAAGAGGTGGAATATCTGGGTCATATTGTATCTCACGAAGGTGTTAAAGTAGACCCTAACAAAATTAAAGCCATTAAGGAATGGAAAGTCCCCACAACCATAAAGAAGTTGCGAGGATTTCTCGGGTTAACAGGGTATTATCGCGAGTTTGTTAAGAATTATGGGAGAATAGCAGCACCTCTAACAACATTATTGAAGAAAGATGCATTTTCATGGACTCCTGAAGCAACTAAGGCCTTTGAACATCTTAAAGAGGCAATGTGCCTAGCACCGGTCTTAGCTACACCAGACTTCACAAAAACCTTTATTGTGGAATGTGATGCCTCAAGAAATGGAATTAGTGTTGTTTTAATGCAAGAAGGAAGACCCATTGCTTTTGAAAGTCGTCCAATCAAAGGAAAGTATTTACATAAACCTATTTATGAGAAGGAAATGTTAGCAATACTGCATGCACTAAAGAAATGGAGAACTTACCTAATGGGAAGACACTTCAAGGTAAAAACTGATCATGATAGTCTTAAACACTTTTGGAACAAAGACTATCTTCAGAAGAGCAGCAAAAATGGGTCACAAAGATGTTGGGTTATGACTTTGAAATAATCTACAAAAAAGGAAAGCTTAATGTTGTTGCAGATGCACTCTCACGAAAGAATGAAGAGGTGGAAGCATTGCTTTGTGCCATTTCTATTATCCAACCAGATTGGATAACTGAAGCAAGAGATGAATGGAAGAAGGACAAAGATGCATGGACACTCATTCAAAAGTTGCAGCAAGATCCTAGTACATCTGATACATTTAGTTGGAAAAATGATTCCTTATGGTACAAAGATCGCTTATATCTTTGTAAGAATTCCCAACTGAAACAAAAGATTCTTCTGGAATTGCACACTTCTCCTTTAGGAGGACACTCAAGATTTTTAAAAACTTACCACAGGGTGAAGAAATATTTTTGTTTGGATGACCTTAAATCTGATATTCAAAAGTTTGTGGCGGAATGTTTGGTTTGCCAGCAGAATAAAGTGGAGACAATTAAGACCCCGGGACTTCTACAACCTTTATCCATTCCAAGTCAACGTTGGGAGGATATTTCAATGGATTTTATCACAGGTTTACCGAAGTCTGAAGGCAAGAATGTCATCATGGTGGTAGTTGATAGACTTACCAAGTATGCACACTTTTGTGCATTATCTCATCCATTTAAAGCAAGTACAGTTGCTACTACATTTGTGGACAGAATTCAAAAGCTACATGGAAGCCAAAGGGTTATTGTGAGCGACAGAGATCCCATTTTTACTGGAAATTTTTGGACGGAGTTATTTTCTTGTTTGGGTACTCAATTAGCTCATAGCTCGTCTTATCATCCTCAATCTGATGGTCAAACTGAGATAGTAAATAAATGTTTGGAAGGATATCTTCGTTGTTTTGTATCTGATAAACAAACACGATGGGTCAAGTGGTTACCTCTCGCTGAATGGTGGTATAACACTTCCTTCCATACTGCAGCAAAAATGACCCCATTTATGGCACTTTATGGATATCATCCACCATCGATTACATCATCTTTAAGGGAAAATTCAAAGGTTCAAGTAGTCGAAGATCACATCGAGCATCAACAAGAAGTTCTCCAACTCTTAAAGGATAACCTTAATTTGGCACAAAATCGAATGAAACAACAGGCAGATCAACATCGCAGCGAGAGAAGTTTTGATGTAGGAGATTAGGTATTTTTACGGCTACAACCATATAAACAAATGTCCCTCAAGCAAGCTAAGAAGGATAATAAATTATCGCCAAAGTACTATGGTCCTTACAAGGTGTTGCAAAAGATTGGTACTATGGCATACAAATTGGAGCTTCCTGCTTCTTCACGAGTACATACAGTTTTCCATGTTTCATGCTTAAAGAAGGTTATAGGTGAAAATCTTCCAGTTCAAACAATATTGCGAGAACTTGATGAGGAAGGAAAAATCATATTGGAACCTGAAGCGGTCATGGAAACAAGAACTCGACAACTACGGAATCGATCAATTTCAGAGTATCTCATCAAGTGGAAGAACTTACCCACTGAAGATTCTACATGGGAGGATGAGAATTTTATACAGAAGCACCCAGAGCTACTAAAGCGTTGAGGACAACACTTTTTTGAAGGAGAGGGGCATGTTAGGTCCCTATATTACTAGTATAGTCCCTTATTGTTGTTAGTGTAACCCCCTTATTGTTATTATTGTACCCTTGTAACCCCCATATTGTTATTATTGTGCCCTTAAATTATTATTGTTAGGTGGCTAGGATTACATTGTGG
Organism: Pinus albicaulis; assembly: GCA_034641835.2. Taxonomy (NCBI): domain Eukaryota; kingdom Viridiplantae; phylum Streptophyta; class Pinopsida; order Pinales; family Pinaceae; genus Pinus; species Pinus albicaulis. The sequence continues at coordinate 513,115,921 of CM076575.1, read as the reverse complement.
CCCCATGGAATCCTATATATAGAAAGGAGGTTTTGTAAATTGTATCATCCAAGAATTGTTCATTCATGTAATGTATTGGAGGTTGCCCCCTCGAAGTGGCTTATTTCTAAGGCGTTGATATCTCATTTCTTCTATTTTTGGAGTTGGTTACACAACAGAATAGTAAATAAACACACAAAAACTCGGCTGCTCATTTGTTCGAACAACATCTGTTAAATTGATTGAACAAAAGTTGTCAATGGATTGAATAGAAAAAACACACAAAAGAAAAATAGATTGTATATTTGATCGAATAGTATTTTTTCAATCGTTTGAACAACAGCTGTTCAATTTATTGAACATCAAAAACACACAAAAGAAAAAGTGGATGTTCATTTGATCAAAAATCAACTGTTTAATTGATTGAAGAATAGTTGTTCAATTGATTGAACAACAAAAACACACAAAAGAAAAACCAGTTGTTCATTTGATCGAACAACAATTTTTCAATCGATTGAACAATAGTTGTTCAATTGATTGAACAACAAAAACACACAAAAGATAAATTTTCTATTCATTTGATCAAACCACAGTTGTTCAATCGATTGAACAACAACTATTTAATTGATTGATAAAAAAAACACACACAAAAGAAAAATCGATTGTTCATTTGATCGAACGACAATTGTTCAATTGATTGAACATTAGTTGTTCAATTGATTGAACAACAAAAACACACAAAAGAAAAATCTGATGTTCATTTGATTGAACAATAGTAGTTCAATTGAATGAACATAAAAAACACCAAAATGAAATAAGGAAAGAAAGGAAAACAAGGGGAGCCTTCGCACTTGTATAGTGATGCTTATTTAAAAACAACAAATTACAAGAAAATGCAAGAAAATATATACATTATTTACAAACTGAAAGGAAACAAATTTTCATGAAAGTAAAGTTGTCGGGTCATTACTCCCTGCAGCTAAAATTTGCATAGCGGAGTCGTCACGTACTTGTTGGCAAAAAGACTCCTTTGTGAGTGGTTTATGATAAATACATACCTGATGTCCATTTACTCGGAAGGAAGTGCTAAACCCATCTATGGTAGTCAAAGTGAGAGTGCCATTGTTATGCACTTCTTGAATTTCATATGGGCCGAGCCATCTTGTTTGTAATTTTCCCAAGAAGTCTTGAGATCTAGAATCGTAGAGGAGTGCCCAGTCTCCTTCTTAAAATGTCTTCTTATTGACAAGGTTGTCATGCCACTTAGCCCGTTGGTGTTGAACGATTGCAATACGTTGTTGAGAAAGTAACCGGGCTTCGTCTAATTTGTTTATCTATTGAAGTCTTTAAGTTTGAGCCTCTGTCAAGTCTAGTCCCACTTCTTGAGTTGTTGTAAGAGTATTTATTTCAAATTCAATAGAAAAATAGGTTCCTTTCCAAATGCAAGTTGGTATGGAGAATATCCAGTAGTATTTCTCCAAGTTGTGTGATAAGCCTACAAGGCCTCCGACAATCTAGTAGCCCAGTCCTGCCGATGTGTCGAAACTGTCTTGGTCAAAATTGCCTCAATGATCTTATTGGTACTTTCGACTTGCCCATTTTTCTACAAGTGATACAGAGAAGTTATTCTATGCGTGATGTAGTGGTTCCATAGAGTGATTGTAATCTTATGTCCTACAAATAGTGACCCTTTGTCTGTTATCACTTCCCTAGGTAAACCATACCGCACAAATATCTCAAAAAGAAAATTAATAATAGTTTATTCTGTATCTCTTGGCAAAGCTATTGTTTCAACCCACTTTGTTACTTAGGTTGTAGCAACCAGTATGTAGGCTTTCTCGTTTGATGGCGGATTAGATGGGCCAACAAAATTCAATGCCCACCAATCAAAAGGTTCTATTACCAATTGTGGCTGTAACGACATTTCGTCAGATTTACCGGGGCGACCCATCCTTTGGCAGCTATCATAGACCTACACATATTTCCTAGCATCCTTAAAAATAGTGCGCCAATAATAGCCCATTTGTAGTACTTTGTGCCCGGTTCTGCGGTTTGTGAAGTGCCCATCGCAAGGTTCATCATGGCAGGCCTTCAGGGTGTCGTAGATTCCATCGTCTCGAATGCATCTATGTTTGTGCATATCAGACCCTATGTGGAAAAGATATCCACCAACCCAATAAAATCGGGTGATGCACTAGACAATCAGCTTCCTTTATTTTGTTGTTAAATGCCTGGCCAGGTTTCCTACTGCAAGATAATTTACTACCTCTAAATACCATGGTGCTTTCACTGCTATGGAAAATAAATGTTCATCGAGAAATTGTTCATCTACTGTTAGCGGATCACTTGTCTTTGGAAAATGAGACAGAAAACCTGTGACTGGGTTCTCCTTTCTTGGACAGTCTTTAATAGTGATGTAAAAATCCTACAAAGGTGACATCCAACGAGTCACTCTCCCATTTTTAATTGGTTTATTAGCTAAGTACCTAATGGCGAAATGATCAATATACATAAATAATTGATAGCTAGTTATGTAATGTCTAAATTTGTTTATGGCAATATGACAGCTAAGAATTCATTTTTTTACTATATAATTTAGTTCAACAGGGGTGAGATTTTTGCTGATATAATAAATAGCGTAGGGCTTTTTGTCCTCTTCTTGACTAAGAACAATGCCTATCGTTGTATCTGATGCATCTGACAAAATATAAAATGGTAGTAGACCATTTAAATTCAACATTTTCAGTTAAAGCATACAAAGGCGCAACAATTTGAGAAATGTTTTTTATGAACCTGTGATATTATCCTACATATCCGAGGAAGATACATACCTCTTTCTAAGTAAAAGGTGTAGATAGTAAGAGAATTACCTCTATCTTTGCCAGATATACCTGTATTCCAACAACAGAAATGTAGTTTCCTAGGATTACGCCTTCCGTCATCATCATGTGACACTTTTCGTTACTCAAACATAACTTGGTGGTGATACATAGTTCCAAAACTTTTTCCAATGTTCATAGTTCTTGTTCAAAATCATCCCCATATGGGGTGAAGTCATCCATGTAAACTTCAAGTCCTTCATTTATCATATCGGAGAAAATGCTGAGTATGGCCCTTTGAAATTTAGCTAGGGTTTTACATAAGGTGAAAGGTAATACTTAGTAAGCAAACATACCCCATGGGCAGGTGAAGCCATCAGGAAAGGAAAAGAATCGCTTTCTTGCCAATTTATCAAGGACATGATCAATAAACGGAAGAGGGAAGTGGTCCTTCTGCATGAATTTTTTTGATTCCTTATAATCCACACATATTCACCACTTGCCATTCTTCTTAGGGACAACTACCGCGGAGAGAATCAAGTTACTATCCAAAACATGATAAATAAAATTTACATCCAACAACTTATGTAATTCTTCTTTTACGATGTCTTTAAGGTGCAGGTTCAATCCTCGTTGAGGTTACCTAATGGGATGAGCATATTTTTTGGTGTAAGTATGATTTGTACACAGTTGGGGATATATGCCATTCATGTCTGGATAAGCCCAAGCAAAGGCCCCTTTATATTTTTGTAAAACTTCAATGAGCTTCTGCTGTTGGTCACTATCCAGATTTTCATTGATGTTTAAAATTTTTCCTGGTTCGATTTCAACAGGTCTACTATTATGAACGACAGTTGTGAGAATTTGTTGGTCATCATTATCTTTTAAAGGATCTTCCTAGGCCTCATTGTCAAGAATTTCTCTTAACATTTGGCATTTAGAATTTTCCGCAACAGCTGGTTGATTAATAAAATTATTAATTATATCATCTTCAGTTTTATTTTTGAACTCAAGCGCTTCTGCTACTGTGAGTGGTGAGTGGGTATTTTCTTCCAGTTGTGCGGGCATATGTTTATGAATTTTTACAATGGGAATACTTGGTTTGGCAGGGGGATATAGAACAGGGTTTTTTACAGCATCTCCCTTAGTAATGCTCATGATGCCTGTATGACATCCTATGTAAGCGTTGGTTGTTTCCAACCAAGGTCGACCCAGAATTAAGGGGTGTCCATCTAGTCAACTTTTTTCATTACTAACTAGAAAATCCATCGAGTACTCCCATGAGTAAAAAAAAACCATGATATCTTGTAAATTTCCTTTTGGTTTAACAACTAAATGTTCAGCAAGTTCCAGCAAGGTGGTGGTTGGTTCCAAAGTTGTGATAGCAAGTGTTTCACAGATTTCCGCAATCAAAATATTAATAGTTGTGCCCAAGTCGACTAATGTGTTTGGAAAAGAGCGGCCATATATTTGTACTATAACTATGGGACTCCTTGGATCTTCATATTTTACCAGTGTTTCTCTACCCAAAAGTAAATCACATAGGGTCTCTACGACATGGAAAGTTGGTGAAGTTTTTGTTTTCCTCATAGGCTTTTTCACGCACAATTCTTTATTTGTCTTAGCATAGATAGGGATATCCTGAATGGCCTAAAGGAGAGGAATTTTAATACAAATATTTTTAAGTTCCCATAAAGAATCAAAATCTGGATAGACAATTGGCTTAGGTATCACTAATCTTTCAGGGAATGGGGGAGAAGTATTGATAAGTTTTCCAGGATCTTCTTGTTCAACTGTGTCTTCTCCATATTTTATTTCTGTGTTGGTCACGGTTGGTGGATTGATTATAGTTGGGGGTTCTAATTTGTCTTGTTGCAAGTTTTCATTTTCCCCAAGGTCAATAACGCAACCTGATCTCAACCTAAGCTCACTTCATTCTTTTTTTTCGATTTCAAGGTCTAGATTTTCGACGATCAGTATCAAATGGACTGGTCTATTATTGGGATTTGGATTCGGTTGAGCTGGAAGTTAAGGACTTATAAGAGGCTGAGAATTCCATGGTAATGAATATGGAGTTGGTAATGTGGTTTGAGGTTGAGTACCCATTCCCATAGGTGAATTGGCTATTCCCAAGGGTCGTTGCCAGTTTTGGGACCAGTTTGGATTTTGTGAAGTAGAGCCAGTACACTGGGATGAGTATGGATTGTTCTGCCAAAATGGAGGGGAGAAAGAAGAATTTGGCCAACCACTACCTGGAAAGGATTGAGTTGTCCAAGGGGGCATAGAAATTGGTTGGGATGGCCAAGCTGAAAAAGTTAATTGGCCTTGCCACGTTGTTCCAGAGTTTTGTTGTTGATTGAATTGCGAATAAGGAAAGAACTAAGATGGGTCTTATGACATACCTGAATATCAGGCTTTCCACTGTCGACATTGATTCATTAAATATATTGGTTATGTTTCTTCCTCTACTTCCTTTAAGATTACTTTCAACGCTGGGAGTGACGGGCACTGCTCAGTGGCGTGATCTTTAGTGCAGATAGCACATGTTTGGACCATGTCCAGTGGCCCTTCCCGCTGGTTGTGCTTCTTTCAACAACGTGGGAAAAAGATGGCCAGGTTCTGTTCTGTTAACACTTGTTTCTTCTTGGCCTGCAGGACATCTAATTTTGTTGTGAGGGTGCCTAGGATACCGGTATTGAAATATTCCAGAAGATTGCTTATTTATGTTTGTGTTACATTTCTGCCTGAAGTTCTATTATGCCTGGAAGATAAATCTTGTCCTACTGGCCTAATGCATGTGCTGCCTCTAGAGCACCTGACACACAATGAAATAATATCGTCATAATTTTCCTAATAGATATCTCCTTTCCCCATTAGAATTACCATTTCTATCCCTTCATCTTTCATTCATTTTATAATAGTTACTTTTAAAAAATATTTAGATAATTAAACATAAGGAGACCTTTGTATATTATATTGAAACCATTCAACATATTCTTCTAGTGTTTCATTATCTTTTACATTCATGTTGAATATTTCATCTTCTAATTCTCTAGTCCTGCAGTAATATTGATATTTAGCATGGAAAGAGGTTTTCATTAGATCCCACGAATTAATAGTCCCTTCACCGAGCCCCATAAACTAACAGAAGTTGCTCCCTTTAATGTAGAGGGAAACAATTTTAGTTTCTGAGGGTCAGCGGTGTAATCGTATCTCCTACACAAAACGTCAAATTCAAATAAGAAATCATCCGGATCTTCTAAAGTTAATCCATGGAAAGTAGGGATTTTTTTGCAATGGAATATATTTCATGGGAGCATTAGCGACTGGGTCAAGAATAGGGTACTCTAATGTTGATGTTTGTCATTGGGGTTGATTGTGCGCCATCTGGTCAAATATTTTCCAATAACCTTCAGGAATTTCCTGGTCTAGGAAATTAGTTCGTACTAGACTAGAAGAAAAAATTGTAAAAGGTCTTACAGTACTACCATGATTTGGGATGTTGGAAATCTTTTCTTTAACCAAGATTTCAGCAGATCCAGGTTCTGGAGATTGTAAGTTAGTTTTTACAGCACCACTGGTTTCTCCCTCTCCTTCTTGCAACTTGAAATAATTTCCCTCTTGTGAAGGGTCAAGACTCAAATATTTTGTGACTTGAAAGCTCTATTCATACCATTTTGTTTTGCTATGGATCTCGGCATGAGCTGTATATGGTGAGCCTGTTCCCTGAGGGATAATAGTAGGACTTTTCCGGAAATGGTCTTGGGTACTACAGATGCCTAAGATTCAGTATTTCTTATGATTTCATCTATGAAAATTGTTCTTCCAAGGGTCACCGGTCCCTTGGGTTTTGTGGATTTGGATGGCGGGTTCAGATTTATTTCTATATTTTTCTTCCTAGTCATTCATAAAAAAACACCTATTCCTATTTAACCTCTATGTATTTGCTAAAAAATCGGGCTAATGGGCAAGCGTTTTACTTGCTGGCACGCAGGTTCTTACCTTCTGTTTTCAATACCCAATTCTTCCACAGCAAAAGAAAATAAAAATACATCACTTGTAAACACTCTCCCTGGCAACGACACCAAACTGTTGGTGCATTAAGATGACTATTTAAAATCAATCCTAATACCTATATTAATTATCAACCCAGGGTAAGTCTGTTTATTTCAAGAGTGTTCAACAAATTTTATGCAAGTGAAATTAGACGTTAACAATTCTAAATCGTTGCAAGAAATAATATCTAATTCTCTAAGTTCAATCAAGAGAATTCTGAAATCAACCATGAAATAACTGTAATCAACCAACTTAACTTAATTATTACTCATTCTATTTAGGAAGCAAACCAAAATGCAAGAATTAAAGAATTCAAACTTTACTAGAATCACTAATCAATATCTATGGCAATCTATTTAATCAGAAATGGAATACTGTAGCAATTGAACAGTGAGTAACTTATTCATGCTCTGTAATTGAAATTCACAATGACTGATTAACCAAATAACATCACTTGTAATGAACAACAATAAAAAAAAATGTTTGAATAACTCTGGTAAATGATAGGAATTACATTCATGCGGAAAGTAAAAGTGATTATGACTTCAAATCAATGGAAATGAAAACCACTCAATGTTGATGATAATTAAATCAATTGAAATTCTACGAAACATGAAAATGATTAATTGCAGAAAAGGAAAATAAGAATATAACACAAAAAATTAGTAGAGCTCCTAGTGACCGGGCCCAGAGCCTCCAGAAGTCTCTACCAAAAGATATTTAGAACACGATTACGAAGGAACCACTATCTCTTACATTAAATTCAATAGTCAAGGTACAACATCACCGAGTGCAAAAACTCTATCTTGATGAAATGTGAATAATGTAAAATTAAAACATACGGGTAAAAAGTCTCTCGTTCTATTTCACATATCGATATTTTATAACCTATGGAAAAACAAAATGGATAATAGCGAATCCTTAGGATCAGGAGATCTTGAGGATTTCACAGCTGTCCAGCAGATTGCATTATGAAATAGGCATGATTCTCCTCATCTTTTGCTAGTTCGCATGAGCATGATACGATATTTTCCTTTTCTTGGCCGTTGTTGTTTAGTCATTTGAACAATAGTTATTTGGTTTAGATTTCCTACACATAAAAACAACGAAAGTTAGTTTTTATGCCAATAATCACATAGTTTTTTGATAATTAGTTTTACCCTTTGTTTACAATTAATTCCTCTAGATTTATTTCCAAAGTGAAGGTAAAAATATGAAAGTTAGAAATAAATCAAGCTAATTATGAGGGTAAAATGTACCTTTTTCATGGCCCAACAATTGTATTAGTTTACACATTTTCTTGAAAATACATATGATAAGTGGGTTAGATACACACTTGTTTATATTCAGCTACATGTTAGTCTTTTGATTGTTAAGTTTGATATATTGTGAGGATTACTCTTATCTCTTGTTGGCATGCATGATCTGATCTTGGGGCTAACAGAGCGGCTTCCAACTTCACTACATTGGGATCTCCAACAATATTGCATAAAAATTTGAGGTAACTCTTCTCTCTTCTACTTCGCCAATAAATAGCTAGCATGAATATATGTATGTTTTCTCTATGACGGTCTGACAGTCTATCATGGGTCTCGGGAAGGACCCGCAGCGACTTTACATCTACTACCACCCATGAAATTTACCCTACATCACAACCCTTGTCTCTTCATGAGCTAACCAAGAAGCTAAAGCCATGATTTTCATGTCCCCCAATCTAGAATTGGGATCCCATAAGTTCAGATCTTTCAAAATGAAGTTATGCATGTAGAATTTGGTTACACTTTCCTTTTCCTCTGTTATCACTTAGAAAAATGAAGCATAATTTGACAAAGTCCTAGAGGTTCATGTGTCAAAGGTAGGGTTATAGGATTCATTTTTCATTACTTGGTCAAGGAAAATTTTTATTTTTTCTTATTTAGCCTATCCTAAGGTCTAAACCCACCCTCATTCAAATCCTCTCATGCCACATCAATCATAATTTTCTGAAATTTTTCATTTTCCAAGGCTTTAGCACCAAAAGGGTCATTTTAGCCAAGAAACCACACTTTCCTAACGAAATACACAGAGAAATTTTACTTTTCACTACGAAACTGCTATAATACTTTCGTAGCGAAAATTCCTAGAAATATACTAGGAATGCTACGAAAGTAAGTTTTCTTGTCTGTCATGTCAAATTAGCTGTTAGGTGTCAGAAAATGATTTGAAAAGGATAAGTTAGATTCCATTCGAGTTAGTTAGGGTAATGATGAAGGTACATAGTCAGGACTGAAGTCATCATCACCATTTTAAGCATGTATGAGTCATCATTATGTTATGAGTGGTCATCAAACTTCAAAATATTTCCAAATTGAGTCATTTTTCATTATCTATTCCTTCTTTGCGTGTTATTGAGCTCTAGAGAGCTATTTCATTGAGCCCAAGCCATGGCTGGTTTTTTTCAAAAGGATTACAAGGAGCCAAACAGTGGCTAAAGGCAATTTATAAGACATACTATATGCCATTGATATTGAAGGGACTCCTATAGTCTAGGCTGAGGATATAGATGAAGGTGGATAGAAACTCAATAAAGCTAAATCTGCAAAGAAGTTAGAGTTTAAAGGTGATGATGTAGGTTTTATGTTCCAGGATAGGAAGCCCATAAGAAGACATGCAAAAAAAATGTTGGAGAGCAGTAAAGAGGTTCATCTAGTCACTGACACATTCCAGCCACCACAATAAATTATTGATCTTTCATCACCTACAGAAAAATATCCAGTTAGCAAGCCAAAGAAAGGAAAGGAGAAAGTCATTGAAAAAATAGAGCTTGAACTCCTTGAAGAACAGTTGAGGTTACCTAATCATGAAATTGTAGTTATGAAGAAGGAGGAAAGGAAACATAATGTCCAAAAGGTTTAGTTTGAAAAGATGAAAGAGGTTTGGGAAGAGTAGGTTGACACTGTATCAAAGACCCTAGACAACACACAATAATATATCAAATGGACTATGCCATTGAGGAAAGAGGTGAAACATGTTAGAAGAATGAATATGCACTTGAAATATAACAACATAAAGCTAAAGGATCAAGTTAAAGACCTCTGAGAATATCTAGAATTGATCCATGAGGAGTTGAAGAAGAAAGGTATAAAAATGGCAGTAGTTGAGGAGCCAATAGCTCAACTCATCATCAATGAAGAAGAAACACATCAAGACTCCTAGTTTGATATGGTTTATGTTTTGAAAGGTAAATGGCATGTTGGAAACAAATTTTATACATCTAGAATGTTCATATTTGAAACTAAGCAAAAATCTGGAATTAACACAGTTTTCCACAGTTTCGTAACGTTTCTTAGGCTTGAAGCGAGGAAAATGCTTCGAAACCACTTATAGATTTCTTTTTGCATTTAAAACCACTTTGGGTAGCATCCAAGGAGATGAAATGATATGGAGGATGTTTTAGGGCATGATGAACACAATGCAAAAGGAAAGTGGCAAAAATTTTGATGGAAAAGGTCATTTTTTGTACGCTACGAAACTGTCATACTTTCGTAGCATGTTTTTTTGAAGGTTTCTGAGCAGGTTTTTGGCAGTTTTGGATAGGTGGACAATTTCAAAGGTTCAAGGGACTTTTCCAGCAATCATTGAAGACTTGAAGACCATGAGATGAAGACAACTCATTAGCCAAATCATTCATTGAAGATAAGGACTAGTTTTCTTGAAAAATAGGGTTTGTTTCCAGATTTTGAGGAGGCTAATCAAGATGTCAAGTAGTGATGAGTTTTGTAATAGCTCATTTGAACATGTGAAGCATTAGTTTTCAGATGTGTAACTATTTTATGAGATAAGGTAGTTGATGTAATAATTAGTAATTTAAGTCCTATTAGGAAAAATATTGTTTTGTAGTGTAGATGCCATTTTCTCATTAAAGCACAGGTTTTCGTGTTATGCAAGGTGTCATTAGGAGAAGTTCGATGAATCTAGCCAAGAGGAATATCATATCTCATGTAACAAGGTCTATTAAAGATCATATATTCGAATTTGTAAAGGGTTGGAGATTTTTTGGCAATATTGCAGCTTTATGTAATTTGATTGATTTCAGTAATACATAGGACTTTTTCTTGACCACCCTGAGATTCTCATGGAGTTTTTAGTGCTTATTTGATATATATTTTCTATGTGTACCATTTGCAGTGGTTTTCATATTTAATACTCATAATTAATAGGTGTATGCTCTGACTTCCATTATTGATGAAATGGTTTTGTTATTTCATGTTTCATGTGTGATTTACCTTTGCTAAAAACTCTTAGTTACCTCAATTTCCATGTCAAGAGAACTTACCAATGAACTACTGAATTTTTTGACTCCATAAGCCCAATGATTGTAGACTTGTACTCTTTTCAATCTACACACATCAGAATTAAGTTATTTTCCAATTATAGTTAGCCATCTAGTTTCATCATTATCAAATATCAATAACCCATTTGAGAGAGCCCTCTCAGACTGAAGAGACTAAGATTTAGTTACAAGTTGGTTTGAAAAAATTACATGAAGTAGTATGATTAGTAGCCAATCAAGTGCAATTTTGTGATAAAATTTTGGTGCGTCTGCCGGGAGCCTGAAGATTATGTTTTCTCGAAATTTTTAAGTTAAACTTCTGAAGGTAGCAGGATCTCAGAAAGTTGTTTGAGGCTGCATCCACCCTGGTGACTCCATTCAAAATTCATATGTTCAAAGGTGGCCTCGAGAAGGAGATACACGAGGAGTAATCCTGACCAAGATCCACCTACCATTGTGGGAAATCCAAACACCATCTCTAGAGGGAGTCAAGGAATTTTTGCAATATCAGGTACTCCATTAAATACAAAATCCTTGTCCTCTGAAGTTTTAAGAAGTCTTGAAGATAAAATATTTGATGATAAAATTCAGGAAGTATTTTTTAGGTCTGAAAGTGAAAAATAATTGACTGAAATTTTCTTAGACCTACATAGAAGAGGTATTGATACCTCAACCTTAGTAGCTCAAAAAGATAAAGAAGAGTTTTGGGAAGTAGTCACTTCAGAGTTACTGTTAGAGAAAGAATCTTTGGATAGGTTGAAGGAACTAGACTCATTTGAAATTTTGTTAAGAAGTAGATCTAGTGTTCCTCTTCCTGATTGGAGTTCAATTGTGACAGGAAAAAAACGACCAAACAACCCTCCTCATAATAGTTCTGCTTCCTCTACTATTGTTGTCCATAAGACAACCATAGTCCCAGTCATCATGGTTGGAAATGTGCCACCTCCACCTGGTGTACCTGCTAGGTATGCCCCTCTTGCCCTTCCAACTGTCCTAAATGCCCATCCTAGAAAATATTCTGCTAGAATCAAAATTTGGGGAAGTGACGAAGAGATTACAGCTGAAGAGCATGTAGATCAGTTCAATGAATTTATAGACAGGGAGGAGGTTGACCATAAAGATGTCAAGATGAGATTGTTTTCTCAGAGCTTTACTAGTGAAGTTAGGAAGTGGTTCAAAGCCCTTACTCCTGGAAGCCTATATAATTGGAATGAATTTGAATATCGCTTCTTGAGGAAGTGGGGAAATAGAATCAACCCTGTACAAGCCCTCACTGAGTATAATAGTTTGAAGAGAGCTGTTGATGAAAATATTCAAAACTTTTCAGAGATATTTAACAAAGTGTATGACTCTATCCCTGCCCATCTAAAGCCTCCACCTAGAGCAACTCAACTGAGATATGCTGAAGCTTTTGATTATAACTTTTCTATCCTGCTAAGAGAAATAGAATCCCCTTCACTTGTTGAAATGAAAAATGATGCAGTGAAGGTGGAGGTCAATATGATAGTAGCAAAAAAGTCCAATATGGGAAAGACTAAGTTGAAAGAAGAAGATAAGCCTTCCACCTCAGATTACAAATTTGATTCCATGATGAAGATAATGGAAAAACTGATGGATAGGCTTGCCCTTGGGATTACCTCTGCTCCTCCTGCACAACATGAACCTCAATTTAGAAATCCTCAATTCAGAAGACCTCAAAACCAGGACAGACCAAGGGAAAAAATAAATCAGCCACCTGACCATCAAGTAAGGCCCGCTTTTCAGCAAAACTTAGTTGATGAAGAAGATCAGCCTGAAATACAAGAAGACTCAATTCATTGCTTAGATTAAAACATGTTAGGGATGTTTTTAACTAAGGAGGAACATGATGAATCAAATCATGAAGTAAACAAGGGTGAGGAACATCTGATTATGTCAAAGGGTGTTAACATGCAATCTTTGAGATGTAGAAACAGTACAACCTTAGAAACAGAAATGTACCAATTACAGCAAACAAAACACAACCCAAGATAGATGCTCCTAAGGCTACTGAAATTAGGAAAGATACACCACCTCCTCCTCTTGCTAAAGAGACTGAAAAATATGCTTTTGTTTTCAGTTTGGAGAGTGAGATCTCTAAGATCAAAATCCCAGTACCTTTTGGAGAAATTATTAAGATGAATGAATACAGAAGTAAGATTGTGAAAATGCTGAATTCCCAACCAGGAGCTGCTGATATCCTAAATTTCAAGAAGATCATCCAACCATATACTTGGGTCCAAGATTAGAGGATGAGCAGAATGAAGATGTGCCTCCTTTTTATGTCAGTCTTAGTATTCATGACATGACATTGCATAATGCCATGTTGGATTCAGGAGCCTCAAATAATCTTATTCCCAAAGTAATCATGGAAAGGATGGGACTAGAAATTACTAGACCATATAAGGATTTGTTTTCATTTGATTAAGAAAGAGTTCAGTGCATTGGTTTAATAAAATATGTTGTTTTTGGTCTTACACAACTCCCTGCCAAGACAGTGGTCATGGAAATTGTGGTAGCAGACATTCCACCTAATTTTGGCATGTTGTTATCAAGATCAAAGGTACAATGCAAATGGACCTAACTTATGCTACCATTCTTGTTTTTGGTGAGAAAAGGAGACTTTATAGAGAAACAAGGATGTCTTACATGGTAAGTAGTAAAGATAAAACTCGAAACTTTCCAATATATGCTATTGATAGTGAACTTGGATCTACTATTATTTTCAATGAATTGACTAATGAAGAAAAGGATGAAAAGAAAGTAGAAAATCAACAAACTGTAATTCAGCAGACATAAAATCAATAGACAACAAATCAACAAATCAGTGAGGAGAAGGTGGAAGGTTGTTGGTTGTTACATTTTTATGGATCAGCAAGAAGAGAGGGGGCAGGAGCAGGAATTTGGATCACAACTCCAAAAGATGAAAGTAATTTCTTTTCTTACAAACTGAATTTTGATTGCACAAATAACATGGCTGAGTATGAATCTTTAATTTTGGGCTTAGAAATTTTGAAGAGAATGGGTGCCCAAAATATTTCTATTTGTGGAGATTTCGAATTAGCTATTAAGAAATTTGAGGGTGTGTATCAAACTAAGGATGTGAGAATGAGTGCATACAGAAATTTGGTCATGGAGATGTTGGATAATTTCCAGGAATATTCATTCATTGTGAAGACTAGGGACCAAAACTCGGTAGCTGAATCTCTAGCTATCTCTGCAAGTATATTTATCATTCCTATTCATTCCACTTAAAGATATGAGGTTGAATTTCACCATATACCTGCTATCCCTAATAACATTATCCATGGGCAAGTTTTTGAGGATGACCAGCAAGTCAAAAAGTTCATAGAGCTAAAAGAAGAGTTTGAAAGTACACAAGTAGATCAGAAAAACATGCTTGCTAAATCAAAGGGAAATTCTGAAGTGTTACAGCTGAAGAATAACTCTATACCCAAAGGTCTCATACCCCTTGAGAATATTTTTGATCAGAATGATGTGTTAAAATCTCTAGGATACAAGCTGATGATGAAGAGGTAGAGAATTGTAACCTTGGTATAGTAGCAATGCCAAAAATGATTAAGCTTTCAAAGTTTCTTTCAGTTGACATGAAACATAAATATATTGAGATGATGAAAAGGTTCATAGATGTTTTTTATTGGAGTTATGTTGATTTGAAGAAGTATGATCTTACTATCATTCACCATACCATTCTCATTAAATAAAATGAAAAGCCTTTCAAGTAGAAGTTGAGGAGGATTAATCCACTTCTTATGCCTCTGATTGAGAAGGAAATAAAGAAACTCTTTGATGCCAAAATTATTGTTCCAATTGGATTCTCAAAGTGGTTTACAAACTTGGTTCCAGTCAGGAAAAAGAGTGGAGAAATTGAAATATACATTGACTTTAGAAACTTGACTAAAGCCTCTCTGAAGGACAACTACCCTCTCTCAAATATGGACCAAATTTTGAAGAAAATTATTGGTTCCCAAAGGATGTCTACGGTTGATGGTTTTTCAGGGTACAATCAGATACTTGTGCATCCAGAAGACTAGGAGAAAACAACCTTTACCACACCATGGGGCACATTCATGTATGCCAAAATGCCCTTTGGTCTGATGAATGCAGGAGCCACCTTTCAAAGAGCAATGGACATTTCCTTTGCCGAGGAGAAGGACAAGATGGTGGTTGTCTATCTAGATGGGATAATAGTCTTCTAAAGGAGAGATGAAGATCACTTGAAGCACCTAGAAAAGATTCTGTTGAAGTGTAGAAGGTTTGGTATTTCTCTCAATCTCACTGAACTCATTTTTGTTCTAACTTCATGGAATTTACTTGGTCATATTGTTTCTAAATATGGGATTAAGATTGATCCAAACAGGGTCAATTAAATTCAAAAAGTGGACCTTCCTAGAAGCAGAAAGGAAATTCATTCTTTCATTGGAAAGGTAAATTTTGTGAGGAGGTTTATTCCTAATTTTGCTGAAATTGTAAAAGACATAACAAAGATGTTGAAGAAAGGAGCTGACATCAAATGGACAACAGAAGAAAAACACTCATTTGAGGAGATTAAGAAGGCACTCAGTCAAGCACCAGTGTTGATCAGCCCGGATTTTCCAAAATAATTTTTGGTTTTTACGTTTGCATCAGAAAATACAATTGTTGGAGTTTTGTTGCAAAAAGGACAGCAAGGTACTGAGCATCCCATTTCATTTTTTAGTAGGACATTAGTTAACTCAGAGCTGAAGTACAAAATCTTAGAGAAGCAAGATTTTTCCTTCATCTCTTCTACAGATCTTCTCCTTCCTATGAGAAGCCTCCTTAGATGACATAATGGTTGAAGTACACAGTATGAGCCAAGATTATGATCTGATACCACTGTAATATTCCCAAATTGGGAAGTCATGAATATAGAACATATGCAACATTCCAAATAAATAAAAATAGGAACATAGCACTAAAATCTGGAAAATGCCAGAAATATGTTGCAACTGGAAATTACATTAAGAAATCATAATCTATGAGTAGAAAACAATGTATCCATATCATTATATATAACAGAAAATGAAATTACACAATGCACCAAAAGGAATGCACTCAAGCCACAAGATGGTTGAAATACACTAAAGAAACCAAGCACTGGAAATGTTGTGCTGCTACTGCTACTGCTGCTACTGAGGAGAAGAACCATGTGTGGAAGGTTGTTTGAGTGCTTAGAATGATCTGCGCTTTTAACCACAGATTCTACTCAAACAACCCAAAAAAACCCAGAAATGGTTTGGCCAGATTTTACGCTTGGATTTTTAGCCTTTTTTTAAGTTGCCCACTGCATTTATGTTGCCTCACTTATGCACTCCCTGGGAATGACTGCTGATATGGGGTTGAAGGAATGATCTATTAGCTGCAAAAACACCCAATCAACTCAATAGGTGAAGGGCTGGTCCCCTCACTGGAAAATAAGCTCAGAAATTGGAGATTTCTCTCCTCCACTGCTGCACCCCTGCAACACAACAAAAATCTAAACATAAATGCATTGTATATGAAACTAAAGCTTGGAAAAATTACTGATTGTGGAAGTATAGTGAAAAATCATCCAAGATATTCTCAATGGAAGAGATGGGATTCCCAATCAGGAACAACCTGTGCTAAACAGCACATGCAATCTTAGCTAAACAACTGAAGAAAGCTATCTGTCTAATCATACCATTTATCAAAATATCAGATATACCAAGATGAATAATATGGCTTCCATCCTCTTCCTTTTATAAGACATAAGCTTCCAAACCTAAGCCCCATCCATTAATGACACTACTTCCTTGCATTGTGTCTCCATCTAATACTGCATTGTCACTCCATTAATGTCCACTCCTCCATGACAGCGTTGTTGATTTGGTCAAAGTTGACCTAGTCCACATGTTTTAGCCCTTGTTCACACTTTAGGGTGCTTTATTAAGCTGAAAAGATGATCCACTTTCACATGAGAAGTGGTTTTATTCATAATAAAGAGATTTATGGGTCTCCTTACCCACTTATTCACCTATCTAAGTGACAGAACAAAAATTTAATATTCCAATTAGTTGTAGGATAATTTAGGAATATTACAGTCCTCCCCTCCAAAATGTTTCTTGTCCTCAAGAAACTACAAGGATACTGCAAAATCTCCAATGGATATGTCTCCTCCCAAGAATACATGTTTGCCTTTGGTGGATAAACCAAATAGCTCTCATCATGAAAAAGTGGGAGATATATGGAAAGAGTTATATGTTTTCCATTGGTATTCTTAAGGCATTAGAGATGATAAATGTTGGGTGCCTCAACCCTAATGAGAAACTCCAATCTCCATGCTATCATCCAAACAAAGTGAGCCATCCTTGGTAGCTCCTAGAAACAATCACCAATCCCCTGCTTATGAAATGTATAGGGGATGCATGGTTGAAAGTGAGAGATAACATTGTTCAACTTATGATGTCTCTCTCTCCATTTATGATAAATTTGGAGCTGTTGATCTTGGGCTGCAATAATATACTCCTCATGAAACCAAAAGATACTTGGAATCTCATGATCCCACTTATTGGTTCTAGGTGGCCTTCTTTCCCAATCCTTCATACATATAGTGAATAGAGTGTCATCACCATATGGGCCCCAAAAGAAACATGGACTAAGTGTCATATGACATATTGGATGGTGACAATAGTCCCTCAAGTAAGACCAGCGTTGTTCTTCTTCTTGTTGTCTCAAGACATGATGTGATAAGTGGCCTTCCAACCACTTGATTGCTGCCATAAGCTTCAAAAAAGCTTGAAAATAGTAGAGGACATTAGGTGTTGGCTAAATATGATCCAAGCAAAACATATCTTGCTCAAATTCCTCCATAAAGTGGTCATCCTCATCAGTGAATGTAGTCCATAAAGGACCATGAAATCCACAAAGAGGATTTCTCTATTGTGGAGCAATGTGCTGCAAATGCATAGAAAATGAGTGCACATACATTGTTAGTTGATAAATAAGTATCAAAACACAATCGTTACCATATATTGTAGAAAAGTTGGTGAAGAGGTCCAATATGAACCTTCCCATTTCTTCATCATGTTGGGGTTCCCATGTTTTGGCCAGACTGGCAAGACCAAAAGATGAGACAACATTAGAACCACTTTCAAACCTCAGGATCTAGCCCTCCTGGGTCCAGAGAGAGATCTCTCTGTATGAGCAAAGGTTTTTGTCTTTGAAATTCAAACTTAAAATATTAGCCTAGTTATAAGGCTCAGGGTTTGTTTGTTTGATTGTTTGTTTGGTTGTTGGGAATCAGGAAAGAAGGGTTCAATATAAGACAAGGATGAGAAAAGAGGATTTTAGGCAAAGGAGGGGTGTTCCAGGGAACATTCAATGCCATTGGGAAATGGAGTCAGGAAAGGGTTTACTTGCTAATCAACATGCAGGCTTTCAGTTGGGCTAGTCATCTAAAGCATTGGATCCTAAAGACGATAGTGTGGCATGAAATGGTAAGAGAGGAGGAAAAAATAAAGATTTAGAACAAAAAGTTAAAGACCTGAGATCAGAGAGAGACTTTGAACTTTCAATCCTTCGGCCTCCAGCTTGAGGGATATTAGAAAGGTTCAATTAATTGAAAAGGATCCTAGTGAGATAGAGACAGAGTTCTAGACCTCCCAGTGTTCCCAATTCATTCAATTAAATCCTAACAAGGACATCTAAGAACAAATTCTTTAATTCATACATCAGCTAGCAAGCAATGACATCCACTACACTGGTTAAATTAACAGAAACCAAGCCTTATATAACACATTCAGTAGAAAACATTGAAGGCAAGGAGAGCAGAAACATAGGGTACCTAACAAGGGTAAATCCTATGCCAGATTTCTGATGCGAGCTAGTAGAAATGAAATGAAATGAACTGCAAGTTAAAGACAAACACAGAGATAGAAAAACATCACCGCTGATTTAGATCAGGATCCAAAGAAATGTGCTTGTCATATTAAAGAGCAACACCAGTCAAGTACAACATTACCAATAGCTGGATATTCAGTCTGAAAACATCTTCTTCGGCCTATCTTACAACTTTACACAGAGACTATGTCTCAAAAGAAACAACTTGTAATTTCTCTGATAACTGATCAACAACCTTTACAATGAGCTTCTCCATGAATTTTATAGCTGAAGAGATCAGAGGAGGTAGGTGAAAAACTAAATAAAACATTAAAACTTAGACAAGAAAGAGGGTTGAAGCCCATTCTGTTTAAATTCTGTGAATTTATCTATGGCACTCTTTGGGTGAAAGAGTGGTCTTCTCCAGGCTTCCATTTACTTCGGTATGCCTCTGATGTACTTTGGCTGAAGTACTTTGTATTACCTTGGTGTATAAAAAAAAATGTAAATAAATGACTGTGAAGTCCGCCATACTGCATATCAAATGCTCTGATAGCATCAAGACTGTTATCAGGGCAGAAAACTCCTCTAGAACATGACATAGAATGAAGAATGCATGGGCATTTCGTCCTTTCACGGGAAAGAACATTCTGCTGATGGCGAAACCCTGTTGGCGTTGTTTTATGTGCCCTAGGACCTTTTGATCGATCCATGATGTCTTTGATTTGGTACTCTGCCTTTAAATTATCAGATTAAGGCTCAGAAAATTTACTTACAGGCCATAAGCTCTCTGCTTTCCTACTGATACTCTTTGCCATTCCATGATTGCCTGTGTCTACGCAATTTGAGATTTAATGGTTCCGAAGAAGTTTTTAGAGTCTGAACTCTGTCCTATAATGAAATTTATGCTGCAGACACCTTTCCAGACATTTCCCTGTAATATCGAGCTCTAAATTCAGCTTCTTCTGTGCACTGTGTCACCACAATAGCGCATATGAATCATGGCGTTTTTCCGCCTGCCTGTAACCTTGCAAAACACGAAAACTCGTTAAGAAAAGCATGCATGGGGTGGGTGGCATGGATTACTGCAAGAAATGGCAACGTGGCATGGGTGGAGATGATGAATGCAGAGGATTTAGTGGAGGGACTCGATGGATCAGCGGGAGACGCTTTGGAGGACAGCGAGGTGGAAAATTTAACGCGAAACATTAAAATTTTCCCTTTGAATGAATTATATAGGGGGACAGACGAAAAAGTGATGAAAACACATGGAATGGTGACGTGGCAGGACCGGTCAATGGCGGGACATGCAGTTAAATCTGGACTGTCCGATCTCAGGAGGAGATCGACAGCTGAAAATGCGTTGGAGGGCAATGGAAAGTGGGCCAAGGGTCACGTTTGCCTTGGTTATTGCCCATGAAACTTCGTGGCATGATCACCGTTAGATGGCTGGTCACAGATCGGATGGCATACAACGATATCGCCCCATATCTGTGGACAAACGATAACACGCGATGGAGGGCGGTTTATGAATAGTGTGCGGAGCCACGTGTCTAGCGGTGAGTAGAATCGCTCCGAAAATAAAAATACCACCCACCCTCCAATGGCGGTGCGATAGAAACCAGTGGTTTTTGAATAGTGTGCGGCGTAGGGACCACTGGGCGGGTGAAATACAGATCGTCGGATCGGCGGGCAAACGAATGGTGGATACGATCGGGTGGTGAAAAGAGGTGGGCCACGGCGCTGCGCTAACCTGCGAAGACCGTCCGATCTAAATAGATCGACGGCTAATAATGTGCCCGATACAGATTTTCGATAAGCGCCTTCTGCCTTGGCACCAGGTTTTAGCGCCTAGGTCACGTGGTGGAAAAGGGTTCTGGGCTAGGGCCGAAAGGGGCTGGGCCTTAATATAAGGTGGAAAGTGGGTTTTTAGGCCCATTTAACGCTTTTTGAGGCTAGGAAAAGGTAACGATAGAGGGGATAAGGAGAGAATAGGCCAAACAAGGGGTATGTGTAGGATTTATAGGGGATTTCGGGAGGATTTAGAGGGTAAGAGGGGAATTTTGACAAGGGGGAAAAAATGGGGGCATTCTGCAGGGATACAAAGGGCAAATGTAGGCCTTTTGGAGCACAATTTTTTGCAATCAGTGAGACTTTTTGGATGGATACAACAGTTAGGATCTTTAAAAAGGAAGTGGACACAAATAGGCTTGAAGGATGATGTGTTTTCAAGAGAAATGTATTCCTTGAAGGCTCATAAGAAAAATTGGCCCCCTTTCATTGCTTGTCAAGGAATTTATAGGGGGTTAACAGTGGCTCCACATGGGGATGGCTTCTTCTTGAAGGAGTCAAGAATTCAAAAAATGATCTTTGGTGTAAGCTAGATGCCTGTTGCTTGAGCCACCTTTCTTCTTTGATTTTCAGTTGCCACAATTGTGAAGACATCAATTTAGCAGAAAAACTCTCCCAGACAATCTACCTACCCATCCTACAATCCTAGCATTTTTCTTCTAGGGTGCATTTGAACTAGCAGACCCTTTACATCATTTTTATTTTTTACAAACAAGAAATAAACCTATTCTATTTCTACCCTTATTGCTCCATGAGACCAGATTAAACCGTTGGTCTCATATGTTTCTCTACCTAATCTAACACCTGCTGGGATTAAAGTGTCCAGCAGATTTCTTCTCTACATTCTACAACATAAATTTAAAAACAGTCAAACTATGATTAGACAGTCTAGTTTGCTGTGGATCCAAGGCATAAAGACAGTTGCATCATGGACAGAAACTTGCAGAAAAATGAAAACAAAATTTTGAAGGCTTGAAATCTGAAGTTCGATGTATCCTTCCTTTCTTTGTGACTCAAGTTTTGGACTTGTCAGAGTCACTTTCTTTCTTCATTTTAGCTCTGATTTTGGACTTGTTAGAGCTGATTCTTTTTTCTTCTTTGCTGGTCCAGGTTTTGGGCATGTTTGAACCAGCTATCTTTACTTCCCTTGGCTCAGGTTTTGATCATATTGGAGCCAATATTTTTGCACTTCAGAGGTTCATGTTTTGAGCATGTTTGAACCTCTCCTTTCTCTCTGTTTTTTTTAACATTTTCTTTTTTTTCTTGAAAATGAGACACTGCAATGGTATGTACAATGGAAATGGAAACTAGAAATTTGAAATCAACAGTAGTGCTTAGGCATCCTGCCATTGACAGGACCCCCAAACAGCTCTGTACCATCTAGATCTTGTAGAAAAAATTCATTTGGACCCACAGTGCCCTGGATGATGTATGGACCTTGCCACAAACTGTCAAACTTGCCGTGCTTTCTTTTGTCCTCTCTCCTTGAGTCCCACTTCAGAACTTTATCTCCGATTCTGAAATCAGAAGCTTTGGTTCTCTTGTCAAACAACTTCTTTATGTTTTCCTGAACTTTCACAGCTATGTTATAGACCTCTTCCCTTGTTTGTTGGAGATGAATCGTTTGGTTTATCCTCCTCACCATGTTGTTTTCTTCTGTCTGAATCTCTTGGACAAGTTTGATCACTGGTACTCCAAGGCTGGTAGGAAACAATGCTTTTGTTCCATATACAAGCTAATATGGTGACATGCCAATGGATTTCTTTTTTGTAAGCCTGTCAGTCCATAGGGCATGCACTAACTTGTTATGCCATGAATTTTTGTTCTCTTCCAGCAGCTTTTTGATGATGGCCACCAGGCTCTTGTTTGATGATTCAGCTAAGCCATTACCTTGTGGGTAATAGGCAGTTGAATGACCGAGTGCTATTTGGTACCTAAGACAAAAATAAACCATTTTCTTGGATCCAAAAGCGGCAACATTATCATTGATTATTTTCCTTTGGCAGCCAAACCGAGAGAGGATATGGCCTTCTAGGAACCTAATGATGAATGAATCTGCGACATTCCTAGTAGGTATGGCCTCTATCCACTTAGTGAAGTATTATTTGGTTGTTAAGATCCATTTGTGTTGTGCAGAAGAAGCTGTGTGAATTTCTCCTATGAAATCTAGGCCCCATTGCATAAAGGGACCTTCAACAGTGATGGGTTGTAGAGGTAAGGGGAGGAGCTTTCTTTTGCCTTCAAAAATATGGCATTTGTGGCAGGAAATTATCATCTTATGGATATCATTGAAGAGTTTATGCCAATAGTAGCTAGCTCTGATTATTTTGTTTGTAGTGGCTTTCAAGTTCAGGTGGCGTCCACACTCTCCTTCATTGAATTCTTGTTTAATCCTTTCTGCTTCAGATTCAGGCAAAAATTTAAACAATAGGCCATTTTCATTTTTCCAGTATAATCCTTCATTCATTATGCAATAGCTTCTGGCTTTTAACTTTAAGAATCTGGCCTTGGCCTTTGATAGTTCAAGAGGGGCATTGAGGTGTGTGAGCACATATAGAATGTCAGAATACCAAGGAGAGCTCTGAAACTTCTCCTCAACAGTGGGATCAGGAAATCCCTGCTGCTCATCCAAGGCATCTACCATGTTAATTTCAAGGGCTTGTAGATTTGATTCAGCCATTAGTTGAGCTAAGCCCTGACCTTTAATCAGTTTTGTGGCTTTTATCTCAAGGTCGTATTCTAAGATCACAACAATCCATTTTCCCCTCTTCCCATCTGGGTCTTGGGACAAGATGTCTTTAACCACTACATTTGGCACGTAGGCTATGGTGTGGGAATGCAATATGTACACCCTAAAGTCTTTCAAGGCCTTTACCAAGGCATAGGCCTATTTTTCCATAATGGTGTCTTTCAAGGGTGCATCCCTTAGTGCTTTGCTAAAGAAAGAAATCGAATGCTCCATTCCCTCTGGGTTTTTCTGCAGTAGAACTGCAGCCACTGTATGCTCGGAGGCAAATCAGGGCTGATTAGGATAGGAGCCCGGGTGAGTGCAAGTTTAACTGATTCAAAAGATTTCTTGGCCTCAACAGTCCATTTAACTCTTACACCTTTCTTCAACATGTTAGTCATATTCCTAAGGTGTTCAGCTAAATTGGGAATAAACCTCCTGAGGAAGTTAATTTTCCCAATGAAGGACTGTAACTCCTTGATGTTTCTCGGGTGTGTGATTTGTAGTATTCCCTCAACTCTCTGTGGGTCTATCTGTTATAGCATCATTTTTCACCCTCATGTGATTCATGATTATCTTTTTGGCCTTGGGCACCCATTCCCATAGACTTGGATAAAAGTTCATAAAAAACAGTGTTTCAAATCCCATACGCGGGTATGCCCAGACGTTTCCGTGTGTATATGCGAGTCCAGAGATACTTTTCCGCGTATGAAATTAAAATCATTAAAAATATATATATAATTCCCTATTTTCGAGGTTGGGTTGATGGTTATTCCAGTAATTCAACCACCCCAGCCTGTGGCCAACTATTTCCAACTGATTGAAACTACTTTGAGGGAGTATAAAATCCCCTCCTGTGCATGGCCTAAGGGAGAGAGAAATTATAGATATTATACTTTGTTAGAGCCCAATTCAAGTCTGATTTCCCATGCCTCCTGCACTTCCCAGATTTTTACAGGAAACCCTTGTTTCCTAGAGATATTCATCAGCTTATATGTCATCTCGTGTGCACAAGTCTTGAGAGTATCCTAGCGAGGCAAGGGTGGGACGGATCCGGACGATGGTCTATTCGAAGATCGTGGAAGGATTCAGGTGATCTCTCCACTTTTTATTGCTGTACATGTTGTTCGTAATGAAGAAGAACCATCTTGTTCCCAAATTCACGTGTTAATATCTGCTGGCATATGTGAAAAGATTGTTATTTAAGAATCTATTATTGTTTATATGATGTTTCACATCTATTACACTAAAATTTAGGAGAAGTATATGATGTACAACTAGATTTCTACGCATGTTCTTTCTTGATTTTCAGGTTGAAGAGGAAGAAGGGTTGCTGGGGGTTTGGACCCCGCGGGATCTACATCAAACGTAGGATTACGGGTGAGTTCTACTATTGATGTTATCTAGTTTTTAGGGTACAAGTGTGGTTGTGTGAGTCCTTCTTGAATAGCATGCTCTGATCTGTGGAGGTTTTGACCCAACAAACCTCTAGGGAGTTATTTCCTGAAACAGAACTGGCGACTCCACTGGGGATCGCATTCTTGTGATTCCCCTGTTGGGTGGTTTCAGCTATTTTAAAGGTTTCCAACAGTTTTAATCATTATTTCTAGTCCAGTTAGTTTTTTCTCAGTCAGACTGAAGACCTGGTTCTTTATCCAGGCTTGATCATTTTTTTTTCATTAGTTACCTTTCCATACGTGAGTTTTTCTATACACAGTCGTGTATACACGCAGTTTTTGTTAAAGGAAGTCGTGTATACATGAGTTTCCTTTGACACAGGCGCGTATGCATGCTTGTTGAAAAGCTGATAAGTAGCGTATGCCTGGGCAAATTTTGAAATTTTTGATTTCTTGACTTTTTAGTCTTGTCTGTCTATGGGGACCTGTTCCTGCAGTGTCTTTATAGTCTCTGGATTGTGTTGATAGTGGTTATTGGTCTTTTTCTCTCTTGTTTGGTTGAAGACTGGCTTATTTGGCAAATCTTGTTTTTTAGTGCTTGCATTTCTGGTTTGAGTACCAAGATCTCTTTCTGGATATTCTTGGTTGTTCTTATTTATCAGGACAGAGAGCTTCTGCTCGTATGCTCTTTCCTCACTTTATGTTTTTCTTAGCACTTTAATTTTTTCCTACTTTTCGGTTAGTTTTCTTGATTTCATGTGACTAGGTCTTGTTGCAATTTTTGAAGAGTCATTTTTGGGTCTTTGAAGTATTGTTTGCTACAAGATTGTGCTATTCTTCTAGGCTGAGTCACTAAGTTTCTTGTCTTCCTTTTTGCTCATATAAACCTTGCTACTAGTTGGCACTATAAGATTTGGAGCATTTTGCCGAAGTTTTTGCTTGAAATTCGGAGATTTTTTGGCTTGGTGATTGGATAGTTTTCTTGGTCTCTTTGGAGTCTTCTTTTATAAAATTCAAAAAGCTCAAAAACATTTTGTTTTTCCTTTGCTTTTGTTTTGCATTTTTGTTTTCGTTTCTTTCCATCTTTTGAAGCTTTGTTGAGATTTCTTGCCTTCGGTTTCTGACTTGATTTGGGAAGGGAATTTTCATTGGTTTCTTTCTCTTGTTTCGAGCATATTTTGGTTTCTTTATACTGAGAGTTTCTGATTTTGGGAACTAGCTTTGTGGACAGCCAGAAAAGTGATAAAACTGAAGGATTCTTTGGAAATTTCTCTTTGCTTTGGTAGATTTTGCATCTTAGAATTGACATGCTCTTAGTAACTTGCATTAGGTGCACTTAAGAATTTAGTATTTTTTCATAATTTTTGCGAGTGTGAAGTTTGTTATCTAAAAAGAAAAGAATTTAGTCTCGTAGAACCCGTGTAGAAATTTCTTTTCATCGAAAGGAAATTACTGCATTTGCATGTAGTTTGGTTTTCATTAATTTCTTTTCTGCGTCATAAAAACACCACGAGTTTCATTTCCATATCCCCTTGACTTAATATAATAGCCAACTAAAATAAGCGCATTAATTTAAAAACAACTAGCAAGTTTTTTATTAAGTGTCATACACCAACTAGCTAGGTTGTAGGGCCTTGGATTGGGTGAGTGGAGAGTTAACTCTCCAAGGCCGCTCAAACTAAAACATAGAAGTTTATTAATTGAGTGAAATCCAACTCCATTAGGTGGACCGGGAAAGCTCTCCTCCAGAGAGTCAAGCGTGAGGGGAAGTGAAGGCCGAGAAGAGAGATACCCCCTCTCTGATTTGCTGGATCTTGCCTCAAGACCGTTCCGCCCGGCTTCTGACACGGATTGGTGCCCATAGTTGCCATTCCTAGGTTCCACACAGGTGACTGCGGGGGGAAATACCCGTGGTACCTGAGGCAGACGTCGTATCACTTCTAGCAGTACTTCTGGGGGTGCCCTTGCGAAGCTTGGGTACTTGTGCTGGCAAAGGCTGTTGTTAGAAGGTCGGCGTAACTGTTTCTGTTACCTTCGCTAGTAGGCCTGGGCCGTAATTATCCCAGACTACTTTCGGGAGGTCCTATTTTTCACTTTCTTGTATTTTGGTGTCCGGTCCTAATCACCCGGAGTGGAAATACCTGAAGGCTGCT
Organism: Pinus albicaulis; assembly: GCA_034641835.2. NCBI lineage: Eukaryota > Viridiplantae > Streptophyta > Pinopsida > Pinales > Pinaceae > Pinus > Pinus albicaulis. Next base: position 513,088,727 of record CM076575.1, on the reverse strand, counting down.
TGCTTGGCTGTATCTTAGGGATTTTTCTTAGAGAGTGCTCTTTGCTCCTAGCTTTCTTAGCTTTATACTTTTTTAGTCTAATTAAAATTTGTTAAAGTGGCTGATCAAGCGCCTCGTTGATCGAGGAGAATCCGGGGGTTATCTCCTGAGAGTGCAGAGCCTTCTTCAAGAAGGCGTAGGAGTAACATAGTAGGTGAATATCACCCTATGGCATCTGACGTAGTGGAGAGAGATCCTCCACAAGGGCTTGAAGGTTTCGTAGTTGGTTCTGGTATTGGTTCCGAGAGGAGCGTTCCGCTCACCTCGAGAGTCTTATTTTCGGGAGAGTTAGGAATAGAAGTAGAGGAAGTACCTGAGTCCCCTCAATCACTTCCATCTCCTCTTCCTCTTGATCATCCATTTGTTGTTGAGTACATCAGACCTGAGTCAGAGAGACCAGAAAGTCCTCCTTTCTATTCATACCTTTCGATGGCCACGACTGGGAATGTAGCTTCTGCTATGAGTGTTGCAGGCATTCAGACTCCTCCTTCAGTTGAAGGTGGAGGCACTATTGCTATATCTTCGATTGCTTCTAGTACTGCTTTTTTTGGCTCTGGTTTCACCCAAGCACATGCTTCTCAATCTGGTCCCTTTTGTTTTGGAATGCCCGCTAGTGGGATTCCTTCTTTTTCCTTTTCCGCTGCTACAGCTGCATCTACACCCATGTCTTCCATGGCTAGTGGGTCAGCTTCTTTTCAAGGGTTCCCCTTTGGAACTGGGCATATTCCTAGTTCGAATCTTTCTTTAGGGTCTTTTCCTTTTACTTCTCAGACTCAGAGTTTTAACCCTTGGTTTGGAGGTCAAAGTTCGACTACCTTTACAGGTTGGAACCCTATATTCACAGCAGTGGGGGCAACGAATCAGTTTTACGCTGGTCAACAAGGGAATGCTTCTTTCCCTTCGTCGAGTGCTTATCAGAATTGTTCCCCTCTTTTCAACGCTTGGAACCCCTATCAGGGGCTTTCCTCTTCATTCATTACTTTGGGGGCGGGAACTAATCCGGTCTTTGGTAACTCTACGTTGGGAGGGGGTCCTTCTCCAAATGCTGGGTCTTATGGCCCAAAATTTTCTACGAGTTCTTTTTGGCAACCTGGTGCCTCATCAAATCTAGGGTACTCTTTTCAAAATGTAGGGAATTCATCCCATTAAGGATGGAATCCTCAGGCTCCGCCTCGTTTACCATTTCTGGCAACATTGAACTTGCCAGATTTGTCGAAATTGACGAATGATCCGATCCGATATAGTCCGAGGTGGCCTCCGGTTCCTACCAAACTACCTTCAGACATTCCAAAGTTTGAAGGCAAGAATGGAGAGGACCCGGCTAACCATATCACCAACTTCCATTTATGGTGTTATTCTAACTCCCTGATCGATGATTCAATTAGGTTGAGATTGTTTCAACGCACCTTAACTGGAAACACTGCCAAGTTTTGCTACGTTTGGAGATCTGGCTATGACATTTCTAAATCATTTCCAGTTGCCTGTCCGTTATGATGCTGGGACTGAACTCATATCTAATTTTAAGCAGGACGACGCAACCCACATTTCTGATCATATTCAGGAATGGAGGAGAAGGAAGAGGTTTATTAAAGCTCATATTCCAGGAGAATTTCTTTTGGAATGGTTTCTGAAATCTCTACAGTCAGATATTTCTAAGGATGTATCCCTCTCAGGGGTATTTTCTGAGGAGCAGGATATTTTTAGGGCCTAGTAGCTTGAATTGATATATTCTCAGTCTGGAGTCCTTCATAAATATTTTCCTAATGCTCCTCGCTCCAAATTAGACTTGTCCAAGACTAAACCCGGTCCTCATGGTGATGGACTTATTGGGTCGATCAATAGTGGTGCAGCTAACCTGCTTAGTCAATTGCAGCAGTTGTTTATACAATCTGCTTTTTCTAGTCAGGTTGTGCCTGCCGAGTCATCGCCTTCTCAATCGTTTTCAATAAATGTCGTTCAGACTTCCGAACCCAAAGAAAATCAACAATCCAAAGGGAAGAAGAAAGGACGGAATAATAATAAGAAAAAGGGCAAGAATGTGAAGGGTAATGCAAATAAATCCAACGAGCATGTTGGTGAGGGTCCAAAGGATAAAAATAAAGTGAAGTTTCCATGCAAGTTATGTGCTGGAGACCATCTTACTCACCTTTGCCCTAAAATTCAGGATGCACAGTGCTTGTTAGCTCAGAAGGGTTCTTCTAGTTCCCAGGCTGTGTTGACAAACCCTTTTCCCCAAGGGCAACAGCTATTTTTTGGCACGAATTAAAATACTAGGGCTTCCTCTCGGGGCACCCAGGAAGGGGAAACTCCATCAAACATATACATGATGAGTGCTCATGCGGATATCGCCACGAGATCCCATGATTATGGCAAATATGAGTCTTCGAAAGCCAAGGGTGCTCCCAATGCTACTGAGCCACTTCATATTACGAGGCCTACTGTTGAGCCTATACCTCGGATGCAAAAATCATCTACTAAGCATACGACGATTAATCCAAATGCTAGGGCTGCCCAGAACTACTCTATTGTGGAAGATCTGGCGCAGAGTCCTTGTGCCATGTTGGCTCTTGAGGTGCTCCAGTCTTGTCTGGCTCAGCGCAGTGCTCTACTCATTGCTATTGGGGCTGTCGATCCAAAGAACTCTCTTATGATTACATTCGATATGTCTAATTTTAAAAAGAGACTCCCCCATCATATGGCTTTCCATATCAAATCGTCGTTCCGGAAATTCAATATCTTTCGGACGGTGGTTGATGAGGGTGCTTTCACATGCGTGATGTCTCTCGCATGTTGGAAGGGAATTAAATCTCCCGTAGCTATTCCATCTGCTACTCTTCTGACTGCGTTTGATGTTCATTCTCACAGACCCCATGGTATTGTCCCAGCTTTGCCCATCTGTGTTGGGGGAAAAACTGTAAATATAGAGGTTGAGATAGTTGATGCAAGCTTGGACTACAACCTTCTATTGGGGCGAAACTGGATTTATAATATGGATGCCATTACATCCTCATTATTTCGGGCTATTTGTTTCCCTCACGAAGGGAGGATTGTTACAGTGGATCAACTGGACTGTTCTCCTGTAGACCCGAATGCATCTACTGACTCAACTATTCCAAAATTGGATAATTCCAAGTCGCCTGTTGAGAATTTAGGGGTTGGAATGTATTCTTCTTTGATGGGTACTTTTGATATTCCACCTCCTACTGTTCATATAAATGCAATTTCATCCTCCAGGGCTCCTATTCGAAGAGAGTTCTTCAAAACTCATTATTTTTTGGATCCTTGGACCTTGCCTTCCCCTACCTCCACATTAGCGGAAGGTCAAGTGGGTGGAATGGCATTTCCGATGTCTGCAGCTGAGATTTCTTATCAATCTATTATTGACTCTGCAGAGTCCATTCCAGCTCCTCTTTCTCCAGATGAGTTGGATGGCGATGTGGCTCCGGCTTGGACACTTAGTTCTTCTTCTGCCCAGGATTGCCTTGATACCACTCTTCCATCTGAAGAGGCCATCCTGGAATCTATGACTGGTATAGATAGACCATGGGATGATTTGAATCATCGGTCTTAATTTTTACCTGATTTGAGCGAAGTTGAAACAATTTTTCCAAGTCCTTTGTCTCCTGGTCCTGTTCGCCCAGTCCTGAACCCTTTAGCACCAACACAGGTATATGCTGAAGGGAACAAGGTTGTGATCTCTCCAACTATCCTGGTGAACATTTCCAGGAATCCCAATGTTATAGAGAATGTCTTCATCGGAGCTGAATGTTCCCCTGAAGAGATTCAGGTTTACACCAATCTCTTTAAAGAGTTTAGGGATGTTTTCGCTTGGTCTTATGAGGAAATGCCTGGTATAGATCCATCTATTGTCCAGCATGAGATCAATACTTACAAAAATGCTAAGCCTGTGAGGCAAAAACTTCATCCGGTCAATCCTAGGAAGGCTGCAGCTATCAAAGCCAAGGTGGAGAAGCTGCTCAAGGCGGGATTTATTTTCCCTGTTCCTTTGACAGAGTGGGTTTCGAACCCTGTTCCCGTAGATAAGAAACAAGGAACAATTCGAGCTTGCATTGATTTCAGAGACCTTAATAAAGCATGTCTGAAAGATAATTACCCCACACCATTTATAGATCAGATTATCGAGGAGTGTGCCGGTAACAAGATTTTCTCCTTCATGGACGGTTTCTCCAGATATAATCAAATTACTATCCATCCTGAAGATCAGCATAAGACTGCTTTTATTTGTCCCTAGGGTACTTTTCCTTACAGGAAAATGCCTTTTGGTCTTAAAAATGTTGGGGCTACATTTCAGCAGGCCATGTCATATGCCTTCCACGACATCAAACATATTATCGAGGCATATTTGGATGATTTAGCTGCTCGTTCTCGAAAGAGAATTGATCATCCAGCTCACCTCCGTCAAGTATTTGAACGATGCTGTTTCTACAAGATTAGGTTGAATCCGAACAAGTGCGTTTTCACGGTTACATCTGGTCGGTTATTGGGATTCATTCTGTCTAGGGAAGGGATTAGGGTAGATCCCTTCATGGTTGAGGCAATACTTCGGTTGCCTCCCCCGTCGTCTATTCGTCAACTTCAAAGTCTACAAGGAAAGGCTAAGTTTCTTCTGAGATTTATCGTAAATTATTCTGAAGTTACCAAAGGATTTATGAGATTGTTGAAGAAGGGAGTTCCATTCTTTTGGGATGACTTCATTCAACGCTCATTCGATGCTTTGAAAAAAGCATTGACCTCTTCTCCTTTATTGAGTCCACCTGATTATAGTAGGGATTTCCTTTTGTATCTTGCAGCAGCAGAGTCTACCATTGGTATGGTTCTGGTTCAGGAGGACGATGTTATGTCAGAGCATGTTATATACTATCTTAGTCGAGGCTTGGTAGGACCTGAACTCTGGTATACTCCAATAGAGAAGCTAGCTTTAGAAGCTGTTCATGCTGTGCAGTGACTCAGGCATTACATTCTTCTACGAAAAACTTTTATTTTGGCAGCAGCCAATCCATTTCAATTTATTCTCAGTAGGCGAGTGATTGGGGGAAAATACAATAGATGGATTGTGATTTTACAAGAATTTGATCTTGAGTTTATGTCTGCCAAGTCCAAGAAATCATTAGTTTTCGCGGAATTAATCTCTGAGTTGCCCTGTGGAGAAGAGATAGTCTATGATGAAGTCTATGATGAATCCTTTCTGGATGAACATTTGTTTCTCATTTCTCCACAGGATCCTTGGTATGGGGATATCATTGTGTATCTTCAGACTGCGAAGTTTCCCTCTACTTTTTCGAAAGATGAGCACCGTAAGTTGCGTCACTTGGCTAAAAATTACTTGATCATTGGTGATTATTTATACCGTCGAGGGGTTGATTCAATCCTGAGACGTTGCTTAACTCTCGAAGAAGCTGAGGCTGTGCTGAATGATTGCCACAGTGGAGCTTGTGGTGGTCATTTATCTAGGCTTGCTACATCCCAAAAAATCTTGCATGCTAGATAATTTTGGCCTTCGATATTCAAATATTGTGTGGAGTCAGTCAAAAAGTGTCATCCGTGTCAAGTCTATACTCGAAAAATGCGTGCTCATCCAACTCCGCTTTTTCCAGTCATTACTTTCGGTCCCTTTACAAAGTGGGGTATTGATTATACTACTTGTAACCCGCCTTCGGCTAAAGGTCACAAGTACATTATTGTAGCAGTAGACTACTTTACGAAGTGGGTCGAGGCTATGCCTGCTTTTGGGAATGATGGTGAGACAACAGCTCTTTTTATTTTCAACCAGGTTATTGCTCGTTTTGGTATTGCTAGAGTGATAGTCACTGATCATGGCAGTCATTTTCAGAATAGCATGATGGCTGAGTTGGCTCTAAAATTAGGTTTCCGATAGGAGCATTCATCTCCATATTATCCTCAGGCAAATGGGAAAGTGGAAGCCGTGAACAAATCCTTGAAGACTATTCTTCAAAGGACAATTGATAAAGCTCGATCCAACTGGCATATCATGTTGTATCCTGCACTTTGGGCATACAGGACGTCAGTGAAAACTGCAACTGGCTTTACTCCGTTTCAACTATTTTACGGGTTGGAATCCATATTTCCCATTGAATGTGAGATTCCTTCTCTTAAGTTAGCTGTTGAACTTCTTCGTGACACTTCTAGTCTTGAAGAACGTCTCCTTCATCTGGAACATCTTGATGAGCAGCGTCGGGATGCCGCCACGATGAATGAGGCACATAAGAAACGAGTCAAAGTCTAGTACGATAAGGCGGTCAAACCTAGGGTTTTCTCGGAAGGCGACCTTGTTTTGGTCTATGCCCAAGAGAAGGATGCCTTGGGCACAGGAAAGTTTAAGTCTATGTGGTATGGCCCCTTCATCGTTAAAAAAGTCCTTAAAAAAGGAGCATATACCTTGGTTGATTTTGAAGGAAATGAGTTGCCGGAGCCTAGAAATGGGCTCTATTTGAAAAAGCATTATGGCTAGGCTTCGACCTGGAATTTTTCTTTTGTATATAGTAGTTTTGTTTTATACATATCTGGTTTTGGTCTTTGATGTGATGGTGATGTTTTTTATCTTCTTTGGCAGGTTGTGTCGAATGTCATGAGTCATTATGGTTTCGCCGATGGTGCTAGTAGACACACCTGGAACTTGGCTTCCGTGGCTTGGGTGCTTCATCATCCATCCGGTCAGTTGTTAGTATCAAGAGAAGTCTACATTGGTCTTGCTTCCAATAATATAGCAGAATACATTGCAGTTATTTATCTACTCTCGGAAGCAATATCTTTGGGTTTTGATTCATTGGTAGTTTTCTTGGACTCCGAACTGGTGGTGTCGCAGTTGACCAATACTTATCGGGTTCGAGATCCATTTTCACTCCGGTTGTTTTTGAGGGTACGTTTGTTACAAATATAATTTCAATTTTTAACATTCATTCATATTCCTCGGGCTGACAATTGGATGGCAGACTCATTAGCTAATCAAGCAATTTATTGGCATATTAATCATTCCATACATTAAAATTTAATCATCAAAAACATCATGCATTTTTTCATACATTTGTCACATCACATCAAAAATCACTGTATATATCATTAGAGTGTTCAAAAAACTATACAAAATTTGGATCCATAAGTCATACAAAATTTGGGCTTATGCTCGATCATGTTCAGTATCAAAAAATATACAGTCATCCGATAATCATATCTATCTAATCATGTGGTCCCTGCCCAGTATTTGTGTTCCTATAGAACTCGACCGCAGTAGCGACACGGCGGAATAACCGCACCCAGTCACGTGGTACTCCTACTACCCGTCTCTGGATAGCCTCAGGTAGATCTTCCACTGCAGCCATAGGCACTTGGTGGGTTAAACCCTCCAAGTTCCTCTATACAGCATGGAGGGTCTTGTCTAGGTCCATTGTATCCGCTTCGCCTCTGCGGCGCTTATGTTGTGGGTAGTCCTCAGGATGGACTGGTCCAACATCTGCATCATGATCATCGTAATATTGTAAGTCATTTTGAATCCAATCAAAAACATGTTTCGTTTTTTCACATATATCGAAAAAATCATAAAAAATCATATAATTTAAAAAATTGCAATCTTACCAATTGTGCCCCATGCCGCGCCAGGTGGAAGGACGAGGTCTGGATCACTGCGAAAGTCCATCTCGGCATAGGGGTATTCCTCCACTGCCATGATTTGTTCTCCCCACCATTGGAAGAACTCATCATCCCAGGTGGTTCGGGGAACTTCACTTCCCCCCAGTCTCTTCATCAAGTCAGCTCATTGGGCAATTCTTGGGTCTCTTGGGCTGCTGATAGAAGAGATCACTTTGGGTCTCAGCCCAGGAATCTTCTCGAAGAATAATGTCATCAAGATTGTACCATATCCGAAATGTTTTGTTTTTGTTTTTCGAATGGAAGTCAATTGTTGCTTCATGTTCATTAGTAGAGCTGTGCACCAGTCATATAAATGAGTTAAGCATTCCACAGCTATACTCATTTGAGTCTTGGATGCCTGGTGTAAGGAAGCAGATCCTACTACCCTGCCAATGGTAAATAGGAGAATTTTCATGTGCAAGTCTCTTAAATCTCTTATAGCAATTTGAGTCCCAACTTTCTTGGACCCCTCTATGTAGTAAACGTGGACATAGTCATCCACGGTAAGCCCTCCAAAAGTCTTGCCATGTAAATCTACTGGCTCCCCCCTCCGGGAGAGTCCAATAATAAAATAGATGTCTTCCACCTCGATAAGTATGGGCATTTGATCTATTATGAGGCAATCTTCTTCCGGTTCCAAATGATTCACAAGCATTTCGAGCAACTGGACATTACTCTTCATATTTGGCATTTTGAAAAATTTGAGCAATCCACAATTTCAGAGAATATTGAGCGATACTTGATCCTGCATTACTTCATTGTCAATGGAACTGTGCTCACGTTCTCTCCAAGATATAGTCATCCTACAAAAATTCAATAATTTTTCCATTAGAATCACGTTTTTTCATTTCGAGTTGCACATACGCGACTTTCTCTGTACACAGTCGCGTATATACGCGGCTTGGTCAATATGAACTCGTGTATGCGCAGAACCGTAATTTTAAACAAATAATTATACGGTGAAATTTCCAAATTTCTACTTTATTTATTGAAAAATTTGATAACAAGGATGGATTAAGAGCTTACCTGAGAAATTCGGCGAATTTTGACGGTCGATTTCTCCTGTTTTGACGAAAGAGGCTTTTTCTCCAGAGCTCTTTTTCCCAATTCAGTAAGTGACAATGAACCAAATGTGAGGTAACTTGTGTATTTATGCCCAAAAATTGAAAATTTTTGCAAAAATTCGTTATGCTTATTTTTTCAATCTATCTTAAGTTGCATAATCCGGATGCTTGGAAGTGCCTAGATTGGTATATTTTCAGGAACATTTTGATGAAGTCGAGATTTTTTCTAGTTTTTGATCCATGACTGCTGACCCGTCATGGTAGTTATATGATCTTCACTGGCATATAGGTTAGAAAATCCACTTTCCCTTGCATTTTTCATACTAGCCTCCATTCTGATCACTTTCCATAGGGTCGATCGCATCAGGTCATGAGTATTTCACCCATTTCACTCGCCGATTATTTAATCATGACTTGGTGGTAGAGCCTTCCTTTACATGGGCTTCCTAGTTAGTTCCTTGCTATCACTTGTTGCCCATGCTGCATTTCCTGTAGGCTCGGGAGTTCTCTTTAGTCCCGCCATGACTTATGTGTTGAAGCTTCATTCTTCTTCTTCTTCACTATCATTTTTCTGGCCATTACCCTAGAGGCTCCCTGGTGTTGTTAAGTTGTATTACTGCATTGCATATTGGCTACTTGTTTATCCTGGCCTTTAGCCGGCTTCATTTGGACTCGATGTTTAAGCCATCTTTTGACCTTGACTGTCTGTACAAGGTAACCATTGCATGCACTTAGCTATCACGACTTGACACCCTTTTTACCCATGGATGGAACATTCCTTTGAGTATCGCTTACTCGTTTCCGCCACCTTGCATTGAGCATAGGATCGTTCCAATCCCAGGAACTAGTGCATCTGTTTCTTGATACTCGTTCCATCCATTGTACCATAGCATTCTTTTATTCTTTTTCAGGCTTATTATATGAAAAAGACAAAAAAATTAAATATAACAAAAAGAGCGGGAATGGGATGTTACTTCATAATTTGATGGCAGTACAGTGTCAGTTTGTCGCCCTTGAACAAAGCACATATACTTATATATTTCCTTCATTTGGGATGGTTTTATTTTTGACCTAGGTTCAGCTTTTGCCTTGTTTCACTAGTCAGTCCTCCCTCGATTGGTTATCTCTTCCAATCATATGGAGAGTTTGTTTTTGCCTCCTGCATAACAGACTTATATAGTGTCACTTACTGCCATGGTCATCACGAGTCGTGCTTTTGTTCAAGGGAAGTCTAACCAGAGTCGGCCATTCTGCAGTGTCTCTTGACTCATTATTCAGTCGGCCTTCCCGGTCTTGTCAGTATCTTGTTCTATCACATCAGATGTTTTGGTCTTCCGCTCGTGTTGGTTTGAGAAGGTCTCCATTGACTTCTTACCAGCGGGTTTGTCTCTTATCGAATATGACACATTGCTCTGAGAGAAAACCTAGAGCCACACCCTGGCCCTATTTCCATCATTCATAGGTGACCTTGTGCTCAGAATTTGATCATCATTATGGGTCTTTGACTGAGTGGTTTTCCTTGTGCTCGACGTCAGCATACATTATCACACTTGGGATTCATGTAGTACCTTGATTTCCATTTGACCCTATCGGTGGATATCTCGCCTCTGTATCAACTTTCATTATTTTTTGGTTCAGAGGGTTTCTTCCGTGCGCTAGCTTCATCTTGTGCATGTCGGAAACGTACTTCGATTTTGGTTTCGTCACTTTGCTTCGTCCGATTCCTTCCAAATTTTGGCCTGCGGGTTACACTCGCGCTGGATTGATGTGGGATGCCTTAATGCCTTCCTTCCAACAGATATTTTCCCATCGACTCCGACTCATTGCTCTGGGAATAAGGTCTAGAGTATTTTTTCAGTACCTTAGGGTTTGCAGTCATCAGTGGCAGACTCTTCGCTATCGACAGTGGGGATTCATCATTGCCTCCTGATTGGTAGATTCTTCCAAGTGTTTGACTTCAACTCATTTATTCGCACTTGTTAGATTGTACTAGGGCACCTTAACACTCATTTTCATTATTGGTGGGTTGTCTCGCGTTGGTTAACGGTATACATTATTGACTGGTAATCCAATGATTTCTCACATGGTCGACTTCAGCTCATTTATTCCCATTGTGTAGAATTGTGCCATCGAGATCGGTGAAGACCTCGAGTTGCATCAGTGTCTTTCGGTTCACTTTTGACAGTCCATTCAGTTTCTTCCAGTGATGTCGTCCACCCTTATATGTTGCAGTTTAGTACAACAATGTTGGGTGAAACTATTGTCGTTTAATTCCGTTGTAGTACTTGCACAACCATTTAATTTGTCAATCCGAGGTTCGTAGGCTTATGAAGCACATGCACTATATATGCAGGACCGAAGTGGAACTAATCTAATCTAAATTGCTGAAATCAAATTAATCTAGGAAAGCAGGAAATTGCATAAAGGAAAAGCAATACAACATGCGAAGAGCTAAATGACAAACGAAATATATGAGCTCACAACAATAACGCCATCTCAAATTACATTACAAGAATCAAATGACAAATCATGAAAGCATACAATAAAAGAATATGAGTCATAGTTAAGAATCCCCCTCTCCTAATTACAAAACTATCTCTTAAAGCTAATCTAATGAACTTCTGAACTTATGAACTCCTGAGCTAATCCAAATGAAGAGAGAGCACTCTCTTATATACATGAAGAAGATAACCATCTCATTTAACCACTCTCAACTACTTTCCCATTATTACAAGACATGATCCCTTTGAATCCTCCACACATCTCTCACATATCTTGAATAAGACATGCCAACCAAATCCTCCATGATCTTCTCCTTAGGAATAGGCTTGAATAATTATCTCCTTAATATGGTGGAGGAGATATTCCACAAGTTTAGAATTAATCCTTCACATTTCTCCTACACATTACAAAGCTCACACATTCTTGAGATATATATTAAAACATGTATATTTTCTAATATTTAATCATAAATTCACTGATAATACAAAAATGAATAAAGTGGAAAATAGGAAGGTGAAACCCAAATGTATTTATGAAAGTGATATAATGAAAGGTTAATGGGATGATGAAATGTAAGGAATAGTGAAGGGAAAGGTGGATGAAATACGACATTTCTGAAGCCCAACATCCCCCCCAATTGAACTTGTTGCATGTCCTCATGCAACCATGCATGGATCTCTTTGGCATCTGAACTTTGGCTTTACATGATGATGTCTTTTTAATAATGAATGTTTCCAGGATATGTGTAGGGCATGAGTAACAACTTTCATTTTCTTATGGTTGGTTCTTGTGTGACAACCATGAATACAAAGAATGTTGGTTCTTGTGTTAACAACATTCATTTCGTTTTCTGTTCTCTTTCCTTATGGTTGGTTCTTGTGTGACAACCATTAATACAAAGAATGTTGGTTCTTGTGTTAACAACATTCATTTCATTTCCTGTTCTCTTGCTACAATAATAATGTAAACACTCACTGGAAATCATAAGTTGTCAATGTGCATAAGAAGCCCTTTTGTAATATTCATGAAGTATGCCAGTATGTATATTGATGCGTGTGAAACAAAGTGCAACAAAGTATTGTTGGAAAAGAAATGTTGGTGAATGGTAAATGAGATAAAAAAAACTGGAGTGATAGTGGTGGAGAAATGGAATCATGGTAGCGAATATGTAGTGAATATAGTTCCTCCCCCCAACTGAATTGGTTGCATGTCCTCATGCAACTTGGCGTGGGTCATGAAAGGAAATGGAGCATGATGAGGGAATTTTCCAAAATATTCAAGTCAGCATATAAGGAATTGCATGATTAAAGATTAGAAAACAACATACTTCCACTTACCCAAGAATGATGAACTATGCAATAGGAATGTAGCTGCTGCTGCAGTTGAATCATGAAAATGTGACTGGTATGATAGCTGTAACTGCTGTAATTGCTAGATCAGAGAATATGTGACTGTGGCTGCAACTGTTGTAACTGCAACTGATGTAACTGCTCGAACATAGAAAGTTTGACTGCAGCAGGATCATGAAAATGTAACTGTGAATGCTGATGTTGTTGTAACTGGAACCTGGGAAATGAAGGAATCTGAACCGCTGATGCTTAATCATGGAAAAGATAAAGGCTGAAAATGGAATGTGGTACTCTCATCGATCAGAATTCATGTTGTGGTAACTACTGAGGGAGTTGTGAAAAAGTGTATAGTCTTCGTCTGCTACAAAACTGATGGTACAAATCTAATCATGCGAAAGAATTTGTTGATGTCGAGCATGAAGAGAAATCATTGGATTACCAGCCATTGATGTATGTCGTTAACCAATGCGAGGCAAACTCACCATTGATGTCAATGAGTGCCAAGGTACCCGAGTACATTTTGCGAAATGCGAATAGAGGGGTTGACGTCGAGCCATTTGCAAGATCTGACGATCAAGGGACATTGATGTATTCCCATGATTGTCAGCGAGAGGACTTGCCATTAAGGCATGCAAGTCTCAAGGTACTCAAAAGGAACTCTAGTCTATTTCCCAGATAAGGTGCTGAGGTCGATGGGGCAAGACTTGTTGAAAGGTGGTCCTTAAGGAATCCCACATCAGTCAACGCGAGTTTGTACAAAGAGATTTGGTAGGACTATAAATGGAAAGAACTCACGGACAAGCAGTGTGGATCAACATGGCAAGGAAAGCAAGGCAGTGTAATTATGGAAAGGGGATCAGTTTTATTCAGAAGGAAAACTAGAAGGCAAATGAACTAAAAAGGTTAAAGGAATGTATGTATTTCAGAAAAATTATTGTGCATGAAGTCATGAAATATTAGGTAATGGAAAATGGGCTTCAACATAAGGATGGTCAATCAGCTTTGAAGGAGAAATATTACAGTGTTACAGCATGGATAATGGAAAAAATGGAAATATTGGTGTATCAGCATGGTCGTTGTGTAACAACAAACATCAAGAGGCGCAAACATCATGATGTTTATGATGAGTTACAGCTCCTTCAAGCTGTTTATGAAAGCATGTTTCTCACAAAGTTCTGTGATCTTTGAAAATCACTTCAGTAGCAAAGTGCGATCATTTCCGAAACCTGAAAAAAACTTAGTGAAAATCCTGCATGAAAACTTCGTGAGAGCATTGTAAAACGTAAGATGTAAGAATAAGTACAAATGCGAGCAAAGGAAAGAAAGTGTGTGTTAACCTGTCACCCCCGTTGATTTCATCATCGATGGCTGTCAAAGTGATTTCAAGAAAACAAATTAGTGTTAAACATAATACATGCATTTGTATTGTTTTAAGGAATTTATTAAAAGGTCCATTTGCAATTTTCATGAAATTAAAGGCAAAAATAAAAACAAAACAAGCAAAATTAAAGTCAGGTCTCCATTTCTTGGCATGCTTTGCAGAGTGTAGCAATACTGTCTCGGCGCTAGCAAATCTTCAGTTTCTTGCTGATTCATTTTCTTAGATGGAACATTAAATTCATTCAAGCAATTGGAAGCGATGGCATTGCAGTATCTGAGGAGCCAAATCCCATTTGTCCTGAACTCCAACCCACAGTAACAGAATCCACATAACTAGATAGGTATGGCTGAAAATGGCCCTGAATATCTGCAATATTTTTAGCTGAAATTCCCACTAGAACCTTACCGACAGGAACCTCTTTTAAATGATCTGTGCCTCAAATACATTGCAACATTAGTAACAATCGATTCAAAGAATAATCGCATCGCCCGGCTCAAGACCAGTTTACCCCATGTTTGTGTTTAAAATATCCTTATTTTAAGAGAGTTGCCAGCAAAGGTCATATAATCTATTCGATGCAACCACAAATGGTGTGTGTCGAATTTTCAAAAGATTCAATGACTCAATCGTTTGAGGCTCCAAACCAATATCACGTAAACCAGAGCCACGTAAATTTACAAAACCACAAAACTTTTGTACATCGACTGTCTCATTTCCGCCACCATCAATAGATGCCTATTCATTTTTGTTCTGCCCACATTGCTATGTAGCAGACCAAACTAGTCCCTACTTGATCTGTCAACTCCTTGAGCCTTGGCTTACCGTTGAAGAGGTAGCGACCCAGCAAAGAGCTCATAGCAAAGTCGAACACAATCTTGATGTCTGCCATTGACACACCAGGACCCTCCGCGCCAGTGATTTCAAAGATGCATTTATTCATAATCATGGCATACAACAAGTGTTTGCCACTGAAAGAAGCCTCCCCCTCTTCTGGATGCAAGAGTGCATGGTTCAGAATTAGATTCGAACAGTTTACAGCCTTGAAGTAGCCCGACAACACTATAACGTTAACAACCACGGCGCGATATTTGGCACAGAACTGACACAAAATCTTCAAAACCTTCTCTAGCGCGGCTGATCAATAACTGTATTCTTCATCAACCATAATGGTATCCGGATTACTATTAACATCTGCTTCGCGCGAATGTATGAAACGGGAAACCAGAGATAACAATGTTTTACACAGTGCGCAGCCAGCATACCAACGATCAAATGCCTCACTTCAATACGCATAGGTGATACCTGCACAGCGGATGAGATTGACACTGGGGCTGGTTGTATCAATCAAGATGTAACGGATTAATTCACGAAAGAAAATAGTCACGTGATCTAACTGTGGATTTTTAAACATGATTTGAATGATGTGCACGATTCTGCGCACGTCTTTGTAGCAGCCGACAGAATCATCTTGGACGCCCAAATGAATGGTACCGCCGGAACAGAAAACGGTACGCATTATGCCAACGAAGCTCCAAACCAGATAAAGATGCAATTAAATCTGCTATGTCAGCCTCTATTTCTTTGTCGTCTTCTCTATCAGTTCCATCCATACTTGAATCTTCCCAAATAAGTTTGTATTTGTTGGACAGTTCACGTAAAAGTTGACTTTTGCAGAAACCAATTTTACTCAGGACCATGAGTAGCTTTTGATGTATAACCAAGAATCCCACTGCTTGTCTAATATGCTTGAGTGCATCCCAAGTTGAGCCTGCATACTCTTCTTTTGCTTCACAGCACCAAAGTTCTAGTTTAGCCAACCCCACTTTTACATATTCTCCATTGCTAAATGAGCAGCATTCACGCCGTAAAAGGAGGCTGTTGAAGAGCTGAACATTGATATACACAAATATCTGGGCAAAAAACTTACGAACAATAATACATGGGACATAATTTCCACGCATAGTTTGGAGAAGATTGGTTAGGCTCTTGATAATGCTTTGCCAATGATTGTTGGATGCTTGCTGTGTGCTTGCATTTGCTTGGGATCGAGATATCTTAACTGCCTTTGCTCTTGGTGTTCTTCTGGAAGTGTCTCAGCAGCCAGTAAAGCATCAAGCATTCCAAAATACACAGTCATGTTTCCCAATGACTTGCTATAGATCGGGCATGTATAATGACTGCAAGTATATGCCTCGAAACACGCTGAATGCATTACATGTCCACAACGAAGGGCCTTGACTGGGTCAGTAGATGTAAAAATAAACTCATGAAAAACAGGGAAGTTTGTTTCGAAAACCTTATCATGACATGCACGCATTACAATTCATGCAATGGAAGTAATCAATACCAAGCCCCTGCCCAACGCGACATAAGTTACAAAAAGGACAGTGGTATACTTTCCTTTCATCATCAAAGAATTTGCATATACCATAGAAATATCTTGCCATTGACAACTCTTTGCAAGAGGAAGAAGTACAGCTTGACGCAACAAGTTGGATGCAACAACACTTCATGCACATCATCTCTTTTGTTTCCCTCCTGTCCATTATATGGTTGTTGACTTTGTCATGACAGAATCTGCAGGTGAATAGCTTTCCGCAACAAGCTGCAAGGAGTTTACAGTTCTTCTTATAATTCTCACAACCAAAATTTTGTTTTACCTACATCTCTGTATGATGGACATTTTCCAGGAACATCTCCACTCTTCCCAAAATCACTAAATTCAGACTGAGTCAACTGATTACCATCAGTGCATTGAAGCGCACGCATATTCCATGTTCCCACCAGCTTTCATAAGTGCATGTGTTTACAAGGTGCTTGCAAATCTTGCGTGGATCATTGACAGATCTATGTTATTTTTGACACTGTATAGAAAGTCACCAGTGGAAGCTATCCTTCCAGATAAGCAATGGAGAAAAACTCGTAGCCAGTAAAGAAGGAATCCATTAATAAGCAACCGCATAATCATTTAATCTCGATAAAGTATGCCACGGATGGAAAATTCAAGAAAACAAATCCATAAAAATAGTTATATGGCAGTGATATTGATGGAATTTCGTTCTTATTAACTTGAGATGCCAAAGATAGTGTAACAACCCGTGGATTTGGCCGATATTTTTCAATCAACACCCGCATAGTATCCCAAATTAGGTGTGAGAATTAATCATAGGAGAACATTCAGCTATGCAAACAAATAAATAAGAATTATCTTTTACTTTATTGTGGTTTCATTTGTTCGCTGCTTATCGTTTTGGTTTGTTGTTGCTAATTGCAGGTTTATGAATAGTGGGCAGAGGTTTGGCATCGCTATGGCTTGCAAATCCAACAAAACTGACAGTTATTTTATTGAAGTGGAATGATGAACCTGGGAAATTTCTGATTCATTTGTTTTTGCAGGTTTGATCACCTAATTGCTTGCTGCAGATTTTAGTATGCCCAGAAAACACAGTTTCAGCAACTGTTCAGATAAAACGCTAGACACAGTTTCAGCAACTGCTAGACACAGTTTCAGCAACTATTCAGATAAAATCTCAGCTTATTTTTATTCAGCCTCAATTCATGGTTTATTAAAAAAAAATTTAGCAAATGGAGAAAAGAAAAAAAAATGATTTGAAAATTAATGATAAAATCGAATAGGCATATTGCAAAACATGAATTAATTTTTTTAATTTTTTTAATTTTTAATTTTTTTTAATTTTTTTTTTAATTTTTTTAATTTTTAATTTTTTTAATTCCTGAAATTAATCTAAATCATCCTTATTTTCTGATCCTCGCGATCGCACTAAGCGCGGAGGAGAGCATACTTATTCTAGGCAAAAGCAAAATTGAGAATGAAAGCAAAGCCTGCCTACTCTATACTAATTAGAATTTTAAAAATTAGTTACGTGTAATTAAATTTCCAATGAAGCCATTCACGTAACAGTAAAAGAAATATATTCAATAGCCATTTTTCAACTGAAAAATGAAAATATTCCAGTGTGAATGAGTTTGGTTGCTGAAACTGCAAATCAACTAAATAAAAATAAAAAAACGAATCTAATCGAGTACTTACCTGGAACCATTGTTCGATAAGACTTTGATAGGCATGATTTCTCTTACTTAGATCATGTTGTAGCTCCTCTTCTTCTTCCTCAATCTCCTGTTCGAATGATTTTTTGCCATCAGATGTGCAGGATTCTTCAGATGTTGAATCTTCGTTTGTTTCTTGGGGAGTAGTTGAATATTTAATTCTTGTCAAGATCTCTTCTTCCAAGGAAGAGGAGATCCCGACTTCTGCTAGGATCTGAGTGAGTAGTTCCAAGCTGAAACTCATTGTTAAACCATGTTGAAAAAGGGATTCTTACTGCACCCAAAACTTAAATCTAAAAATCTTAAATGAAAATAAACCACTTTCGTAAATAAAAGCACTCATGCTGAAACAGATAAAAAAAACACTCTTCACAGTTGCGGAAATCAAACACACTTGCAGGAAAGAAGATCAATCAACCATAACAGAGAACAGGACCCTATTCCTCCAAGCAGGAATCTTCAGCACCTGTTTCCTGATATCAGTCATACTGCAGAAAAAGAAGATTAATCAACGGAGAACAGGACCCTATTCCTCAAGCAGGAATCTTCAGCACCTGTTTCCTGATATTCGTCACTCCTACATGTCCTGACCCATGAGGCCGAGCCCGTTACAGTATGTCGAACGATGCGTAGGCTGTTCCCCACGTCTTACAACCCTGTCACCTCGGAGTTAGGAACATGTTTAAACACACTTGCATGAAAAATCAAACTGAACTTCAATCCATCGTGCTTCCCCGGCAACGGCGCCAAAATGTTGGGTGAAACTATTGTCGTTTAATTCTGTTGTAGTACTTTCCCAACCATTTAATTTGTCAATCCGAGGTTCGTAGGCTTACGAAGCACATGCACTATATATGTAGGACCGAAGTGGAACTAATCTAATCTAAATTGCTGAAATCAAATTAATCTATGAAAGCAGGAAATTGCATAAAGGAAAAGCAATACAACATGTGAAGAGCTGAATGACAAACAACATATATGAGCTCACAACAATAATGCCATTTCAAATTACATTACAAGAATCAAATGACAAATCATGAAAGCATACAATAAAAGAATATGAGTCACAGTTAAGAATCCCCCTCTCCTAATTACAAAACTATCTCTTAAAGCTAATCTAATGAACTTCTGAACTTATGAACTCCTGAGCTAATCCAAATGAAGAGAGAGCACTCTCTTATATACATGAAGAATATAACCATCTCATTCAACCACTCTCAACTACTTTCCCATTATTACAAGACATGATCCCTTTGAATCCTCCACACATCTCTCACATATCTTGAATAAGACATGCCAACCAAATCCTCCATGATCTTCTCCTTAGGAATAGGCTTGCATAATTATCTCCTTAATATGGTGGAGGAGATATTCCATAAGTTTAGAATTAATCCTTCACATTTCTCCTACACATTACAAAGCTCACACATTCTTGAGATATATATTAAAACATGTATATTTTCTAATATTTAATCATAAATTCACTTATAATACAAACATGAATAAAGTGGAAAATAGGAAGGTGAAACCCAAATGTATTTATGAAAGTGATATAATGAAAGGTTAATGGGATGATGAAATGTAAGGAATAGTGAAGGGAAAGGTGGATGAAATACGACATTTCTGAAGCCCAACAAGCAACATCCTATATGTTGGCTCCTGAGTTGCGTGATTGTACCATGTGTTCCACCCCTTATGATTTGGTACTTGGAGATTCAGTTACTTTTGTGATTAGACATCTATTTTCAGCACTATGGATTAGTTTGATATATGTGATACTTGGACATTGATTCCGACTTGTACTTCCAGGCCATACTCAGATGATTCATTATGTACTTTTAGTTCAGCTATACTTGTATACATTCTAGATCTATTCTGTATTTTCTATATGGATGTATTTTTGACTGAGCATGGGTATGCCCACCTCAGACATGAGTTGACTCTCTATTTTCTTTCATTGTTTTTTGGCAGGATGAAATCTGGTGAAGTCCTCTCTGGTCCTCGCGAAGTTCTTTCTATGCACATAATACATTTCGGCCATCATGTACCCCTTCTAACCTCATATATTAGGGGGCATCTGTTATAGCATCATTTTTCACCCTCATGTGATTCATGATTGTCTTTTTGGCCTTGGGCACCCATTCCCACAGACTTGGATAAAATTTCATAAAAAAAAGTGTTTCAAATCCCATACACGGGTATGCCCAGACTTTTTCGCGTGTATACGCGAGTCCAGAGATACTTTTCCACGTATGCAATTAAAATCATTAAAAAATATATAAAATTCCCTATTTTCGAGGCTGGGTTGATGGTTATTCTAGTAATTCAATCACCCTAGCCCATGGCCAACTATTTCCAACTGATTGAAACTACTTTGAGGGAGTATAAAAGCCCCTCATGTGCATGGCCTAAGGGAGAGAAAATTTATAGATATTATACTTTGTTGGAGCCCAATTCAAGTCTGATTTCCTGTGCCTCCTGCACTTCCCAAATTTTTACAGGAAACCCTTGTTTCCTGGAGATGTTCATCAGCTTATATGTCATCTCGTGTGCACAAGTCTTGAAAGTATCCTAGTGAGGCAAGGGCGGGACGGATCTGGACGACGGTATGTTCGAAGATCGTGGAAGGATTCAGGCGATCTCTCCACTTTTTATTGTTGTACATGCTGTTAATAATGAAGAAGAACCGTCTTGTTCCCAAATTCATGTGTTAATATCTACTGGCATATGTGAAAATATTGTTATTTAACCATTTATTATTGTTTATATGATGTTTCACATGGATTACATTGACATTTAGGAGAATTATATGCTGTACAACTAGATTTCTGTGCATGTTCTTTCTTGATTTTCAGGTTGAAGAGGAAGAAGGGTTGCTGGGGGTTTGGACCCCGCGGGATCTACATCAAACGTAGGATTATGGGTGAGTTCTATTATTGATGTTATCTAGTTTTTAGCGTACAAGTGTGGTTTTGTGAGTCCTTCTTGAATAGCATGCTCTGATCTGTGGTGATTTTGACCCAACAAACCTCTAGGGAGTTATTTCCCGAAACACTATCCCAATCCTCTTCTCAGACATAATGTGGCCAAGAAGCTTACCCTATTGCAGCCCAAATACAGTCTTTTTAGGATTCAATGACAAACCGAATACTCTACATTTTTCAAACACTCTTCTTAGGTGTTCTAGGTATTCTTCTTCAGTCTTGGAAAAGACTGTTATGTCATCCAGGTAGATGACAATGAAGTGTCCTATTTCATCTGAAAAGGATATGTCCATCGCTCTTTGGAAGGTTGCACTAGCATTCATCAGTCCAAGGGGAATTCTAACATACATAAAGGTGCCCCATGGAGTGGTAAAGGTTGTCTTGAGTTGGTATTCTGGGATTAATAAAACTTGGTTGTAACCTGAAAAACCATCTAACAGGGAGATCCTTCTTGAGCCTACTACCTTCTGAAGAATGTGTTCCATTTTTGGCAAAGGGTAATTGTCTTTGAGTGAGGCTTTGTTAAGATTCTTGAAATCAATACATAGCCTGATCTCCCCTGTTTTCTTTCTCACAGCCACTAGGTTTGATACCCAATCAGAGAACCTCACGGGAACTATTATGCCTGCCTCATACATCTTGTTGAACCCCAAAGATGTCCTTTTCTTTCACCAAATTTCACTTCATTTCCTTTGTCCTTTATCAATTATAGGCTTAAAATATCAATAGGATTGATTAAAGTCACTTTAAGAATGCATACAATAACTAACTTACTAAAATTTTGTGGTCTTGTTGTTGTGGTGATTTTTTACTAGACTTAGCTACAGAATGCAGCCATTCTGTAGCTAGTCGCATATTCCGTAGCTATCTTTATGTTAACATAGGTTACATGTGTCACTTAAAGGAAAAATGCATATGGTTGAATTCCAGAACTCACCTACATAATTCCTTGCCCTCTACGAAGTCTGAGCAAAAATATGCAAGTGGTTATGCACGTGGAGGAAACAAAAACTAAGAAGTAGACTTCTACCAGGACAAGGACTCTGCAGGTGTCTTCAGCAAAGCACGAGGCCTCAACAGGAGTTCTAATTCGATTTTGATTGAAAAAAGACACCTATCCCTATTTCTTCTTAATGACAGTTATGCATTTTTTTTATAAAAATAACTTGGTGAACCGAGAGACAGTTAGTTAGTTGATGTTTTGTTGTTAAGTTGTCCAAGACTGTAATACTCTGTTTTGGAAGCGTTTTCCTTTAATGAAAGAAGTACAACTTTAATACATGATCTGAAGCAATATTGAGGAGATTCGTGTGCCAATCCAATGGTAGAGGCCCCCTACTGTCCGAAAGGCTTTGTGCATATTTTTTAGATAAGTAACTTTAGCTCTATTTCGGTCTTAATTTAGGCAGTTTTTTGAACTTCATGTTTTATGCTTACTTACATCGAATAGTGCAGTTAATATTTTTCTCATGAATTGTTCCAAAATATCACTAACACTGAATTAGATAGAGCTGTAGTATTTCGAAGGCTAATTGTGTATTATTTCAGCTCTGTTCATTGCATTTCAAGCTTTATTAGCTAGTTGTATTCTAGTTCTATTAAATTCGACTTAAAGGCCTTCATTATTTACAAAATGCTCTTGTTCTTAGTCTCTTCTAACACATTATTATCATATGGACAAGAATTAGTAATATCATTTTGAGGTCTTTACTGTTTTGCAATTTCTCATAATTGTACAAACAACCTTTTTCCAAAGCTATTCCAAGAGATCTCTAACCCTTGAATGAGCCTTAATAGTAACATTTTGAGTTGCAGAATGGGTTCATTTTAGTGTCATAAGTTAAATTAGCATAGATTTCCTTAATATGTTGCAAATAATCTTTTCTCAACATGTTCCAACAAATTTCTAACTATGGATGAGATTTTCTCAGTGATATTGTAAGTTGTTGTTTACTTAAAAGAACCTCATTGCATCAAACTTATCCTTTTCTCAAGTTGTTCCAACATACCTCTAATGAAATGAATTGTACTGAGTTAATGTTATGATTTACTTTCCTTGTCAAGCTTTTCAATTGGTGAATTAACATTTTCTTTTCTTAGGTGCCATACATAGTTTAGAGTAGATTTTGCTCTATTTTAGTGTGACCAATAACTTCTCTTTACCAACAATTTAGTTCTTTTCCTCTTAGCACAAAAACACAAAACCAAAAACATTAGAAAAACACTAAACACAACGAAGTAGGAAGAAGATACCTAGGCACATATAGTGCACTTCACTTCAACAGTTTACTAGCCCTGGTTGACAATTTATGACATCAATTTAGGAACACTAAGTTGAGCAGACATTTTGGCACCGTTGTCGGGGAAGTGTAACTAGGTAGCCTTGTTTCTTACCTCCCAAAAAAAATGATATGCGTAGAGAAAGAGACTCAAGGGGTAGATTCATAAGAAGCAGAAGCTTTATTCCTAGAACACCACTTGTTCCATCAAGACCAAGAGGCAGCACACCTCCAACTCAAACCCACATCCCATCCTATAATGATCACAAACTTCTAGAAGGCTTAAGACCAGATATTCCATAAGAGAGAACTTCCACTTCATCCAATGAATCTGTCGTAGAAGAAGATTCAAGAATCCCTGCTAGAGACATAAACTTTTCCACTTCCACAGGAGAATCAACCATGGCAGAAGAAGGGGGAGGAGGAGTCTTTAATGGAGAACATACACTATTTGGAGGGGGTAGAGGTAGAGGTAGAGGAGAAGGAGGTAGAGGTGCAGAAGGAGAAGGAGGTAGAGGTGAAGAAGGAGGCAGAGGAAGAGGTAGAAGGGAAATGGGAAGCTCTTTTGGGTTTCCTATAGTAGATGAAGAAACCAATGCAACTATGAAAAACATTTCACCCTCTATCCTTACAAACTTTTATGGACTCAAAAGTGAAGATCTTGAAACCTTCCTATTTGAATTTGAAGTCCTATGTAGAACCTATTATTACTTACAAGATGCCCAAAAACTTAACCTATTCCCTTCAACATTAAAAGGAGCAGCATTAAAATGGTTTATGAGTTTGATCAACAGTTCTATTAGGACATGGGAAGACATGAAACATGCATTTCCAGAGAGGTATTTGGATTACTGTATGCCAGTCAACCATAAAGAGGATGGAGTGTAAAAACTCTGATAAACCAATGGAGTGTAAAAACTCTGGTAAACTTTATAAGTATATATTATTATTAATAAAAATATGAGATATGATTACAATGGGGAATCACCAAGGCTTTAAATATAGCCTCATGGTGTCCCTTGGTGAAGAGGCATGATCTTTGATCATGCCCTTTCACTTAGTAAAACCTAAGATAACTATATCTAACTAATAATTAATAAAATATACATAACATTGCCCTTCTCTTAAGATGCTTTGTCCTCAAAGCATACGTAATGATGGACAATGTTGACGAACACCTGGGTTTCTAGAGCGGCGAGCTCTTGCTTCCCACATTTTAAAAATATTGTGGAGCATATTCTCAAGTTCAATCTTTTGGTGATGTGGATAGAGACAAGATCTGATATTGATAGGGTCGGACCTTGTCTTGACTTCTATTGGATGTTTTATTTTCCTATCGGGAGGAACTTTCGTGGGTAGATCTTGGAATACTTTTTCTTGTTTCCAAACTATTCCTTGTTCTTCTGGTGACTCTTCGTGGTTCCCTGTTGAAGATAACACTACTAACTGATGACATTGTACTATAGATGTTGACGCTCCTGTTTGAATCATCTTCGTCATCAGAGATGAAGATACGACTTGATTTTCGTGGGCTTGGAATCCATACAACCTGTGTTTCTGCCCTTTCCACTTAAAAGCTTATAAACTGCTTCTGATGGTTGGCATAATAAGTACCTAAAGTTTGTAGCCATTGAATTCCTAAGACCACATCTACTCCTCATAATGGAACGGTGTATAATGGAGATTCTAAATGAAATTTTTTTATCTATAGTTTGACCTTATGGCATTTCCCTACTTGCTCAATCTTCTTACCATCGGCCACCATTACCTTCATATTAGGCATGGGGAAGGTAAATATGTTGAGTCTTTTCGCCATGGTTGAATCAAGAAAATTGTGGGTACTGCCAATTTCGATGAGAACCATTACGTTGTTGTTCTTGATATGTCCTCTTAACCTTAGGGTTTGAGGCTGTGATATGCCTGTAATTGCTGATAATGACACTTGCGGAATGGTTTCGTCATCCACTTCTGGAGAGAACTCGATGGTGTCTTCTAATCCTTCTATATATGAATCATTATTGTTAGCGTGATTAGTTGCTTCACAACTGTATAGATTTTCCGCTTTTCCCTTAGCACATCGGTGCTTAGGGTCCTAGTTTTTACCGCAACGTTTGCACTTGCCCTCTCTCATTCTTTGTTTTTCTACATTAGATTTTTCATCTTCTTGTTTTACAAAACAATCATCCTTCATATTATCTTCAGAATTTTCTAAATTCGCTGAGTTGTTTTGTTGACTATGGTCAATATTTGGGACGATTCGTTTTTGCATTAGATCTAACTTGTCCATAATGGCATTAAATGTCTGCATTACCTTGTTAAGATTCTCCTTGGCCTCCATACGTTTTAGCCATATTTCCCTTTCTATTTGATCGGCCATCGTCATTGATGAAGACATACCCTCATACTCCTTGTAATTAGGGCTTATCCCCTTTTCCTTAAGAGCTTTGACCACAAAGCTATACTTTTTTTTACAATTTGATTCACTCAAGATTTATCTTCTTTGGCATATGTCATTCACCACTAGTACCTTCTCTTGTAATGTTGTCTTTGAAAATATGATTTTTTTTTTTAAATAATAATAATAATTATTATTCTAATTATTTTATTATTTGAATTATATATATATATATATATATATATATATATATATATATATATATATATATATATATATGGGGAAAAAAAATTATTAACTTTGAAAAGTCACGTTGTTTTTAAAAGTCACTTTGTTTTGAAAAGGTGCGTTGTTTTGAAAAGGGGGAATGGGTTTTAATACCATGGGCAATTACCATGGGCTCCAAAACCATGAGCTTGTAAACCATGAGCAATTACTCTTCCTTATTTCTTTTTACTTCTTTATATATATCTCTTTTTTCTTTTTATTTTTTTCTTTTTCTTTTGGAACTATTTCTTTTAAATATTTTTTTTTCCTTTTAATTTATTTCCCCCTTTATGTTAACTTTCCTTCTCTCTTTTTAAAAATTTCTTCTTCCTTTTTTTTTTTTTTAAACAAATGTTGCTGCTTAGTAATGAGGGAAGAGGGGATGAGCGCGAGAGTGATGGGAGGGAAAAATTTGCAATTTTTTTTTTTTTTAAACCAATGTTGCTGCCCACAAGCACTTGGTAAAAAATAAATAAAAATCTGCAATCTGGAATTTTCTTGTAATTCCTTAATTTTGGGTGATCACACAGATCCCGAAGAGCGATGGCTCCGATACCAATGGAGTGTAAAAACTCTGGTAAACTTTATAAGTATATACTATTATTGATAAAGATGAGATGATTACAAGTGAGGATCACCAAAGCTTTAAATATAGCCTTATGGTGTCCCTTGGAGAAGAGGCATGATAGTTGATCATGCCCTTCCACATTAATAAACCTAAGATGACTATATCTAACTAATAATTAATAAAATATACATAACAAGGAAGTGTTTAAAATGCTACAAAAAGAGGATGAAAATAAGGAAGATCTGTTGGAAAGGTTTAACTACAACATCAAGAGAGAAAAAAAAGAAAACTTAGACCAAGATACTTTGAAAGCTCTCTTGTTGAAGACAATTAGGGATGAATGGTTAGATATCCTTAATATGATGGGAAAAGGGGATATATATCAGCTCACATTACCTGAAATAGCTTAATTATGTATCAACCTTTCAAGAGGTAAATCTAAAACTGTAAAAGGACCAAGAGATCCTGCTCTTGCAAGGGCAAGTAAGTCTGCTTCTGGGACAGTAAATAGGGAAGAAATAGGACATATGCTTGATCAATTCAAATATGACGTTCTAGGGAGTATTAGTGAACAAATAGATACCCTTAAGTTACAAAACAAGAAAAAAGCTGAATCTGATGCCCTAGCAATCTTTTGTCCCAAATGTAGAAAGAAGCATACCTTGAGAAAGTTCCCTTTGGATGCAAAAGTTGTAGAGAATTGTGTAATTTTTTTAGAAAAACATGAGACCAAGAGTTGTCCTTCACTTCCTGGTCTTAAAGCTGTCTTTCAAGAAGAAACCCCTACAAATTCCACAAAATCTCTCAATTTTGTCTCTAGGAGGCCTTGGCAGGGACCTCAACCACAAGGATTCCATGATCAACTGTATAATCAACCCCCACCAAATTGGAATTCGTGGCATCAACCTTGGCCCCAATTTCAAAATCAATCTCAAACTTGGGCACAAGGATCACAAAATCCCTATGGAAGATACTCTCAGTACTATCAATATCCGCCATCCTATCCACCATATCCACATTTTCCTCCTCAACAAAATCCTCAAAATCCACAACATCAAAATCCACCACTTCCATTACCATTTCCTCAGAAAGAAAATCAGTTACCTGCCCAACCTATACCAAACCCCAACAATAAAAATCCTCAGAACACATACATGATAGAAGGTCAACAGTTTATCAACCTATTTGATCACTCCTTTAGACTTTAATGATGTTCAACTTAGGTCTGGAAGAATACTTGAAAAGAAGAAACCTTCTGTAATCATACAAGAGCAAAACAACTCTGAGGAAGATTCTCTATGGGTAAATGAAAGTCTTGAAGAGAGCACATCCTTTCAAGACCCAAATGTTTAAAAATCAAAACAAAAAGAACCAATAATTTCAACTCCTATATTAGAGTAGCCATCAACATCCACCTCTACACCTCCCTTTCCAGAAAGACTACAAATTGATAAGGGTGTAGAGAAACAAATTATGGTGCCTAATTATGATTTCCTAGATGAGCTAAGGAATGTTTGTATTAAGATCCCATTATTACATGCTATCAAGGAAATTCCAATCTTAGCAAAGACAATAAATGAGTTGAGCATGAAAAAAACAGAAAAAAAAGAATAAAAGAGACAAAGAAAATTCAACTAGTAGGAAAAATAGCAGACATCATGATGGGTAAGATTGCTATTCCAAAGTATCTGGACCCAAGAAATCCAGTTGTTAAAATACATTTCAATGAAACTCGATATCCAAAACACACCTTATTGATTTAGGAGCAACAATCAATATCATGAGTAGACAAATCATGGATAAATTGAAACTTCCTAATCTTCTTTTCACACCCACATTATTACACTTAGCAGACATATATGTGATCAGACCTGATGGGGTAATAGAAGAAATTCCAGTGTCCCTATATTCTTGGGAGTATCCTATGGATTTTATGATCCTAACCCCTAATAATAACCTAGGAGGGCATCATATTATATTATGAAGACCTTGGTTAGCTACAGCTGATGCTTTCATTAGTTGTAGATCCGGTGATATGTACATCTCTGATGGTACTTCAACCAAGAAATTTACCTTGTATCCTCCAGCAAAGACAATTACAAAATTAGATGATACTCAGTGGATTGAGGATGAAGAAGACTTACAACCTCTCTTCACAATTTCAGAAATGAGTGAAGATAGCCAGATTCTGAATACCTTAGAAAATTTTGAATCCTCTTCGGATTACAAACATGAACAATTTCAAGAAGAATCTGACATTGAGTTTTTATCATCAAGACAAATGTCGCTTTATTCCATGGATAAATTTACACTCCGTAATTGAGATATTTCCGGTAAAACTTTAAACATAAACAAGAACCTAGAGAAATCTCAACAAGAAAATCTAGTCAAGATATTACGTAGACATTCTTCTGCATATGCATGGGAGTACATCAAGCAGGAAAGGGATAATTCCTTTAACAATTGCAATTCCCATCACATATATATAGAGGAAAATTGTAAACCAACTGTATAATCTCTGTGAGACTGATGAACCAAATCTTAGGGAGATTGTTAAAGAAGAATTGTAGAAATTGTTAAATGTCAACTTTATCTATCCGCTCAAAATAGTCATGGGTTTCTTCCTGTAATTGTGCCAAAGAAAAATGGTAAATGGAGGGTATGTATTGACTACCGGGAATTAAACAAAGCTACTCTTAAAGATCATTTCCCCCTACCTTTCATATATCAGGTGTTAGATACATTAGCTGGAAAAAAGTACTTATTTTTAGATGGGTTTAGTGGTTATAACCAAATTCAAATAGCACTTGAAGATAAAGATAAAACCACATTTACCTATCCTTGGGGTACCTATGCTTACCGAGTATTTCCATTTGGACAATGCAATGTCCCTGCAACATTTCAAAGGGCAGTACTAGTAATATTTTCAGATCTAATACATGATTGTGTAGAGGTATATATGGATGATTTCACAGTTTATGGAAACGCATTTAAAGAAGCCTTAGCAAACTTGAAAAAGTTTTAAAGAGATGTAAAGAAGCAAATATTTCACTAAGTCATGAGAATTTTTTTATGATGTTTACTGAAGAAATTGTTTTGGGACATCACATTTTAGGGGATGGGATTAGAGTTGCTGAGTCAAAAGTTGAAGTCATCTCTAACTTATCTATTCCAAGTTGTCAAAAAGATGTTAGGATTTTTCTATGATTTACAGGATATTATCGAAGGTTTATAGAAAACTTCACCAAGATAGCATCTCCACTTTTCAAATTATCATCAAGGACCTGAATCAAGTGAATCCTAATCGCTAGCCTTTGAGACCTTGAAAACAAAAATCTCTCGAAGCACCTATTTTAAGGAATCTAACTGAAATTACCTTCATATTTCAACAACATGCTCCTGGGATATTGCACTTTTAGGAGCGTATTAGGACAAAAAATACCTAATTCTTATGCCATATACTATAAGCAAGTAAAAATTTGACTCCTTCAGAGTTAAATTATACTGTAACTAAAAAAGAGTTCTTAGCTGTTGTTCATGCCATAAATAAATTCAGACACTATATAACAAGCTATGAAACTTTTGTTCACACAGATCACTCTGCAATTAAATATCTAATGAATAAATCAATTACTAATGGCAAAGTCATAAGATGGTTATTTCTTTTACAAGAATTCAACATTACCATTCTAGATAGGCCTGGGAAACAAAACACAGTAGCTGATTTCCTATCTAGACTCCAAAACATCAAAGATAATACTCCAGTTGAAGATCAATTCCTTGATGAATATCTTTTTGAAATTTCTACTCAAACTCCTTGGTTTGCTAACATTGCTAATTATTTAGTTTCATGGAAATTTCCTTCAATAATGAATGCAAGAGACAAAAGAAAGATAATTTATGACAGTGCAAAATATTCATGGGTTGCTAATGAGTTATACAAAACAGGTCCAGATTTTATCATTAGGAGATGTGTTCGAGAAGATGAGATTCCTGAGATCCTCAAGGCATGTCATGATGAACCTTGTGGCGGACACTTTGCTGATAAAAGGACAACTTATAAGTTCCTTCATTTAGGATACTATTGGCCATCCCTTTTTAAAGATGCTAAAGAGTATGTCAAAAGGTGTGACAACTTCCAAAGGGTAGGGAAACCTTCTCCTTCAGGTGAGATGCCACATTATACCCTTGTGTACATATTGAACCTTTGAGAAATGGGCTTTAGACTTTGTAGGACCTATGCATTAGTCCTCCATCAAGACAAAAGAAATATATATTAGTTTGCACCGATTACAATAAAATGGGTAGAGGCTGCCTATTACTTTCTCACACAAAGCAATCATATTAATTTCTTTTCTTTTACATATTTTTACTCGTTTTGGTGTCCCAAGAGAAATTGTTACAGATCAAGGAGCTCAATTCACATCAAAGCTAGTGGAAAAAATGGTGGAGAGGTACAAAATCAGACACGGAAAATCTACTCCCTATCATCCACAAGAAAATGGTCAAGTGGAATCTACTAATAAGGTCATTGAGGGGATCCTAACAAAGTCTGTTGATTTACATATAAGAGATTGGGCAGACAGGCTTCCTGAAGCCTTGTGAGCCTATAGAACTACATGGAGAAGCACAACAGGTCATACTCCTTATGAACTTGTTTATGGAAAACAAGTTTTGTTTCCCATAGAGTTTCAGATTCAAACTTTTAAAATGGCAGTCCAACTAGGACTTGATCTAACAGAAGCACAAAAGCATAGATTGGAGCAGATTAATGAATCGGATGAGATCAGATAGGATGCAGTCCAGAGAACAAATATAGTCCAGCAGTAAATGACTAGATGGCATGATAAGTACATTAAGGAAAAGAAATTCAAAGAAGGTGACTGGGCAGCACCTCTACTTCTTCACTATCTGCGTTTTTAAATTTTTTGTTTGGATTTCCAATATGTTCGTTTAAAGTGTTTATTTCTATGTTACAGGGTGGTTCTTCCTCATCTGAGGACTCCTCACTTAGGCAGCTACTGTCAGATTTAGAATCTGAATCAGAAAATTCAAACTCATCTCTACCTACCAGGAAATCTTCAATATGTTTATCGCCCTCAAATACCTACCAATATTTTTCATTGTCTAGCACTGCAGGTCTAAATTTGGTCTGAATGATGATCTGTTGGTCACTGGGAGGCTTATGATACAAACTAGCCATACAGGCTAGTCCATTTGCAATTTCGTTCTGACCTCTAGGGACAAACACCAGATCGTATTCTACAAAGGTTTTCAATAGATCCATAGCTTCATTCCCGTACACTCTCAGCCTGGGATGTTTTGCTGTGTATTCACCATTCACCTGTTTAATGATCAGCTCAGAGTCTCCATGCAAAGTTATCCTACGGGCTCCTAATTTTTTCAACAGAGTTAAGCCTAGGATCAGAGCCTCATATTCTGCGATATTGTTTGTACATTTGAAGTGCAGGTTACATGCATGGCCTTCTACGTAGTCACTCTCTGTGTTATGTATCCACACTCCTACTCCAGAAGTTCTCCTGGTGCATGACCCATCGAAATTCATTTCTCATAAGGTTTCGTTCTTGGGTTTATCATCGTTTCATTCTTGGTGTGGTGTATGAGCTTGTGAAGGGTGACTCATCAGTTGACTGCATCCTATTTCTGGCTCACTCTAAGTTTCTGTTTCAGTGAACTGTTCAAGGTTTTCTACATTGTTTTCTCCCGAGTCTAGTGTAGCAATTATGTTAAAATCTGTGGTCTCAACCCCTTTGTTTGCATCTATGTTTTCTGATTCTGGCTCTTCCAAGGATTCATCGTTGCAAAGGATGAAGGAGTCAAACTCTATGTGTACAGAGTATAAAGGTGAATTTTCAGGCTTTTTGGGGCTACTGACCAGGAATTTCATTTGTGCCTCCCTGTACAGTCTTCTAAGCTGGCTAAAAATAGGAATTGTGGCATATGCCCCATCCATATGCATTGTACCCTGCAGCTTGGGTCCCCATGATCTTGATAGAAACATGCCATAGGTGGCACATCTGCCACCACAACATCCATGACCATACATTTTGCTGGAATCTGGGTAAGGCTTACACATAGGTCTTTGATTAGGCCCAGACATTTTACTCTGCTAGAGTCAAATGAATATAAATCTTTATAGGGGTGGGTTATCTCTAGGCCTAGCTTTTCCATAACCACCTTGGGCATTAAGTTGTGAGATGCCCCATAATCATGCATTGCATTGTGAAGGATCTTGTCATGGATATTAAGACTGATATAAAAATGGGGCACTACCCTTTCCTGAAACTTTCCTTCTATCTTTGGATCAAACAGAAGGGCTGGTTGATCATCACTCAGATTTATAGTGTCATTGTTCTCACCTAAATTTAATGCTTTCAAAATTTTGCCTTTATATACATCCTGAGTGACCAGCTCAGAGAGTGGGATAGAGATTTTAATTTTTGCAATCTCACTCTCCAAATTGAAAGTGGACTGACTATTTGGAATGTTCAACTCTGTTCTGTTAGTCACTACCTTAGTGGCAGATTCAGTGGGTTGATTCTTACTATGTATGGTGTTCGAAACTGCTTTATCAGGAGCACTAACTGTGGTGCTAGTGCTACTAGTCGGTTGACTCTGTTTATCAGTGTTTTGGTTGTCTTTTTCTTTGTTCTTCCTAGAACTCTCAACTGTTGATTTGTTACTTTCAGCAGTTGCTTTAGAATATTTCTCAGGTCTTTTCTTGATGGTAATCTCAGGAGCTTTGGTTTTGGAGCTATCTAGGCTCTTCTTGCTCCTAATTTCATACTATTCTCTGACCTGCATCATGGCATTTTCAAATCCTAGCCAATAATCCTCAGATTCCAATCCTTCCTCATCCCAATACGAGGGTGAGGGTTGATCTTCTTCTGTGGAACAGTTGTGGATTGCGTTTTCTACTTAAAACATGTTTATTGTGTTCCCCTTAGACTCTTCTATGATTTCCTCATCTTCATCAAGAAATTTCTCTTGGAATGGGGGAATAACTTGTTGATCTAATTCTCTTTGTCTGTTGGGAGTGGTGTTGTTTCTTCTAAAGTTCTGGTTCTGGTTATTACTTTGGTTTTTGTTTTGATTGCTAACTGTGACAACCATTTTTTCCATCATTTGCTGTAGCTTTTCCATGTTTTTGGATATGCGGTCATAATTGGGGTCAGATGTGAAAGCTACATTGTCATCTCTATATGTCACCCTTTTCTCAGCTCTCAATCTTGCTTTCTTCTCAATCATATTAGCCTCTACACTCACTGCTCCCTTTTGCGTGTCTTCCAATGTGTTGTAATCCCTCTCCCTAAGCTGGTAGGCCATGTCAGCATCCAAGCCTTCAAGGTATTTTACTAGAACCATACCTTGGGGAGGTTTCATGTGTGGTGGAAGAGCATTATAAACGTTGTTAAACCTTCTAGAGTAGTCCTGGACACTCTCTCCTATGTTTCTTTTCAATTTCTTGTATTCTACTAGGATTTGGAGAGGGTTGGCCTTAACTTCCCATTTGTTTATGAAGGTATGATATAAAGTAGGAAGGTCTTGGATACTATTAGGAGGTAGGCTTTTGAACCATTTATTCGCATCACCTCCTAAGCTCTGGGCAAAGATTCTCATTTTGACTGTATCATCATCTATTTCCATGTAGTCAAAAGAATCTTCCATCCTATCTACATGGTGCTGAGCTGTGGTGGACTCTCTTGCAGTGAAGTGTGGGATCTTTGATTGATAATCATTTGGTAAGGGTACTAGAGGCTGGGGTAAAACCAGAGGTGCATACCAGGCTGTCATTATGATGTTTTGATGAGGTAGAGGGTTGGCTTGAGCAGCTGGTATATGGATGACAGGGATATTAGGACCAGCAGGAGCTTGTTGAGCAGATTTAGGGTGGCAGAGCCCCAAGTTTTGAATGAAGTGAATATCAGGAGGTGTAGATGGAGGGGTCTGTCTATCCCAAAGGTGTCTACCACTTTGAGGTGGTGAACCAAGTAGCTCAAGGTCTGGCTGGTCTAGGACACTGAATGACCTAGTTCTTGGTAAACCATTTTGAGCGCCTAGGTCAGAGAATGGGTCTGATAGAGCTGTAAAGTCTTCTGGTGTAGAGTTAGCTCTATGGATGTGGATGGAAATAGTTGATTGTTTAGGTGTAGGAGATCTATTGAGGATGCTCTCAGGTTTTTCAACTATTTTAGGGGGGTTTGGGCTAGGATAAGCTCTTGTGTGAATGGTGCTGAAAGCCAGAACATTGTTTTCCAACAGAGCACCTTAACCCTACTTGTTCCTTTTATTGTGGTTGATTTTGTAATGGGCTATGGTCTCCCAGTGGAGTCTTATGTGAACCAAGATAATCATCAGGCCTACTGATCACCAGTGGAGTCTTATGATCTTTGAGGAGCTATGGAGTCGCCAGGTGGAAGGTTTAGGGTGCTTCTGGAGGGTACACTGTCCACCACAGTGCTAATGAGATGTCCCTTTTCAGGGATATCTTCAAAACATAGAAAAATCTATCCAAAGATTGACTGGGAGGGATTTTACTAGATATGTCACCTCTAAAGAGTGTGAGACCTGGAGGCTACCTGACCCTTTCTAGATTCTGTCTAAGAGTGTGGGAAAAACACAAAAAATGGTGTAGAAAGTGAATTGCAAATGGAAGTGTTTCATTGCCAACCTCACCAGAGTTTCTAGGTGTTCTGAGGCTCTTATGATGTAGTAAGGTGGAAATACTCAGAATGTCCCCAGCGGAGTCACCATTATGTTGGGGTTCCCATGTTTTGGCCAGATTGGAAAGACCAAAATATGAGACAACATCAGAACCACTTTCAGACCTCAGGATCTAGCCCTCCTGGGTCCAGAGAGGGATCTCTCTGTATGAGCAAAGGTTTTTGTCTTTGAAGCTCAAAGTTAAAATATTAGGCTAGTTATAAGGCTTGGGGTTTTTTTGTTTGGTTGTTGGGAATCAGGAAAGAAGGGTTCAATATAAGACAAGGATGAGCAAAGAGGATTTTAGGAAAAGGAGGGGTGTTCTAGGGAACATTCAATACCATTGGGCAATGGATTCAGGAAAGGGTTTACTTGCTAATCAACAAGCAGGCTTTCAGTTGGGCTAGTCATCTAAAGCATTGGATCCTAAAGAGGATAGTGTGGCATGAAATGGTAAGAGAGGAGGAAAAAATAAAGATTTAGAACACAAAGTTAAATACCTGAGATCAGAGAGAGACTTTGAACTCTCAATGCTTCGGCCTCCAGCTTGAGGGATCTTAGAAAGGTTCAATTAATTGAAAAGGATCCTAGTGAGATAGAGAAAGATTTCTAGACCTCCCAGTGTTCCCAATTAATTCAATTAAATCCTAACAAGAACGTCTAAGAACAGATTCTTTAATTCATACATCAGCTAGTAGACAATGACATCCACTACACTTGTTAAATTAACAGAAACCAACCCTTATATAACACATTTAGTAGAAAACATTGAAGGCAAGGAGAGCAGAAACATAGGGTACCTAACAAGGGTAAGTCCTATGCCAGATTTTTGATGCGAGCCAGTAGAAATGAAATGAAATGAACTGCAAGTTAAAGACAAACACAGAGATAGAAAAACATCACCGCTGCTTCAGATCAGGATCCAAAGAAATGTGTTTGTCATATTAAAGAGCAACACCAGTCAAGTACAACATTACCAATAGCTGGATATTCAGTCTGAAAACATCTTCTTCAACCTATCTTACAACTTTACACAAAGACTATGTCTCAAAAGAAACAGCTTGTAATTTCTCTGATAGCTGATCAACAACCTTTACTATGAGCTTCTCCATGAATTTTATAGTTGAAGAGAGCAAAGGAGGTAGGTGAAAAACTAAATGAAACATTAAAACTCAGACAAGAAAGAGGGCCAAAGTCCATTCTGTTTAAATTATGTGCATTTATCTGTGGCACTCTTTGGGTGAAAGAGTGGTCTTCTCCAGGCTTCCATTTACTTCGGTATGCCTCTGATGTACTTTGGTTGCAGTACTCTATAGTACTTTGGTGTATAAACAAAAAAGGTAAATAAATGACTGTGAAGTCTGCCATACTTCATATCAAATTCTCTGATAGCATCAGGATTGTTGTCAGGGCAGAAAACTCCTCTAGAACACGGCATAGAATGAAGACTGCATGGGCATTTCGTCCTTACACGGGAAAGAACATTCTGCTGATGGAGAAACCCTGTTGGCGTTGTTTTATGTGCCCTAGGACCTTCTGATTGATCCATGACGTCTTTTATTTGGTACTCTGCCTTTAAATTATCAGATTAAGGCTCAAAAACTTTACTTACAAGCCATAACCTATATGCTTTCCTACTGATACTCTTTTCCATTCCATGATTGCCTGTGTCTGCGCAATTTGAGCTTTAATGGTGCCGGAGAAGTTCTTAGTGTCTGGACTCTGTCCTTTGATGAAATTTGTGCTGCAGACACCTTTTCAGACATTTCCCTGTAATATCGGGCTCTAAATTCAGCTTCTTCTGTGCACTGTGTCACCAAAACAATGCATATGAATCATGGCATTTTTTCGCCTGCCTGTAACCCTGCAAAACACGAAAACTCATTAAGAAAAACATGCATGGGGTGGGTGGCATGGATTACTACAAGAAATGGCAAGGTGGCATGGATGGAGACGATGAATGCAGAGGATTTAGTGGAGGGACATGGTGGATCAGTGGGAGACACTTTGGAGGACAGCGAGGTGGAAAATTTAACGTGAAACAATAAAATTTTCCCTTTGAATGAATTATATAGGGGGGCGGACGAAAAAGTGATGAAAACACGTGGAATGGTGACATGGTGGGACCGGTCAACGACGGGACATGCAGTTAAATCTGGACTGTCCGATCTCAGGAGGAGATCGATGGTTGAAAATGTGTTGGAGGGCGATGGACAGTGGGCCAGGGGTCGTGTTTGCCTTGGTTATCACCCGTGCAACTTCGTGGCATGATCACCGTCGGATGGTTGGTCACAAATCGGACGGCGTACAATGATATCGCACCAGATCGAATGATAATGCGCAATGGAGGGCGGTTTATGAACAGTGCGCAGAGCCATGTGTCTAGTGGTGAGTGGAATCACTCCGAAAATAAAAATACCACCCACCCTCCAACGGCGGTGCGATAGAAACCGATGGTTTTTTAATAGCGTGCGACACGGGGACCACCGGGCGGGTGAAATACGGACTTTCGGATCGGCGGGCTAACGGACGGTGGATACGATTGGGTGGTGAAAAGAGGTGGGCCACGGCGTGGTGCTGACCTGCGAAGACCGTCTGATATAAATCGATCGACAGCTAATAATGCGCCCGATACAAATTTGTGATAAGCGCCTTCCGCCTTGGCGCCAGGTTTTAGCGCCCACGTCACATGGTGGAAAAGGGTTCTGGGCTAGGGCCGAAAGGGGCTGGGCCTTAATATAAGGTGGAAAGTGGGTTTTTGGGCCCATTTAATGCTTTTTGAGGCTAGGAAAAGGTAATGATAGAGGGGATAAGGGGAGAATAGGCCAAATAAGGGGTATGTGTAGGATTTATAAGGGATTTCGGGAGGATTTAGAGGGTAAGAGGGGAATTTTGACAAGGGAGAAAAAATGGTTAAAATGGGGCGTTCTGCAAGGATACAAAGGGAAAATGTAGCCCTTTTGGAGCACAATTTTTTGCAATCAGTGAGACTTTTTGTATGGATACAGCAGTTATGATATTTACAAAGGCAGTGGACACACAGAGGCTTCAAGGATGATGTGTTTTCAAGAGAAATGGATTCCTTGAAGGCTCATAAGACAAATTGGCCCTCTTGCATTGCTTGTCAAGGAATTTATAGGGGGCTAACACATCAAAAGGGGAAGTGAGTGTAACAACCTTGCAATGTGGTTGCTTTCCTCCTTATACATCAAACAAGCTATATATCTCCTGATATGTTGGTGCACATATTATTTGAGATCCTCCCAATAGAATCCCTCCATGATGGTGTGATAAGACTCAATGAAGTCTACATGTCCTGAAGAGAGTGTGTCATATGTTGCATGTAGAATCTCCCTTTTGAGCTTAGAACCTCTAGTCAAGTAGATCTGACCATGGAAATAAATGACTCCATCAACCACTCTATACCTCCCATATATCACTTGTCCATCAATAACCTTACATGTTAAAAGGTTCTTTGAATATTCCACCAATAGTAGGGACTCCCAATATGGATCTAGGCTTCCCAACAATGACAACGTTGTTGAAATATGAAATAAAGCACCTATCATATCACAACTCTCCTCCTTGACATGCTCAATTCCAAAGCCACATGTTGGAGTATTGTTACCCCACTTTTTCTGCCTCTTTTGCAGTTTATCTTTCCCAATACAAGATTAAATTACATGGAGGTCAACCTCCTCTTGGAAGGCATTTCCCATCCAAAACTTCCATAGTTTTTCCAATGCATGAAAGAGTGTTAATAACCTCTTGTCATATTCAAAAATCTTCCTCATGTGTGGAAGTATCATTTTCTACTCCAAGGCTATGGAGTAGCCCTTTGACACCATGCTCATGTCATCATAGATTTATGAGTCACCATCTTTCAGCGCAAATAGTTGAGTGGGAGATGGCAATATCCATATCGGAAAATTTCTCACCTCTCCATTGAACCCATCAAAGGTTCTTTGCATTGTGCTAGCTCCTCCCAAGGTTCCTTTCCTAGCCAAATATATCAATGTTGCACCATGTTGAGAGAAATATTTATTCATATTCCAATCATGGGGTCTCCTTGGTGGAGTGCCTCCATGTAATGAAACATCAAGGCCTAGAGAAGGATTTTTATGTGAGTGGTCTGATTTGTCCTTGTCCTCACTACACAAATTTTCTTGCCTCTTTTGTGCATCAATATTCTGAAATAGAGAGGAGTGTGTGCTCCTCATCATATGATGCTTGTCCTCCCCTTATCTTCTTCTATCTTCAAGATCACATAATCTGTCAATGATGACACATGCTGCTCATGGACTGTGCCCTGATCTCCACATGTGAGATTCTTTGGAACTCCTTGCAAAGGTGCAAGAATTTCTCTCTTTGGAGAAAATGCTCCATCTTCCTCTTCATGAGGTACTAGATCTACTACTACTATGACAACGATGTTACCTCTTACCTTCTCTTCCCCTTCATCATGAATGGAGGTTGCCTCATCATTAAGAGGTTCTTTGTTTTGTTCCTCTTTTGAAAAACAGATCTCCATGTATTCCCTTTGAGAAGAGGGCTCTTTTTGAAGTGGGGATCTTACCTCTATCAAGGTATTATGCAAGTTTTTAATCCCCTCAATAGTTTTCTGAAATGGAGTCGGATTTATAGATCCTTCCAACTCATGCAAAGGTTTTGTTTGTGTATGCTTGGTTAGCTCAACCAAGGAAGCTTCAAAATGTTTTTCATTAAATCTCTTTACTAACTTCCTAGTGAACCTTGCATAAGTAGACATATTTGCATCTTTTAATGAAGAAGATCCATAAAACCACCAGGCATAAGCCTTACCTTAAAGGTGCAGTGCTGCTACTCTAATGGCTTCATCTTCTAAAAATTGGTGTTGTTGAAAATAGGTGCCTAGCTCCTCCACCCAAACCCTAACTGAACATTTAGGTGATCCATAAAAAGTAGATAGAAAGAATCTACCCACATCATGCTCCTTGCACCTTGTGCTTCTATCATGGTTTCTAGGTTTTATATCCTCCTTGATATTGCAAAACCCTAGGAAGTTTAGATGATCTCTAAGTCTCTGAGTTTTAGATTCACACTCTTGAAGATAGTCACCAAGAGTCTCCTCCTTTGGTACATCTCCTTCCTCCATCTCTCTTGCTATGTCCCTAGGCATAGTGCCACACTATAGATCTGATGGTGTAGCTGAATGCTCACACCCATAATATGAAAGTCTAGAGCTTTCTTCATGTACAAGCTCTCTTGGAGAATCTCTACATCTCTCCATTCTCATCTCTTTGATGTCTCTGCTAATGCACTGCATGGTTTGTAGAATAAGTTTTGAGAACTTCTTCCCTCTTGATAGTGAAGTTTTTCCTTCATCTCTTCTATAGATATTCTCCTTCCTATGAGAAGCCTCCTTAGATGAAATAATGGTTGAATTACATAGGCTGAGCCAATATTATGCTCCGATAACACTGTAATATTCCCAAATGGGGAAGACGGGAATATAGAACATATGCAGCATTCCAAATAAATCAAAATAGGAACATAGCACTAAAATCTGGAAAATGCCAAAAATATGCTGCAACTGGAAATTACATTAAGACATCATAATCTATGAGCAGAAAACAACGTATCCATATCATTATATATAACAGCAAATGAAATTACACAGTGCTCCAAAAGGAATGCACTCAAGCCACAGGATGGCTGAAATACACTAAAGAAACCAAGCACTCGAAATATTGTGCTGCTACTGCTACTACTGCTGGAAACTACTGTTGCTGAGGAGGAGAACCATGTGCAGAAGGTTTTTATAATGCTCAGAGTGATCCGCGCTTTTAACCACGGATTCTACTCAAAAACCCACGAAAAAACCCAGAAATGGTTTAGCCAGATTTTAAGTTTGTATTTTCGGTCTCTTTTTGAGTTTCCCACTGCATTTCTACTGCTTGAGTTACGCACTCCCTGGGAATTCCTGCTTATATGGGGATGAAGGAATGATCTATCAGCTGCAACAACACCCAATTAACTCAATAGGTGAAGGGATGGTCCCCTCATTGGAAAATAAGCTAATAAATTGGAGATTTCTCTCATCCACTGCTGCACCCTTGCAAAACAACCCAACTCTAAACATAAATACGCTGTATATGATATTGAAGCTTGGCCAAATGCCTGATTGTGGAAGTATAGTGCAAACTCCTCCAAGATATTCTCAATGGAAGAGATAGGATTTCCAATCAGGAACACCGTGTGGTAAACAACACATGCAATCTTAGCTAAACAACTGAAGAAAGATATATGTCTAAACATACCATATATCAAATATAAAATATACCAAGATGAATAATATGGCTGTCAACCTCTTCCTTTTCTAATATATGATTTTCCAAACGCTAAGCCCCATCCATTAACGACACTACTTCCTTGCATTGTGTCTCCATATAAAACTGCATTGTCCCTCCATTAATGTCCACTCCTCCATGACAACGCTGTTGATTTGGTCAAAGTTGACCCAGTCCACATGTTTTAGCTCATGTTCACACCTTAGGGTGCTTTATTAAGCTGAAAAGATGATCCACTTTCACATGAGAAGTGGTTTTATTCATAATAAAGAGATTTATGGGTCTCCCTACCCACTTATTCACCTATCTAAGTGAAAAAACAAACTTTAATATTCTAATTAGCTGTAGGCTAATTTAGGAATATTACAGTCTTGACATGAATTTAATTGCAGAAATTTCAGAAATTTCAGATGAAGATGAAGAGCCGATTCCCATGGAGGAAAAATAAATCATTTCAGATTGGTACAAAGACATTGTTTTTGTCTTACATCATCATAGAGCACCTGTTGAGTTGACAAATTCCAAGGCAATATTTGTGAAGCTAAAGTCTTTGAGGTATTACATCATTAATAAAAATTTGTATTCGAAAGATACCGATGGTATTCTCTTGAATTGTTTGCTGGAAGAGGAGGCTGAAAAATTGATTGAGGAGTTTCACAAAGGATATTGTGGAGGTCATCATTATTGGAAGGCTACAACAAATAAGATTATCAAAGCAACGTATTATTGGCCTACAATGTTTAAAGATGTCTACAAAAATATTGTTGCCTGCCATGAATGCCATATTTTTTATGGTAAGAAGAAACTTGTTCCTTTACCCTTGATGTATATCTATGTTGAGGCACCATTTCAGCAGTGGGGGCTAGATTTCATTGGTGAGATTCATCCATCATCTTCAGGTCATCATCGTTGGATTCTGACAACAACTGATTATTTCACCAAGTGGATTGAAGAAATCCTAACTAGGCAAGCAAATGATTCGGTTATCATTCCATTTTTGGAAAATAATTTATTGTCTAGGTTTGGCTACCCTATGACGATCATCATTGATAATGCACAAGCATTCAAATCTAAGAAATTGATTATTTTTTGTCATCAATATCACATTTCACTTGGGCATTCTACTGCATATTATCCACAAGGTAATGGTCTTGCTGAATCTTCTAACAAGAGCATTATGAAGATTATTAAGAAGGTCTTGCAGGAAAATAAGAAGTCATGGCATTGGAAGATGAAGTATGCTCTATGGGCTGATAGAGTTTGTACAAAGAGATCAATTGGAACTTCACCTTATGAGTTGGTATATGGAGCTGAAGCCATTTTTCTACGTCCTTGGGAGTGCCTGTCATGAAGCTGCTGCAAGGATTGGAGGAGGAGCCAAATGCAATTCAGAGGAGGATTAATCAGTTGATAGCTTTGCAAGAGAAAAGAGAGGAATTCTATAACAACAATCAACAATCTCAAAATAGAATCAAGAAGAAATTTGACAGGAAGGTCAAGGAAGAAAAATTTCAAATCCAAGATGTGGTTTTGAAATGGGAGGCCAGGATTGAAGAAAATGGAAAACATGGTAAGTTTGAGAAAATTTGGAAAGGTCCATTCAGAGTAGCTGCATTTCATGGGAACAACACTTACATTTTGCAGGAGATGGATGGACAACCATGTGCTGGAGGGCCTGTCAATGGAAAGTTTTTGAAGCACTATTTGTCTTAAATTTTCTTGATCATTCATTCCATTGTATATATTTCATTTATATGTTTTACTGCTAATAAATACAAGTTGATCATCAAGCTTGAGCCCGAGGTGAAGGCCATTAGCGTTTGAAGGAAATCTTGACAAATTTCAAAGTTTTTTGTTTTCAAGAAGATGGATAGCAGCACTGGAACTACAGGTTCTTTAGTGTACCACAGGGGTACACCATCCCAAGTGGAGCCATTTTTATCACTCATAAAAAATGAAGCATCATTTGGTAAAGTCCTAGAGGTTCATGTGTCAAAGGTAGGGTTATAGGATTCATTTTTCATTACTTAGTCAAGGATAATTTTTAATTTTTCTTATTTAGCCTATCCTAAGGTCTAAACCCACCCTCATTCAAATCCTCTCATGTCACATCAATCATAATTTTCTAATATTTTTCATTTTCCAAGGCTTTAGCACCAAAAGGGTCATTTTAGCCGAGAAACCACACTTTTGTAGCGAAATACACAGAGAAATTTCACTTTTCGCTATGAAACTGCTAATACTTTCATAGCGAAAATGCCTAGAAATAACTAGGAATGCTACAAAAGTAAGGTTTCTTGTATTTCATGTAAAATTAGCTATTAGGTGTCAGAAAATGATTTGAAAAGGATAATTTAGATGTCATTAGAGTCAGTTAGGGTAATGATCAAGGTACATAGTTAGGGCTGAAGTCAGCATCACCATTTTAAGAATGTATGAGTCATCATTATGTTATGAGTGGTCATCAAACTTAAAAATATTACCAAATTGAGTCATTTTTCATTCTCTATTCCTTCTTTTCATTTTATTGAGATCTGGAGAGCTATTTCATTGAGTCCAAGTTGTGGCTAGTTTTTTTCAAAAGGATTACAAGGAGCCAAACAGTGGCTAAAGGCAATTTGGAAGACATACTACATGCCATTGATATTGAAGAGAATCCTATAGTCCAGGCTGAGGATATAGATGAAGGTGGACAGAAACTCAAGAAAGCTAAATCTACAAAGAAGTTAGAGTTTGAAGGCGAGGATGCAAGTTTTATGTTCCAGGCTAGGAGGCCCATGGAAAAACATGCAAGAAAAATATTGGAGAGAAGTAAAGAGGTTCATCTAGTCAATGACACAGTCCAGCCACCACAAGACATTATTGATCTTTCATCACCTGCAGAAAAAGATCCAGTCAGCAAGCCAAAGAAAGGAAAGGAGAAAGTCATTGAAAAAATAGAGTTTGAACTCCTTGAAGAAAATT
This sequence comes from Pinus albicaulis, assembly GCA_034641835.2. NCBI lineage: Eukaryota > Viridiplantae > Streptophyta > Pinopsida > Pinales > Pinaceae > Pinus > Pinus albicaulis. The sequence goes on along the minus strand of CM076575.1, from coordinate 513,044,149 downwards.
TGAGGTTACCTAATCATGAAATTGAAGTTATGAAGAAGGAGGCAAGGAAACATAATTTCCAAAAGGTTCAGTTTGAAAAGATAAAAGAGGTTTGGGAAGATCGGGTTGACACTGTATCAAAGACCCTAGACAACACACAACAATTAATCAAATGGACTATGCCATTGAGGAAAGAGTTGAAACATGTCAGAAGAATGAATATGCACTTGAAATCTACTAATAGAAAGCTAAAGGATCAAGTTAAATACCTCCAAGAATAGCTATAATTGATCCATGAGGAGCTGGAGAAGAAAGGTCTAAAAATGATAGTAGTTGAGGAGCCAATAGCTCAACTCATCATCAATGAAGAAGAAACACCTCAAGACTACTAGTTTGAGATGGTTTATGTTTTGAAAGATAAATGGCATATTGGAAAAAAAATTTATACAGCTAGAAAGTTCATTTTTGAAACTAAGAAAAAATCTGGAGTTAACACAGTTTTCCACAGTTTCGTAGCGTTTCCTAGGCTTGAAGCGAGGAAAACGCTACGAAACCACTTGTAGCTTTATTTTTTCATTTAAAACCACTTTGGGTAGCTTCCAAGGAGAGGAAATTATATGGAGGATGTGTTAGGGCATGATGAACACAATTCAAAAGGAAAGAGGTAGAAATTTTGATGGAAAAGGTCATTTTTTGTACGCTACAAAACTATCATACTTTTTAGCGTGTTGTTTTGAAGGTTTCTGAGAAGGTTTTTGGGAAGTTTTGGACAGGAGGACGCTTTCAAAGGGTCAAGGGACTTTTCCAACAATAATCTAAGACTTGAATACCATGAGATGAAGAAAACTCATCAGCCAAATCATTCGTTGAAGATAAGGACTAGTTTTCCTGAAAAATAGGCTTTGTTTCCAGATTTTGAGGAGGCTATTCAAGATGTCAAGTAGTGATGACTTCTGTAATAGTTCATTTGAAAATGTGAAGCATTAGTTTTTAGATGTGTAACTATTTTAGGAGATAAGGTAATGATGTAATAATTAGTAGTTTGAGTCCTATTAGGAAAAGGACTGTTTTGTAGTGTAGCTGTCATTTTCTCATTAAAGCACATGTTTTCTTGTTATGCAAGGTGTCATTAGGAAAATTTCGATGAACCTAGCCAAGAGGAAGATAATCTCTCATGTAACAAGGTCTATTAAAGGGAAAATATTCAAATTTTTAAAGGGTTGGAGATTTTTTGGCAATACTGCAGCTTTATGTAATTTGATTGATTTCAGTAATACGGAGGACTTTTTCTTGACCAACCTAAGATTCTCATGGAGTTTTTAGTGCTTATTTGATCTATATATTCTATGTGTACCATTTGTATTGGTTATTGATGAAATGGTTGTGTTATTGCATGTTTCATGTGTGATTTACCTCTGCTAAAAACACTTACCTGCCTCAGCTTCCATGTCAAGAGAACTTACCACTGAACTACTGAATTTGTTGACTCCATAAGCCCAATGATTGCAGACTTGTACTCTTTTCAACCTACACACATCACAATCAAGTTATTTTCCAAATAGAATTAGCCATCTAGTTTCATCATTATAAAATATCATTAACCCCTTTGAGAAAGCCCTCTCAGACTGAAGAGGCTAAGCTTCAATTACAATTTGGTTTGAAACAGTTACATGAAGTTGTCTGATTAGCAGCCAATCAAGCGCAATTTTGTGATAACATCCTCCATACTAGTTTTCTTACAAAACTCAATAAATTTCCTATAGTCTTGAAAAGGAAGAGAACCATATTCTACTAGAGTCTTTATTTGGAACTGCAGCCACTATTTTTGGATAAATAGAGCGTAATATTTCGAAGGTTACTTTCATTACAGGGCCTCCATAGAGATACTTGCCATGGTGGCAAGTTGTGTTTATTTTTCCAGCAACCTATATTTCATCTTTGTATTTTCTGTTTGTAGCTTCCATTGAAATTTGCAACAAGAAACAGTGATATTGGAATCTAGAAATGAAATCCAAAAAATGGTATTGAGAAATGGCTACCATATAAGGCTTTTGATTTAATTTTCCCTTAATTAAATTGGAAGAGAAATTGTAATTTCATCTCATAAAAACATTTATTAGTTAACTAATTTAGAATGACTGAGTGATCTTAGGAAATTCGAGTTGAGGCTCTAAGAGGATGCATGTAGAGTTATTCCATGATTTAAGGGGGTCGAGTTGTAGTTATGCATGAGTTGTAATTAGTTAACTCAAGAAATTGAGTTAAAATAAGTTTAACTAGTTCTAACCAAGTGTTGAGCTAGATAAAGGTCCAGTGAATTAAATCTAATTTAATTCACAATGATTGATAAATTAGTTAACTGATAATTCACTATAAATAGTTTTTGTTGCATGTTAGTTCTAAGCAAGGCCAAGTTGAGTTTGAGGTTAAAGGGAAGATATCTATCAATCATATTATTAGAAAATTGTACAGGTCATGCATGAGGTCATCGGGAAGGTCTTGAAGGATTGCAAAATCACTATTGGGGATTTTCCTAATTAATAGGGGCTAAATTATCCCAAGAATTTGTAAGAAAGGCATGTTAGGCAGAGGCAAGAAAAAGGTTAAATACTTGACCGATTTTTCTTAGATTGCAAGCCAGTTTCGAGTAGGATTGGAGTGAGACAGTTAACAAAGTGTAGGAAGTTTCTCTAGTGTGAGAAATCATTTTATTGTATCATGATCTTTGCCATATTAAATATATATATAGATGGATTTTGAGTAGTTTTATTCCCCATATACATCTTTTGTTGTGAGATTTATTGTCTCTTTATCTTACTTGTTATGTGATTGTGCGGTCGTGTTTTGTTTCCAAAAATTGTAGAAGGATTCAATATCTTGTTTTAGTACATCAGAAGATCATATTGTATCCCATTGATAGATTTTCTCCATGGTATCATAGTGCTAAGAATAACAATAGAAGAGAAGAACAAAGTTTTTTCTTGAACAAGTTCGAATTTGCAAATTTATTCTTTAGTATCCAACAATAGATCAAGATGTCTTTCAATGGCTTGAGACTCGAATATGCTCTTGAGGGAAATTTAAATTACATAGAATGGAAGGACAAGATGGAGGAAGATTTGGAGGACAATAGGTTGAATGAATTCATAGAAACTAATGTTCCCAAGCCCATACTAACAGATGCTCAAAATATTGATGCTGGAAGAAGAAGGTAGTGAAGGCAAGAAGGATCTTGTTAGAGGGAGTTCAAAATAATATTGTATTAAGTCTCCATGGGAAGGTGAATCCATATGCTATGTGGAAGGCCTTGATAAATCTATTTCAGAATAAAAACGACCACAAGAATTTGGTGTTGAAGGAAAAACTCAGAAGATCATGATGGAGGAGGGTGGCACGATCCAGAAATACTTTACGAACTTCACTCAGTGTCAAGATGAGCTTGTAAGTGTTGGGGTGATTGTTGCTGATGATGATTTGTGTCGACTAACACTTCTAGGCCTTCCAAGGGTTGGCATGGTTACCAGGACTCTGTGAATGGGAGGGATAATTTACTAGACTGGGAGCATTTGTGGTCTGACTTGGTAATAGAAGAGATCAGGCGGAGCACTAGAGACGGGTCCTCGAAAAAGAAAAAGAATAATATTTTGAATTGGTCGGAAAAGGAAAGAAATAAAAGGGAAATAAGTCCCAAGGAAAAGAGGGAAAGAGAGACTCATCATCATCCCCCTTCTGAAGGTTTTTCTTATCCTCTGAGTAACTCATTCATCCATGTGAAGCTCTTTCATGGCCCTAGTGGCCTCTCTAACATCCTAAAGCACCTTATGTTACACCATTTTTTGGTCATCTAACTCTTCATCATTAGATGGACCCAAGTACACCATGTAAGACCAGTTTTACCCCAAGTAAAACTGCTTTCACTATGTTAATTAGGAACCCCCAAAAGGAATAATTAATTAAACCATAATTTAATTATTATTCCCAGTCATGTTTAACCCAAAAACAAAGAAATTAATGAGATAAACCCATAGTTATCTTATTATTTTCTAGGAATAATTATTTAAATAACATTCCTTGTTAAATATGACCAAATCAACCACCATTAATCAACTAAATCATTATTTATATATCCCAACCACTTCCTTAAAAAGATAAATAAATCATTTATTTATTTATTTTTCACTAATCAAGGGATTTGACCCAAGTCAAACACCCTTTCCCTCCAACAAATAATAATAAAATACTCCATAGAGGTGGATCTAGACTTGGTTAACATTATTTTAATCATGCACCAAGATCTAGAATGACCCAATATTTTGTTATAAATAGGAGGGTTTTCCCCTTCATTCTTCACCTTTTGTTGCATACTAGATCACTCTGGATCTATACACTCGGTCTCATTTTCTGTCATTGTTGCTCCCATTGAGCCCTACCTTCTACATTGGGTTTTCTACATCTACAAGAGAGAGAAAGCTTAGATCTGAAGTGCTGAGGACTACAAAGAACCCATCCCATTGAGGAGATCTGGATACACCTTCTTGTTTCCTCTCAGGTGCCCTGTAATATAAAAATTCATTCAAAAATCGTGTTCTTGTCTTGTCTGTTGGATGCATGGAGCAAACTCTTTACTTTACTGCTTAATATCTTTCCATTTATAGATCTGTTTGTTGCAGCACTTTAACTACTAATCGCAGATCTAAAGATGTTTTGCAGCCATTATTGTTGTTAGGGCTATTAGTTATGCGTAGCTAAAGTGGTTCTTTTTCGTACGTTTCGACAAAGAATTCATACTAACAAATGGCGACTCCACACGGGTTTTAAATTACGACCGCTGTCGTTTTTCATATTCCTGCATATCCAGCTACTTCAGGCCCTAGGGCTTCTTTTTTAGCTGCTTAGTTTTTCTCTTTTCATGTCATTTTTCTCACATAAAACCCTAAAACCTAAAATTTCTAACTTCCGTGTGTTTCTGGCCCTATTGCGCAGGTAAGCGACACCAGCCGCACCTGAGACGGCAATTTTTCAGAAAATCTGCCGCCGAAACAGCCGGAACGGGGGGGGTCGCACCTTTTGGCCCAAAACCTGCGACCTGGACGCACTTTTCAGCCTGTAACCTGCGACCTCAACCAAAATCAGGTCAGAACCTGCGACCTGCCTTTTTTCCAGCATTTTTTCTGTAATTTTTCTGGGTTCTGCTGCAGCCTCTGCCAGGGTTTTCCAGCCTCTGTCTCAGCCCGCCTTGACCAAGATCTGATCCGTTTTTACTCATCTAAGTGGGAACCTAGCCCCTTAGGGCTTTAGTACCCTCCACTTTTTGTGGAAGAGTTTCAGCTGTTTCAGCCGTCGGTTTTAGAGCTTCAGCCCTTTCTTTTTCCAGATCTGTGACCTCACTTCCAGATCCATCGAAATCAGCCTCTTTTCCTTTCAAATCACCTCTTGTCGTTTTGTTGGGACCTCCCCTAAAGGCCTTTGCCTTGCCCCTCCCGGCTTCTTGCTGATTTCCCTTTTTTTTTCCATCCACCTTGCCCCTGTCTCTTGGCTGTGATCTGCACCCCTTATCTGCAGCTTTATCCTCCGGATCTCTATCCCCTTTGACCCTAGATCTGTTGAGCTTCGTTTGTGTGTGTTTCCATAGTTTTTCCCTTTCTTTTCAGCATAGTTTTGAGAGACCCACTTTCTTGGGTTTGATAGATGCATATGTAGCTGTTATTTTTCTGTTATTTCAGCATTTTTATTCTGTTCTCTGTAGGTTTATTTTCAGCTACGTTGCACACTTTTTGCTCTCAACAACGGAAAGGGTTTAAAAATTAAAATTAACGCACACCACACACTGACCCTAAGTGAAGAAGCGCCTGGTTTACACCGCCTGGCAAAGACTCTAAAATCAATCGTCACTGCACCTTATCTGCCCTTGACCTTCTTGATTTTGTCCCTTTCTGCCCTTGTTGGTTTCCTTCTTCCTGTCATCATTGCGCCCCCAAGGCGCCTTTCCCGGAGACTTCTTGGCCTTCATCCTCACTTTTCGGTTGATCGACCTGCTCCGCACCGTCGTCGTCGAGCCAGTCCACCTTCGAGTCCGCACTCCGACTCCTCTCCTGATTCCTCAGGTCCCCCTTCTCCTCCCGGTTCTCCCCCTTTTACCTTCACCATGTCTGGATCAGGGCCCAATGCTAGCGGCCCCAATACCGCCCCTCCTTCTAGCGGAACCGTCACAACCACTACTCCGGCCACCCCTGTGCTGCCGTACATTGCAGGCCTCAGCCTCCCCGATTTCCATCAGTTGATTAACGACCCCATTCCCCATAATACTACCTGGCCCACTATGCCTACCAAGTTACCCTCCGATATCCCTAAGTTCGAGGGCCTTAATGGCGAAGACCCAACCAATCACGTCCGGTCTTTCCACATGTGGTGTTCCACCAACTCCATTACCGATGACTCCATCCGTCTTCGGTTTTTCCAACGCACGCTTACCGGCGAAGCTTCTAAATGGTATGTCGAGCAGGCCACTTCCTCCCATACCACGTTCGAGACTCTTGCCCAAGCCTTCTTGTCGTACTTCCAGCTCCCTCTCCGATACGACATTGGTACGGAGCTCTTGACTTCATTTAAGCAATCCTCTTCCACACGCCTTTCTGCCCATGTTCAGGAATGGCGACGAAGACGGAGCTTATGTCGAGCCCCTCCCTTTAAAGATCGGGTTTACATGGACTGGTTCCTTCGCACCCTCCCGTCTCCCATCGGCAAAGATGTCGCCTCTCACTTTCCTCAATCTGAAGAAGCCGCCCTCCAAATAGCTTTAAAGTATGACCTGATCTATGCTCAATCTGGTTATGTTTATACCGTTCTTCCTGACATCCCCCGGCCCGGTGGCGCTAACGCCTCGGGGGCATCTCATTCCGCCGCCGGCATTGTTGGATCTCTTTCCCACCCCTCTGCTCATCCTCCTATGAGCCATGGCCCTCCTCAGGGAGGGGCCAGCACCTCTAGCACTCTGCCCCCTCCCGGCAACATGTATCCAGGATACGGCATGCCTCCTCCTTTTGCCCAACCTCCCGCTTACCTCAATGCTGCCCAACCCAACCCCACCTTATCCGTACCGTGCGCTGTACCTCCCCAAAGATATGCTTATGCTCCCTTGCCTCCTCACCACCTGCAACAGCCCTTACAACCCTCTCCAGGGCAAGTATTTGCGCAGCAGGGTGCGTTTAATCCCCCTTCCCAAAGAAGGCGGAGAGGCAACCAGAACCCATCTGCCCCTGGTAACCGAGGACCCAATTCTGGTCAGGACCCTAACACTAGTAACCAGCCTCAGGGCATTCCGCCCAGGCCGGACAGGCCGCTTCGCACAAACAAGCCCTGTTCGTGTTGCGGTGTTTACGGTCACTACACTCACGATTGTCCTCTCTTACCCTAGATGCGACAGATGTGGGAGTCTCAAGCCACATTGCGCAGACAACACGCCTCCCCTCATGCTCCTCCTAATGTGGCCACTACCCAGCCAGCTGTGTTCACTGATCCTTTCCCTCAACAGGGATTCGTGGCTACCCACCCCCCTGACAGCCATGCCGCCACACCCTCGTCCATTTCTGGTTCCTCTGACTACCAGATCCTCATGATGCACTCCGATCCGTCGACCTTCACCTTCAAACTCGGTCTCGCCAGTACACCAAGCCCCCTGCTCAGTCTGCTCCCGAGCCCCCATCTTCAGGTTCTACAGAGCCTCTTTCGACATTCAGTGGCCCCTTACACATCCATCAACCCAAAGTTGAGATTCACCCAAAGATTCCAAAGGGTCCATTACGCCGAAATGCTGCTTCTGGTCGAGCCGCTCAATCGTACAGTATAGTAGATGATTTGGCACAATCCCCTGCTGCCATTTCCACACTGGAACTCCTTTAGTCGTGCCCTTCTCAAAGGAAGGCTCTACTATCTGCCGTGGGCGCTGTTGATCCTGCCGATGACCAAATGATTGTTTTCGACGCCACTCAATCAGACCACCCTCCTCTTCCTCCTTCTGTTGCTTTCCAAATCCCAGTCAAAATCCGGAACGCCACTGTATCCCGGTGTATAATTGATGAGGGGGCGTCCACCTGTGTGATGTCCGCTTCGGTTTGGAAGCAACTCGGATCCCCGGAGTTGGCCCCTTCCACGATCACCCTTCGAGCGTGGGATGGTCATGCCTCCCAGCCTATTGGCCTGTTTCGTAACTGTCCCATCACCCTCGCCGGTAAGACTGTTTGCGTTGATGTCGAAGTCATTGACGCCCCTCTGGACTACAACATCCTATTGGGGCGAAGCTACACCTATGCCATGTCTGCTGTCCCATCCGCGGTCTTCCGTAAGATGTCTTTTCCACATAACGGGAAGATAGTCACCATTGACCAGCTATCGTATCATGAGTCATCGTCTCAGTCCTCCTCCGAGACGACCATCTCTTCTGTAGCCAACAAGCAAACTGTCGATTCCTTGACCAGTGTCTCCCCCGGCGTTTATAAAGATTCCACCTTGCTTGGTACTTTTCCTCACCTTCCTCTCCCTCCCGTTACTCATCCCAGCTTGTCGAATGTTTGCATGATGCAATCATCTCAGGCTGCCCATAAACGGCCTGCCTCAGCTAGCCCGCACCCTCCTCCCCGCCCTCCGCAACCCGCTCCTAGCCATCCATCTCAGCCAGCCGGACCTCCCCTTTCTGGCCCTCCCCCTATAGCTGGCACCCCCGCACCTCTTTATCCTCCAGGATCGGTCCCTCCTAGCCTTAACCATCTTGGAGCCGTTCCTCCTGGTCATTACCCTGCTGGACATATCCCCTTCTTGGCTCCCCCTCCCGGAGTATATTCCGTCCCCGTCATGGCCACCCTTTCTCTCCCTAACTTGACCTTGGGTATTCCGGTTTGGTACCTTGACCCCCCAGCCGCCACCCCCCCTGGTCACCCCAACCCTTACATGGCTTTGACACCGGTTCAACCGGTCCCCCTCGCTTCCTCCATAGCCAACGTGCCCCCAGCACCTCCACAGGACCCTTCTCCTGCTGAGTCGGCTCCCAGGAAGAAAGGAAAAGCCCGCAGGGGGGCAACCAAAGACCAAACCACCACAACCACCTCGGCTCCTCCCCCACCCTCGAAGCCTTGTGCCTTATGTGATGTCATCGGTCATGCCACCCATGCTTGTCCCGAGTTACCCCGTATTCACCCCATGGTAAAAGTCGCGTTCCCCGACACTACGGTCCCTGAAACTCCCACTCCTGCTTCGACCGTCTCCAAGAACCCCAAGACTCTCCGCACCAACAAGCCTTGTGCTTTGTGCGGTGTCCATGGCCACTACTCCCATCATTGTCCTCACCTGACGCATTACCGTGACTCCCTTGAGGTAATCCGCGAGTATGAGGTTGAACAAAATCAATCCGCCTCTCCCATTCTCGCGCAGTATGCTGCAGCCCAGCCTCAGAATTCCACTGATCCCATCCATATTCCCCCCCCTGATGTCCAGATGACGGAGTCTACAGTCACCATTCTTTACCTGTCCTCCTCTGCACGACACTTGGCACCTAGCCCGTCTGCCGCCTCCCCCATTGTGTCCCTTGATACTCGAGATCACTCCACTGATGTCTCTGTTGACCTTCGCAGCCCGAGTCCTCGCCATGCTTCCGATAGCCCTCACACATCACCTTGTTTGAGTTTTTCTCATCCTGCCCTTTCCCCCCGCCATTTCCGCTTGATGACTTCTGCCCCCTCACGCTGCCGTCCTTTCCTTTCATCCCCTCATGTATTTTCTTGTCACACCACCTTGCGCATCCCCCCGTCCACATCCTTTATCGGTTACGCCGATGGTGCAAGTCGCTACTCCAGGAATCTTGCCTCGGCAGGGTGGGCCATCTTCACCCCCTTGCATGACCTCGTTCTGTCTAACGGGGTATGCATTGGTTCTGCCACCAACAATCAGGCCGAATACGATGCAGTGCGTGGCCTACTAGCTGATGCCTTGCTGCATCGCATTCGCCACCCGCACGTTCGCTTGGATTCCTTGCTTCTTGTCATGCAACTAAATGGTGTTTATCGTGTGCATAACCCTGTGCTGTTTCGACGCTACTTACGCGTGAAAGTCTTAATACGTGCGTTTGAAACCATCACTTTCAACCATGTACCCAGAGACCAGAATCACTACGTAGATAGTATTGCAAACCATGTTCTAGATTGGCATTTATCACACACAATTCATACAGGACAATAACATTCAATCAACCATCAAAAGACAATGCATATCCATAATATGTGTCGCAAACCATATATTGATGAGTCCATTTACTCTGATACATACGACATGCCCATAGCATGTTCCAAAAACTGGGGGCACCATACGCCCCCACACACATATACATCCGACATGCCCATAGCATGTTACAAACCAAAAACAAAAACTGGGGGCACCATATGCCCCTCCCTACACTATAGGAGGCACCCCCTGCCCCTACATACATCAAAGGGGGCACCATATGTCCCTAATCACTATCCGGAGGCTCCCGGGCCAATGGCTCTGCCCCTGCAGCATGTAGATCACGCATAGTTTGACCGGCCATCGCCATGCGCCGCATGATACCTCGCCACTCCGAGGGGAGACCAACACATGGCTCTATGTACTGGTCGTCTAAATCCTGCCACCCGCGCTCTGATACTCCGGTCAACAGCTGCTCACATCTATGGCGGATGTCCTCCAGTAGGGCAGCCGCACCATCATTTTGCGCTGCCCTCGATCCACTCGGACCCGTAGCTCCAGACGCTGCCGGTCGTCCCATATATCCGGCCGGTTTTACCGGTGCTATATCTGCATACCAAAAGTCCATGAATCAGTATCATTATTTACTAATCAAAAAACTTTAAACATGCCCATATAAGAATAGCAATTTGTCACTTACCATCGGGCCCCCAGACTCGACCAGGCGGAAGTGGCAGATCCGGATCCCCACAGTAGCTCATCCCACTATAAGGGTAGTCGTCTATGTACAACGGCATCTGATCCCAATGGGCAAAGAACTCCGGTCGAAATGTTCGCTCGACCGCCCCTCCTCCTCCTTTGCAGAGTAGTCGTCCCCAACGACGCATCCTGGGCTCTCTCGGGCCCCCATCTGGAAGATGCACACGAGGCCTCAAGGTCGGGATCTTCTCAAAGAAGAAGGCGCACAACAAAGTCCCATATGAGCAATCATGATTCACCCGCCGCCTGCATAGCGACAACTGTCGCTTTAGCGACACCAACATCATTTGGGCCCACCCAAAGTAGGTCCCACTCAACACACTCTCCACTATCATCATCTGCCCACCGGTGATGTGATGGAACGCCTGGGTGCCCAGGATTCGCAGCACAGCTGCGGCCACCGCACGGGTTTCTAGCCTCTCTAGATCCCCGATCGATATCCGAGTCCCCTTGACTTGGAAACCCGGTCGACAATGGCGTTCCACAAACTCCATGATATGCCGCCCCCGCGGCAACACCGGCTGCGTGTCTCCCACTATCCCCAATGGTGGGAGGCCGGTCAGGAAGTACACATCCTGGACCGTCAGTTCGATCCTGTGCCCCTGCACTACAAAGATCTCCTGATCTGGATCCCATTAACTGATAATCCGGGCTAGTAATGGTTCCCCTGCTCTCATCAACGGGTTCTCCACAAACTTGAGAACCCCAAATCTGGCCAATACACGACGGACGCCCTGATCCGCCTGGATCTCTGCCCGAAGTGTTCCCAGATCCCTCTCTCTCCAGTTGACTCATAACTCTGTCATACCTGCACAAACACATTCTTTTTGTCAGGGTACAGATCGGGCAACCCATAACCACACACAAAAACCCAACTCCCAGCCATCAAACAGCATCAAGCTCCCCTCCCCTCCCAGGTCGCAGCTTTCTGCCCATTTCTGGACCAGGTCGCACCTTTTCCCCCAAAACCTGCGTCCTGGGTCGCACCTTTTGCCCCAAAAGGTGCGACCCGGCCGTAGAGAGGAGGGAGGGGCTGTTTCTGGGGTGTTGGGCCCTAAACTGCAAATCTAATCCATCAAAATGCAAGAGCAAGGTTAGGCCTCTTACCTCCAACTGACAGATCTCGAATCCAACGATCGGTTTGTCCGCTACTTTCACCGCAAGATTTAGGGCCTTCTCTCCTCTCCACATTCACCACAGCAACAATAGCAAATGAATGATTTTGGAGGGAAAACAGCCTCATTAAAAGAGAACCCCTGTTTCTTCTTTCGACTGCTGCGACCACACCGTAGCCCTGTTCGACGAACCGTCAGCACCGCTGGATAGATCTCACCGAGCTCTCAAATGGGTTTTCCTTAGTTTTTGGTGATTTGATACTTCACCCGGACACATTTTTCCACGAAGGGTCACTTCACCGCTCCTCAAAATCGAATTTCCTCACTTACGACACTTGTACTTGGGGCACCATATCGCCCTCTTACTTGTCCATGTTCGTGTTGATTTTCGTCATGAGTGCCCACTTTGTACTCATGCTTCTATGACCCCCCATTGGGGCCTTTATTGTGTGGCAGCACTATCTAGTCGCCCTTGCTTAGAGCATCCGAGTTGAGTCATCATTGCATTCATGGAGTCTATCCTACATCCTTTTACACCCTACTATAGCCCTCCATTCTTTTTGCTTGGTTCCTCTCTTGTGTCGCATCTCATGACCTTCAGCCCCACTGTCCCCTGTCCCTTTCGATATTGTGTCAGTCGCCGCCATGTCATTCATGCCCTTTATGCTCTAACAAGGGAAGTCGTCCATTCGCCACTCCACCCTTCCCATTTCCGCCATCATCATTAGTGTCAGTCTGTCCATCGCTCTATTGCTATTCTCTCGTGCCTTAGTTGAGGATCTCTCATTACCTCACCTAAGGCGGGCCTCCTTCTGTCGACCTCAACACACTTATTCCAGAAGCAAGGTCTAGAGGGCGGTGTATCTTGGTTCCAGCTTCCACTTTTGTTCGGTGCCTCGGATCAGGCAGGGGGATTTCTTACCTCCCTTTGACTTGATTGCTTCTCCAGCTCCTTTCAGCATGATCGAGATTCGTATACTGGACAGTCCAGTGACCCAGCAGCAGCTCTTGATGATTCCCGGGCGTGTGTGAGATGTCTCAGCCCTCATGAGGGGGTGCCCCTGCAGGTAGCCCCCCACATGCCCGGATGACCTCTTCATTGCAGCCTTTGATGCCGCTCCAGATTTTGATGATGTTGGCCTTAGCCACTTGCAACACCTCTATGATTTGCATGTACCAGTCAGATTTTGTGAGCCCTTCCCCATTTACAGGGGGCATTTGGGGTTGTATTTATCTCATGTACTCAGATGATATTGTACTAGTCCTGGCTGTTATCCCAGGCACAGGATGTATGTGAGACTATTCATTGTATTTTTATCTGGCTCTTGATTATGCCAGCTGTACTCTATGGTTCGGTCCCTTGTTCACTGGACACACTATTCTTTTGTACTTTGTCACGCCGGGCATAGGTATGCCTCCCCCGCCGCCTTCAGCACAGGTACCCTCTCATAACAGAGACTTGTTGCACCTGCGAGTCTCGTCTCCTCAGGGTCTAGTCCTTCAGCACACTATCTACCTCATATTTCTCTCTCCGACATACCCTTTTGTTGTCTAGTGATTGTCTTCTTACAACGTACTTCGGTCATACGATTTGCTCCTGACACTCGCACGCTGGGGGGCAATCTGTTACACCATTTTTTGGTCATCTAACTTTTCATCATTAGATGGACCCAAGTACACCATGTAAGACCAGCTTTACCCCAAGTAAAACTGCTTTCACTATGTTAATTAGGAAACCCCAAAAGGAATAATTAATTAAACCATAATTTAATTATTATTCCCAGTCATGTTTAACCCAAAAACAAAGAAATTAATGAGATAAACCCATAGTTATCTTATTATTTTCTAGGAACAATTATTTAAATAATATTCCTTGTTAAATATGACCAAATCAACCACCATTAATCAACTAAATCATTATTTATTTGATTATATCCCAACCACTTCCTTAAAAAGATAAATAAATCATTTATTTATTTATTTTTCACTAATCAAGGGATTTGACCCAAGTCAAAACACCCTTTCCCTCCAACAAATAATAATAAAATATTCCATAGAGGTGGATCTAGATTTGGTTAACATTATTTTAATCATGCACCAAGATCTAGAATGACCCAATATTTTGTTATAAATAGGAGGGTTTTCCCCTTCATTCTTCACCTTTTGTTGCATACTAGATCACTCTGGATCTATACACTCAGTCTCATTTTCTGTCATTGTTGCTCCCATTGAGCTCTACCTTCTACATTGGGTTTTCTACATCTACAAGAGAGAGAAAGCTTAGATCTGAAGTGCTGAGGACTACAAAGAACCCATCCCATTGAGGAGATCTGGATACACCTTCTTGTTTCCCCCCAGGTGCCCTGTAATATAAAAATTCATTCAAAAATCGTGTTCTTGTCTTGTCTGTTGGATGCATGGAGCAAACTCTTTACTTTACTGCTTAATATCTTTCCATTGATAGATCTGTTTGTTGCAGCACTTTAACTACTAATTGCAGATCTGAAGATGTTTTGCAGCCATTATTGTTGTTAGGGCTATTAGTTATGCGTAGCTAAAGTGGTTCTTTTTCGTACGCTTCGACAAAGAATTCATACTAACACCTTAGATGGTGTGCCTTATTGTGGTTAAAATGCTACATTTGTCTCTATCTCAATCCATTTCTTCTACTCTTATGTTTGGTTACTTTATTCCTGTAAGCCTAACAATAAGGGTGGACTGAGTTTTAGTCCTATTCAATTGATATTCATCCTCGACATGAATCTCTTGTATAATAATGTTTTCTCCATGGAGTTTATTATCCTTTTAGGAGAGTGGTATTATTTGACTTATAAACTATGGGGTAAGGCATGCCATTTTCTTTGGAAAGCTTGCATACTTTATGTTACCAACAGTCTAAAGGTATATTCAATGTGTAGAATGCCTTGCTCCTAGTTTGCAATGTATTCGGGTGCTAAAGTAGCATCAAAGGATATGAGGTTATGATTGATATTAACAACCTTAGGGCTCACTAGCTCTTCTCTGATGTATAATGGTTACTTATCCTATTTTTTCATTACCTTTTTCTCCTCCTCCACCTATTATACAGAAAAATTACCTCCTCATTAGGTCAAAGTATAAGGACACTTTGCTTGAAGGAAATACCCAAGTCATGGACCTATTTTTCATGGGAACTCACCCTAGAAACAATCAAAAGGATTTATAACATTTGCTATACCCTAGCAAAGGGCGTTAGTGCCTAGGTTAACACACTTTTTTTCCTAAAGGGAAGCGTTAGTGGATTTTCATGAGGTTTGAATGTCAAAACTTGAGTTAACTGACTGAAATCCTGACTTTTACACAATCAGTCAGCTCAAAATTCAGGAAAACTGCATATCAGTATTCACTATGGATATTTCCAAATCTATCTAAGTCATATAAGAAAGGAAACAAAAACAAAGCAAGGAAACTTCCAATCCCTTGACTTATTTGAACTAGTGGAAGAAATGGAAAGGGTAAGCCTCCCCACTTCTATAAATTGGACGCTTCGGCATAGTGACAAATTTTGAATGTTTGTCAAATGATTTCTCATTGGTATGATGTTAAAGTTTTTTCATGATTCATTGAGAGTTGATAGCTCAAACATTTTTATTCCAAGGAGTTGAGGAGAAGGAAAGAGAGAGATTGGAGTTGAAGGATCGAGGGAGGCTTGGTCAAGTCAACATTGTTGTAATCCTCCTTCACTAATTTAATAATATAGAAATGCCTCTGTTATGTCCACTTGTTTGTCTGGATGTTGTATTAGTTTACATATTTTCTTGAAGATACATGTGATAAGTGGCTTAGATACATACTTGTTTATATTCCTCTATATGTTAGTATTTTGATTATTAAGTTTAATATATTGTGAGGATTACTCTTCTCTCTTGTTGGCATGCATGATCTGATCTTGAGGCTAACCGCGCAGCTTTCCACTTCACTACATTGGGATCTCCGACAAAATTGAGGTAATTCTTCTCTCTTCTACTTCACCAATCAATATTTAGCATGAATATATGTATGTTTTCTCCGTGAAGGTTGCAGCTAATATGACAGTCTATCTTGGGTCTTGGGAAGGCCCGGGACTGAATTTACATCCGCTACCACCCATGCAATTTAACCTACATCACAACCCTTATCTCTTCATGAGATAACAAATATGTTAAAGCCATGAGTTGCATGTCCTCCAATCTAGAATTGGGATCCCATAAATTCAAATCTATCAAAATGAAGTTATGCATGTATAATTCAGTTACATTTTCCTTGTCCTCTATACTAGTTTGCTTACAAAACTCAATAAACTTCCTATAGTCTTGAAAAGGAAGAGAATCATATTCTTCTATATTATTTATTTTGAACTACAACCACTATTTTTTTAGAAAAAGTGTGTAATATTTTTAAGGTTGCTTGCATTACAAGGCTTCCATAGAGAGACTTGCCATGATGGCAAGTTGTGTTTATTTTTCCTGCAACCTATCTTTCATCTTTGTGTTTTCTGTGTGTAGATTTTGTTGAAATTTGCAAAAAGAAACAATGATATTGGAATCTAGAAATTAAATCTAAAAACTGGCGCCCAGAAATGGCCACCATATGAGGCTTTTGATTTAATTTTCCCCTAATTAAATTGGAAGAGAAATTTTGATTTCATCTCATAAAAACTTGTATTAGTTAAATAAGTCAGAATGGCTGAGTTAGCTTAGGAAATTCGAGTTGAGGCTCTAAGAGGATTCATGTAGAGTTATTCCATAATTTAAGGGGGTCCAATTGCAGTTATGCATAAGTTGTAATAAGTTAACTCAAGAAATTGAGCTAAAATTAGTTTAACTAGTTCTAACTGAGTGATGAGCTAGATATAGATCCAGTGAATTAAATATAATTTAATTTACAATGAGTGATAAATTAGTTAATTGGTAACTCAATATAAATAGTTGTTTCATGTCAGTTCTAAGGAAGCCCAAGTTGACTTTTAGGTTAAATGGAAGATAACTATCACTTGTACTGTTAGAAAATTCTACATGTCATGCATGAGGTCATCGGGAAGGCCTTGAAGGATTGTGCAATCATTATTGGGGTTTTTCCTAATTAATAGGGGCTTAGTTATCCCAAGAATTTGTAAGAAAGGCATGTGAGGCAAAGGCAAGAAAAAGGTTAAATACTTGACCGACTTTTCTTAGATTGCAAGCCAGTTTCGAGCAGGATCGGAGTGAGAGAGTTAGCAGAGTGCAGGAAGTTTCTCTAGTGTGAGAAAGCATTGTATTGTTTCATGATCTTCACCATATGAAATATAGATATAGAGGGATTTTGAATAGTTTCTTTCACCAGATACATCTTGTTTTGTGCGATTTATTGTCTCTTTCTCTTACCTGTTATGTGATTGTGCAATCGTGTTTTGTTTCTGAAAATTCTAGAAGGATTCAATATCTTGTTTTACTACATTATAAGGTCATATTGAATCCCATTGATAGATTTTATACATGGTATAATAGTGTTATGAATCACAATAGAGGAGAAGATTTTTTTATTTTTTTTGTCTTGAACAGGTTCGAATTTGCAGATTTATTCTTCAGGATCCACCAACAGATCAAGATGTTTTTCAATGGATTGAGACGCGAATATGCTCTAGAGGGAAATTTGAATTACGTATAATGGAAGGATGGGATGGAGGCAGAGTTGGAGGAAAATAGGTAGAAGGAATTAATAGACACTGATATTCCCAAGCCCATAACAACAGATGCTCAAAATCTTGATGCATGGAAGAAGAAGGTAGAAAAGGTGAGAGGATCTTGTTATAGGGAGTTCAATATCATATTGTCTTGAGTCTCCATGGGAAGGTGACTCCATATTCTATGTGGAAGGCCTTGATATATCTATTTCAGAATAACAACGAGCACATGAAGTTGGCGTTGAAGGAAAAACTCAAAAAGATCAAGATGGAGGAGGGCGACACGGTCCAAAAACAATTGACGAAGTTCACTCAGTGTCGAGATGAGCTTGGAAGTGTTGGGGTGGCTGTTTTCGATGATGATTTGGTGAGCCTAACACTTCTATGCCTTCCAAGAGCTAGCATGGTTACGAGGACTTTGTGAATGGGAGGGAGAAGTTACCAGACTGGTAGCATTTGTGGTCTGACTTGGTAATAGAAGAGATAAGGTGAAGCACCAGAGACGGGTCCTAGGAAAAGAAAAAGAAGAATATTTTTCATTGGTCGGAAAAGGCAAGAAAGAAAAGGGAAATAAGTCCCAAGGTGAAGAGGGCAAGAGAGACTCATCATCACCCCCCTTATGAAGGTGTTTCCCATCCTCTAAGTAACTCAGTCATCCATATGAAGCTCTTTCATGGCCCTGGCGACCTCCCTAACATCCCAAGGAACCTTAGATGGTGTGCCTTCTTGTGTGTAAAATCCTGCATTTTTATCTATCTCAATCCACTCCTTCTACTCTTATGTTTGTTTCCTTTATTCCTGTAAGCCTAACAGTAAGGGTGGACTGAGTTTTAGTCCTATTCAATTGATATTCATCCTCTACATGAATATTTTGTACAATGGTGTTTTCTCTGAGGCATTTCTTAGCCTTTTAGGAGAGTGGTATTATTTGACTTGTAAACTATGGGGTAAGGCATGCCATCTGCTCTGGAAAGCTTGTATAATTTATGTTCACAATAGTCTAAAGGTATATTCAAAGTGTAGAATGGCTTACTCTTGTTTTGCAATGTATTTGGGTGCTAAATTAACATCAAAGGAGATGAGGTTATGTTTGCTAATAACAACCGTGGGGCTCACTAGCTGTTCTCTAATGTACAATGGTTCCTTCTCCTATTCTTTCATTACATTTTTCTCCTCCTCAACCTGTTATACATAAAAATGATCTCCTCATCAGCTCAGAGGATAAGAACACTTTTCTTGAAGGAAATACCTAAGTCACGGACCTATTTTTAGGGTAACGCACCCTAGAAACAATCAAAAGGAGTTATAACGATGCCTATCCCCTAAAAGAGGGAGTTAGTGCTTAGGTTAACACATTGTTTTGTCTAAATGGAAGCATTAATGGATTTTCATGAGGTTTGAAGGTCAAAACCTGAGTTAACTGACTGAAATCCCGACTTTTACTCAATCAGTCAGCTCAAAAAGTAGGAAACCTACATATCAGTCTTCACTATGGATATTACCAAACCTATCTAAGTCGTCTAAGAAAGGAAACAATAATAAAGAAAGGAAAATTCCTAGCCCTTGCCTTATTTGAACTAGTGGAATACATGGCAAGGGTAAACCTCCCCACTCCTATAAATTGGAGGCTTCGACATAGTGACAAATATGAGATGGTTGTCAAATGATTTATCATTGGTATGAGTTTATAGTGCTTTCATGATTCATTGAGAGTTGATAGCTCAAGAATTGTTATGCCAAGGAGTTGGGGAGAAGGAAAGAGAGAGATTGGAGTTGAAGGATCGAGGGAGGCTTCGTTAAGCCAACATGGTTGTAATCCTCCTTCATTTATTTAATAATATAGAACTAACTTTTTTATGTCCACTTGGTTGTCTTGATGTTATATTATTTTACATATTTTCTTGAAGATACATGTGATAAGTGGCTTAGATACATACTTGTTTATATTCAGCTATATGCTAGTCTTTTGATTGCTAAGTTTAATATATTGTGAGGATTACTCTTCTCTCTTGTTGGCATGCATGATCTGATCTGTCTAACATGGTGGCTTTCCTCTTCACTACATTAGGATATCCAGCAAGTTTTCACAACAAATTGAGGTAAATCTTCTCTCTTCTACTTCGCTAATCAATAGTTACATGAATATATGTAATTTTTCTCTGTGACGGTTGCAGCTAATTTGACAGTCTATCTTGGGTCTCTTGAAGGCCCAGGAGTGAATTTACATCCACTACCACCCATGCAATTTACCCTACATCACAAACCTTGTCTCTTCATGAGCCAACTGAGATGCTAAAGCCATGATTTGCATGTCCCCGAATTGGGATCACATAAATTCAAATCTGTCAAAATGAAGTTATGAAAGTAGAATTTGGTTACATTTTCCTTGTCCTCCATACTAGTTTGCTTAAAAAACTCAATAAACTTCCTATATTCTTGAAAAGGAAGATAACCATATTCTACTAGAGTATTTATTTGGAACTGCAATCATTGTTTTTTGAGAAAGAGAGCGTAATATTTTTAAGGTTGCCTGCATTACATGGCTTCCATAGAGAGACTTTCCATGGTTGCAAGTTGTGTTTCTTTTTCCTGCAACCTATCTTTCATCTTTGTGTTTTTTGCGTGTAGCTTATGATGAAATTTGCAACAAAAAATAGTTGTATTGGAATCTAGAAATGAAATCCAAAAAATGGCACCTAGAAATGGCTACCATATAAGGCTTTCGATTTAATTTTCCCTTAATTAAATTGGAAGAGAAATTGTAATTTCATCTCATAAAAACCTGTATTAGTTAACTAAGTCAGAATTACTGAGTTACCTTGAGAAATTCGAGTTGAGGCTCTAATAGGATGCATGTAGAGTTATTCCATGATTTAAGGGGGTCCATTTTTAGTTATGCATGAGTTCTAATTAGTTAACTCAAGAAATTGAGTTAAAATAAGTTTAACTAATTATAACTAAGTGATGAGCTAGATATATCTCCAATGAATTAAATCTAATTTAATTCACAATGAGTGATCAATTAGTTAACTAATAACTCACTATAAATAGTTGTTTCATTTTGCATGTTATACAGGAAAATGATCTCCTCATCAGCTCAAAGGAGAAGGACAGTTTGCTTGAAGGAAATACCCAAGTCACAGACCTATTTTTTAGGGTAACGCACCCTAGAAACAATCAAAAGAGTTATAACGCTACCTAGCCCATAGCAGAGGGAGTTAGTGCCTAGGTTAACACATTGTTTTTCCTAAAGGGAAGCGTTAGTGGATTTTCATGAGGTTTGAAGGTGAAAACTTGAGTTAACTAACTGAAATATTGACTTTTACTCAAAACTTTAGCTCAAAAAGTAGGAAACCTACATATCAGTCTTCACTATGGATATTTCCAAACCTATCTAAGTCATATAAGAAAAGTAATAACAATAAATCAGGGAAACTTCCTAGCACTTGCCTTATTTGAACTAGTGGAAGAAATGGCAAGGGAAAGCCTCCCCACTCCTATAAATTTAAGGCTTCGGCATTGTTACAAATGTCGAATGGTTGTTGTTGGATCCCCATGATTTGCAATATTGGCAAGAAAAACTCTATAGGGAACAACATCAAACCACTTTGGATTCCAAGGACCTAGCCTTCCTAGACTCAGAGAGGGCTCTCTCTATATATGTGTTTGTAAATGATATATCTTTATGCTTTTTTTTTCTGATTTTAGGCTAGTTGTGAAGTTCTAGGATTGTTTGTTTTGTTTGGATGATTAATTAATTGTGTGATTAAGTGATTGAGTGTTTCATTTGAATAGAT
This sequence comes from Pinus albicaulis, assembly GCA_034641835.2. Lineage (NCBI taxonomy): Eukaryota > Viridiplantae > Streptophyta > Pinopsida > Pinales > Pinaceae > Pinus > Pinus albicaulis. The sequence goes on along the minus strand of CM076575.1, from coordinate 513,022,610 downwards.
AGACTATGGGAATCATTAATCCATTAGGATATGGAGTCATAAAAGGATTTAATTGTTCATCAACTCTACAAGGGTTTTCATAGGGCAAGCTAACTATATCAAGTGGACCTCTTAGATTAGATGAATTATGAAATGACAGTAAGTTGTGAAATCAGTAAAGCTAAAGGGAAATTAAGAATCGTTTAACTCTACTTCAATAAGAAAACACTTTTAAGTAACTGTTTAAGTAAAACCAAAGGAGAGGGAAAACTATAGACTTATTTGGCCAGACTCTAGTAAGTAAACCTTTAAGACACAAATCCAGCGCCAGTCCTAGGATTAATTTCACAGAAAGAAAACATTCAAGATAATAGTCAGTGTAATAAAAAAGAAATTAAGTATTATTTAATCAAACTAAAAAGACCTTTGCAGCAACAGTTTGAGACAAACCAAAGGATAGGGCTAACCATAGACTTCTTTGGCTGGACTCTACTAAGTAAACTTCAAAGAAGGCCTTAAAAATAACATTTCAAGCAAGACCAAAGGATAGGGAAAACCATAGAATTCTTTGGTTGGATTCTACTGAATCATTTCCAAGGCAACAAGCTAGGTGGAACTAGAGAGCAATTAAGAATTCTCTAATTAGACCTTACAGAAGAAAACATTAAGATGAAATAAGAAGACAGGATTAAGGTGCCAAGACAACATGTCTTAATCTAAATTTTTTGTTCTTTTATCAGAGAAATGATGGAAAATATGGAAAACAGAAGGAAATACAATGAAAAAGAAGGATAACTTCACCATTAACATAGCTCAAGAATCCTGTGAACGTGCTTGTATTACTGATGTCAAAAATAGTTACAATACTCCAGTGCAACAAATCTCTGCAACTCAGATTCTGATCAAATCCAGCCTAGTAGACAATCCTCTAATCAAGCAGCCAACCAACTCACCAACCAACACTAAAAATGAATAATACGTGCAGTATTTATCTGCAAAATGAGTTTCCCTAAGCTAGGGTTTCATATTTGTATTTATTACAGAGTTATTATTATCTTGACCTTTGAGACCATGCAAAGCCCAAGGAAAAATATTGGTGACTGACTCACTGTAATAATAACTTCCTAATTTACTATTGAGCTAACTTTAGGATATTTTTTACTTTTGAGGCCTTTCATTAACTTTTAAAATAAATTTTGAGTAGCTGGGAAATATATCTAATTGTTTCAATAACTGTGGTTGCCTTTATTTGAGTAAAATAAGGTTGTAGGTGTCCAAAGTGTTTATGAGAAGTAAACGTTGTTTTGATTTAGCATTCGGATCTGTCTTTTGTGTTAATATCCCTTTGATTTATCCTTAAAACCTTTGATTTAGCTTTTAAACTTGAATTTGTCTTTACTGACCATCGTATTGTTTTTCCTTCGCTGATTTGTCTCCTAAAATCTGCTTTCTTCTGTTTAATTTCTTTAAACTACGTTTTACTCTAGTCTTTGTCCTTTAATCCTGCTTTCCTTATCATTAACATTTTATTTGATCTTTAATTCCTTAACCTTTCACTGACTGTGTTCCTTTGTTTGGTTTTATCCCTACATGCCATTTTCATAAACCTCTTGTTGCTTTGGTACATTTAAATGACCACCAATGGTCATGATCCATTGGTGTTCCTGCTTTAATCTGGCGCTCCTGGTCCTTTTGAAGAACAAACTTGCTGGATTGTCACCCAGGGAGTTTGTAGAAAAATTTTGGGACCTCAGAAATAAAATTTATGCACTGATCCCTCAACCACCAACACATTTAAAAACATTTGTTAATTTTAAAACCTGCGTTTGTGGATTTTTTGTGTTTGTTTGGGCTTATCGGGTTCTTTTGGAGCATTTGTAGAGGTTTTAACAGGTAAACGGGGCTTATCACAAAGGCATAGGCTTTTGGAATGTTTGAATAGGGAGGTTTCAGGTTTTGGCAGGAGGAAGAAAGGTGGTTTTCGCACGGAGTATGGGCGGTGAGGCGGTATTACCCGCGGGGATGTGATACCATAGAGAAGATGTCATGTGGTAGGAGGTATGGGTGGGGATACCGCCCATTTCGTGAGGTTGCGAGTTTGTTAACCCTCGCGTTGTTGGATGTGCGACAAAGGTTTGGGGCCATCGGAGCGGAGGGAGGAGATCCAATAGTGGTCGAGGATAGATGAATCAGTGGGTCAGTTTGAATGTTGGAGCCCAGGGTTATGTGGCGGAAGGCTTAATGTATGGTGGGGGCCAAGGTTTTTAATAAATCGGCGGCTTTTATTTATAACGGAGGGGGCCTAATAAGAAAGGATCTCGAAGAATATAAGTGGGGGCGCTTAAAAATAAGGGTGGAGGGTAGGTTTATATGGGCAGATGATAAGGGTTTTAGAGCAAGGGGCTAAAAAACCTTTAGAGTGGTGGTTTGGTATATTAAAACACAGGTTTTAATTATACAAAGGAAGCAGGGTATAATATAAAAGGAGTTGGGTAGTGTAGTACAATGGGTTTGGGTAGATTAAAATAAAACAGAGTTTTATTTTTAAAATAATGGGGCCTGAATGATGAGATTTTTAGTTTTAAAACAATGTAAAAAGGGCTTTTACCTTGTTTTAATGGGATCAAGGAAAATTATGAAGGTGGGGGGTTTTAGTGTAGAAAATGGGGATTTAGGTAGGGGGAAAAGGGTCAGTATGAGGGGATTAGGTCCAAACATAAGTTTTCAGGGCATGAAGGTAATTTAGAGAAGGAAAAATGAGATATAGTGAAAAAGGTTTCATGAAGATAATGAAGTGAGATTTCTGAGAATAGCTAATAGTCAAGGAATGTTATTTTCAGCAGATTGTAGAAAATTCATAGTCACCTAATGATACTGTGAATATAGGAGACTAATAGTTGTCAAATGATTACTCATTGGTATGAGGTTATAATGCTTGCATGATTCATTGAGAGTTGATAGCTTAAGCATTGTTATGCCAAGGAGTTGAGGAGAAGGAAAGAGATATATTGGAGCTGAAGGATCAAGGGAGGCTTGGTCAAGCTAACATGGTTGTAATCCTCCTTCACTAATTTAATAATATAGAACTACCTTTTTTATGTCCACTTAGTTGTCTTGATGTTGTATTAGTTTACATAATTTCTTGAATATACATGTGATAAGTGGCTTAGATACATACTTCTTTATATTCAACTATATTTTAGTATTTTGACTGTTAAGTTTGATATATTGTGAGGATTAATCTTCTCTCTTGTTGGCATGCAGGATCTAATCTTGGAGCTAACAGGGTGGCTTTCCACTTCACTACATTTGGATCTCCAACAGGACTACACAACACATTGAGGTAACTCTTCTCTCTTCTACTTCGTCAATCAATAGTTAGCATGAATATATGTATTTTTTCTCCATGACGGTTGTAGCTAATATGTCAGTCTACCTTGGGTCCCAGGAAGGCCCAAGAGGGAATTTAAATCTGCTACCACCCATGCAATTCACCCTATAATAGAATTAGTAACTCCACTCTGGACTACTGCTTAGTTCTTGGTTGTGACTTTTTCAAGTTCCCAAATCTCTCCTTATATGACTTCCCATTTTTCTTGTTTCCCATTCTGACCACTCAGTGTGCTTCCCAACCTTCTTTGTTGTTCACATTCTCATATGAGGCCCTGAATAACTTCATTTTGTATACTTTACCTCTGTAACGAACCCTGACTGTGAAAACCAGAGTGTTATAATGCTCCTCAAGATTTTGACCAGAGAATTAGTCCAACTACTAATGCTCTGTTTTCTCTGTTGAGAAGCATTATTTAGCCAAACTCTTGACATTCACCCATTTCTATGAATTCCTGGGCTGATAAATGGCTTACAGTATGCTCTTGGTTCATGCAATTGAAACATCGTGTTTGGTTGGCTCTTTTCATACTTATTTTTTCTTTTTAGGAAGTTATCTTAAGTGCATTTGCTTTCCGAAAGGAGAAAAGAACAATTTTATTTAGCTTTCTGGTATAGTTGATTTGATTTTGTGCATATATTGGGTTAGTTACTTGTAAGAGAGAATTTTATATCTGCATATTTCATAGGTGTTTGAACTACATGTTGGATGTGAGTTACTACATGGATGTTTAGATAAAATCTCTCCTTGTGGAAATATTTTTCACCAAATGAAATTCTAAAGCATTTTATGCATGGTTTGTGTTAGAGTCACATAAAACTACATACGTCCACTCCCCCTCTGAAGACTTTAATACAAGTACACTTCAATTAAACTCTTAATATAAAAAAAGAAACTATTTTTTTGAGATTACACATAAATTAGTTTAGGCTAGGGTCTTGGGTTAGGCAATGGTGAGAAAACTGCCCAAGATCACAATAATGAAAACTAGTGTCATTAAAGAGATAAAAATCATGTTTCACTCACATCATTCCGAAATGGTCCCCTCAAAAAGGAGTTAAGCGTGAGATAAAATTGGAGTGTGAGAGAAGGTAGCCCGCCTTCGATTACATTTTTAGTGGGTATTTTTTATATTGGGGTTCCCTTCGGGGATGTCAGAATTGGGTCAAGGACCGAGGTGTCCTTCTCATACAACATACTGTCCATGACCATGACCCCCCCGATGACATCTGTGATTTGAGGTGACCTTAGTGACCAGGCTATTTAGGTACGAACACAAGGTGACTGGGGAGGGCTTCCTTGGTACCTGAAAGAGATGAACCTACTCCGTATTCAATTTTTGGGAGGGTACTCATCTTCACGAGAGTACTTGGACCCATAATCTGAGGTTTGAGCGAAGTTCAGGATTAATCGTAAATCTAATTATGACCAACTCACTTTTTTTCCACTGTGATACTAGGTTTCATATCTTGCAAGTGGTAGTTCTACGATAGAGTCATATCCCCTGGCTTATTGTTGATTGTATTTTAGAGTTTTTTTATTTTTTAGGTGCTGGTTTGTTATCATTGAGACTATACTACAATATCATTTTAAAACTTTTGATAAAATATATCTGTCATCGTAGCTACCTTCAGCCCTCTTCATCTATCTTGACGACAAATAGGTCTTCCTCCACTGACCCTAGAATATTTTTCAAGCCTTAGTGATCCAGATTCTCCCTCTTCGGGAGATCAGTCTCTAGTGTCTAACACTGATTCGCACACCACCTCCCAAGAAACTATATTGCTTGAGGATTTTTCAACGAAGGAGTAGTACCTCCTTATCATCCTCCTCTCACTCGTCCTCTTGGATTGGTGATGCTTCAGGTAGCATTAGTACCTGTTATGTCTTCGTCTATACCCACATCCAATATCCACATGGCAACTGGTGGATCATGGTCCTTTGTGGGAAATTTCACTCCACCAACACTTTCCCCCATCTATTTTTTGTTCTACACAACTGATAGGTCACCCTACTAGCTAGATTATGCTTAGTCCAGGAAACTTGGTTACACCATCTATGAGTGGAGTTCAATACCTCTTGGCCACCACTCCTTTCTTTTTTACTTTTGGACCTTCGGCTATCACTCCCAATAACGTTGCTAGCACGACTCCTTTCAGTAACCCTTTCGGTCGGAATCCTTTGTTGAGTTCAAACCCACATGCTCAAATGCTTGGGGGCAATGTTCCCAACACATATATACCAAGGGGCACCTCTGTACCCCTTCATTCTATAGGACAACCTGATTACTTATTAATTTTCTTCCTTATAATGATCACTATCATGGTGTAGGTCATACGAAAATTGTTAATTATGTGGCCAAGAGCATCCCACAACCAATTACTACTACATCCATTTGGGAATCCCTTCCCCAAACTCAATTGGCTCAAGGGGGGAATTACTATACTAGGGGAAACCAACCTTTTGTACCCCAACCTAACATCCCATATGGACAACCACCCTATATGTCTACAGTGCCACAAAAAGGAAGTTTTTATCCAACGATTCCCTAATATCCTGCTGGAAACACTTTGATGGGAGGACCCTTAGGTTATTCAGGTCATCCAACACCTCCTTGGTCAGATTCGGGGGCACCCACACTGCTGCCATTTTTGGAAACCTCAAATACCCCATATCTGTATAAACTGAAAAATGACCCCATTAATCATAACCTTCATTTCCTTCCTATACCGCATATGATACTTGAAGACATTCCAATGTTTGAAGGGAAACAAGGGGATGACCCAGCCATGCATGTCACCACTACCATTTATGGTGTGTATCAAATTCCATGGTTGATGACAGCATTCAGCTCATACTCTTCCCATGCACCCTCACAGGAAACACTGCCAAGTGTTACATTGAGTTACCACATGCATCATTTAACACCTTTGGAGCCCTGGTAATGGAATTTCTAAAACACTTCTAGCTCCCTATCCACTACGAGATCAGAACGAAACTTCTTACCACTTTACACCAAGACACTGCCATCCACATCTCCAATCATATACATGAATGGAGGCATAGGAGGAGGCTTGTCAAGGCCCAAAATCTGGATCACCTATTGGTAGATTGGTTCTACAATTCGCTACTCCCTCCCATTGCTAAGGATGTTTCCTTAGCTGGTGCGGTCACAGAAGACCAATCCATCTGTCATGCCTAGAATCTAGACTTAATATATTCACAATATGGAACACTGTATGATCTACTCCCCCATGCCCATCGAAATTCCAATGCTTTCGCTACTCAACAACTTGGAGCACATGCTGATGGTCTTGTTGGCGCAAACTCTGGGGCTGTTGTAAAAAAACTCAGCGGGTAAGCTTTTGAGCTATCTTTAGATGTTGATACCACCTCTAATACCCAATTGGATGCTCTTCCAACCATTTTGGTAAACTCTGTGCAGTCTACAAGAAAACCTAGTGGTAAGAACAAGAAGAATAATAAAAATACCTCTCCTCCTAAGGAACAAACTATTACAGAGAACAATCCCAATTAGGAAGTTGTTTCCAAATCTGAAAAAGAGAAGGAAAAACTGACAAGTTCCCTTGCAAGATCTATTTCAAGGACCACATGACTTATAAGTGTCCTCGTTGTGTTAGTGTGTTTGGTGCACACATGTACGAAATCACACCAACTTAAAGGGTGTGGTTTTCCCTCTTAAGTTATTGGTCACAGGCAGAAAATATATGGAGTCAAGCAAGCTAGTGGAACATGCTAGAACATAAACATACTAGATATAGAAACATAATGCATATTGAAACATAAAAATTAAACTAAAACAAAAACAAATAACACAAAAGCTCTAAATAGATTCAAAAAACTTCAATAATCTAAACGGCGATGCTTACATCCCCTCTTATTGAGTGCTGGTATGAAATGAGGATGAATCTTTAACCCACTTTCCAAGGGTCCCTTAGAACTTGGGGTCCTAAGTCCCAATGCAAAGATGTCTTTACTTCCGAGCTGCCTTGGCTCAAAGTCTCCCTATATCTACTATGGTGGACTGAAGTTGTTGGATGGCCAGCAAATGAGTCCCCTCTATCTCTGCTCCGAATCACACATTGTTGGTATTGCTTGGGGAAATTATGGCCAACATAACAATGTGATCTCAAGTTACTCATCTCTTGGTGGCCTTTTATAAGAGAATTAAAATCCTCCTTCCCTCTCTTGGTAAATTTTGGATGGTGACCCAAGAGAGGGGGATGATTCCATTGTGTGCCACATTTATTCCATTGTGTGCTCCCTTGATGTCCTAAGGAGGCTTGGGTGGTTGTCCTCAGGTGGCTTCAAGTGTGGAATCAATGTCCTGGAGTTTGCTTTTTGTGGTCCTGGAAATTGACTTCCACCACTCCCAGGATTGCGCGCTTTTTGCGTTAAAAGGTGCCCAAAGGCGCGCTTATTGAAGGATTATGCATGAAAAATAATTTATGACTATTTCAAATTTGATTTTTTCCTCAGACCTTAGATATTTTTAAATACTTCCAAATTCTCTAATGTCTTTCAGCCCTATAAATCCTTCTGCCTGACATTAAATAATGTCTCTTTTTCTTGTACGATTTTCCAGTGATAACAGTTTCCCCCTAATGTGTGAGGTCTAGGAAGAACTGTATAGCCAAAATATATTATAGTTTATTTTCTGTATATTGTGCATAGAGAGAGAGAGACCTGCGTGTAGCTCATAATTGGAGACACCTGCATTGGTTCGAAGAACGACCATGTCTTGTGGGACCCCTGTAAGCAAATATAATACAATATATACAAATTTTCTACAAGGCGGGCATGTCCCATGCTCGTAATGTTGTGCATAGTTAAACAAATCTATTTGAGAGATACATGTTCTGCCTGCATCACTAATATGGCAGTGATCTTTTGGTTGATGACGATGACTGTTGATGCCCTCAGGGGCATTTTTTATTTGAAAATAGGTGGAATTTGGTACCCATATGAGTAAACTTGGTATGGAATCTAATTGCACATTGTACACATAGGTGCTGGTTGGGACCTTCCCGTGTAAGCATTGATGAAAGAGATGCTTATGAGGGTACAGTTCTTCGATGAATTTTGATCAAACTGCTATGGTTGTAAGGTACGATACCATATTGAAATGAAAGCTTGTGTTGTAGTTGAATTTTAGGAGGATCAATGATATCTATGGGTAATGATGTCTCCCAAAGTGCCACCTGAGGATGCCCTTTTTATGGAGAGGGGTGATCTAGGGTACTACTTCCTTTTTGGAAAATAGGTGTTGAAGTTGACAAAAAGGAAGCCTCAACCGAACGAGAGGGTCACTGATTCAGGGGATAATGATCCTATATGTGATGTTTTTAACACAGGCATGATGGTGAGAGATGACTAAAAATTAATAATGGGGATTCAGTGGCCCAAGGTCGGAGTATAAAAAGCATCTTGGCGGCAGTCATAACTATTTTTTATGGGGAAATACCTGGAGTCGATAGGACTTCCAGGGTGGGTGTAAATTGGTTATGAATGTCAAGGTGGATTTTGCGTGAGGGTGTGGTACTCCGACCAAGGGTGACCAGGGACTGTTGCCATGGGGGAAAAAATTAATGAGTGGGTGGTGGACATAGTGCGCTTTTTTTGGTGTTTGTACACTTACCAAAAGAATAAAATAATGAGGTTTGGTTTGTACAAAACACAAAGATGGGTGCCCCAAAAAATGAAAATGTTCACTTACTGATGGTGTGAGGAAGGTGTTTTGATGGGGGTGGGGACCCATTGGTTGGTCTCATGTGTGAGGTTGGTGAAGCAGATGAAATAGTATCGGAGATGGGATTCTGTTGATGGAGGTATGGTGGGCCAAATGCGAGGCGCAGTAGTGCACTTTCAATCTTCTTTCACAACCTGGTCGTCTGGGAAAGGGGTTTTATTTTGTATGGTAAAACTTGACCTTATGCATGGTGGATGAATGGGCATGAGGTGCTTCTTGGACTATAGTGGTATGGCCATGGAGTCACTATTTTTTGTGACATATGGTCTACTTTGGGTGACGACCGCCACGGAGGGGAGGCTCTACCGACCAATGAGGATGTTTATCATGTGCAGGGCAAGGTGATGATAAACACGGTCAGATATCTGGAACCTATGGTTAATTTTTGATGGAGAAATGATGTCAGGATATGCAAATTTTTTTCTAGGACTCTATCATGCTGGGGGTAGAATGATACTTTCTCTGGAACTTTCAGTGGATGGAGTTGTGGATGGTTTGCGTGCTTACCTGCAAAAACAACTACCTCAAGTGAAAGCATCTTATTTATCAAATATTATTGAAAGACATGTGCTTTTAAAAATAAGATGAGAGAGGGCATACCTACTGGCACTGAAAATTTATTTTTTCGGGGGTGCGAATGTGTGGCATCGCCTTTGTGCGTTATGGAGTGTTGATCACAGTGTTGCTTTGGGTTTCATGATCAAATACTATAAGCTCCATTTTTCCCCTTGGGAGTCATTACTTGGCTCCTAGTTTTGATTTCGGTTGGGGTTGCCCCCAGACTGAGCTCACAGGGGGCATTGTTGGTTACTGCCCCCTATCTAGGATCTCCCTTTTGTTTGTTCCTCAGCTTCTTTTTGTAGCATTTCGAGGATTGTCATAATTCTCTTGGTCGTATGGTTGCTGGTGAGCCTGGGAAGGGTTTCACTAGATTGACTGCTGCATTACGTTGTGCCAGTGGTCCATTCTGTGCGGGGAATGGGGGATATCGATTCTCTTGTCCTTAGTTGGTATATGAGTGCTGGGGTGATTTTCATGATAGCTAGGTTGTGATACATTCTGAGTAGAATCGTATGAGTATCTAGGGTATTTATTACTGCTGCCTGGGTGTCCTTGGGCCAAAGACCTAATCGAACCATCTGCAGTATCGACGCGCATGGTACTAAAACTGCCTAGGTGATCTTGGGAGGAAGACTCGATTAAACCGTCTATAGTATCGATGTGCATGGTACTACTGTTGCCTAGGTGATCTTGGTTCAAAGACCCGATTAGGCCATCTGCAGTAATTGATGCGCCTGACAACTCAAGAGGATGAGGCAACCAGGTTCCCCTGTCCCTATTTGGTGCATGGTGGCTTAAAGGGAATATGAACGGGCATCTTTTTGGTGACTGTCATTCCTCCTGTAGGTATAGGATGGTACGATGTTTATCTCCAGAAGACTGGGTGGGAGGATCCTCTTGATAGGATCGCTCGATGGAGTGCAAGGCATCCCTATATCATGAAATTTCTGGGCAATGATGGGGTATAATGCCCATAATTGTTGCAGATAGCGCATACGTGATTGGTATGCAATGCTTTTACTTTACCCTTGGTGGCAGGTTCCTTTTTACGGGAATGTGGTGTCGCGATGTCTGCCTTTGAGCCGAGAAGTGGTTTTAATTCATCCAGCTCTGGGTAGATATGGGTAGGGTGGCCTATTACATCGCATATGGCACAATCTAGTGATTCCCGTTGTGTGGCGGAGGTTTCCAGCTTCTTTCCTTTTCTCTCGATTTTCTTAGCCGCAATCATCGGATTTTCAATGTGGATTTCCTTTGTAGGGATGTTTTCGACCATTTCCTGAATGGGTGGGGCCTCCTCGGGACTGAGGGGATTTAACCCTGTGGCCGTGATGTGTGTGGCTCCTATCCTAGTAGGGGGAAAAAGATACCAAACTGGTATTACAAATGATATGTTTGGTAACACCACTGTTGCCAAAACCTATTGGGATACGAAACCAGCTGGGGGGTAGAGGAAAGGAGTTTGGGAAGCGGCGTAGGCTAGAGAGGCTACCATGGCTGAGGACTCGGTGTCATTACTACTTGTGTCCATGTCCTGATTAGCTTCTGTGCTTGATGTGGACATCATGCACACCTAAGCTCCTGTGACATCAGGTGATGACTCAGGTGTGATGGGGGGATCTCCTAGGAATGATGCTAGGATGGATGACAGTTTGAAATGGTCGGGGCCATATTATTGGTACCAAGATAGCGTGTCTACAAATTTATATACATATGGTAGAATGACATCATTATTTGTTAGGGGTTTCTTTTCACTATGTGTCAATTGGTCAGCAGTAACGATGTGGTCCTCATGGTGAAACATCATAGTGCGGAAGACGGAGGAGGCTATGGCTAACATGGCATACATATAACTCTAAGCAAGGAGTATATTATAGACCAAGTGGGCATCAAAGACTTCAATGTCTATAAGGACTCTCTTTCCAGCTAAGCAGACAGGGACGTTTTGGTAGAGGCTGATGGGAGTTGAAGGGCGACCATCGTATGAACTAAGTGTGATGTCTAATGGGTTTAGTTTGGGAGGCCCTAACTTCTTCCAAACGTTCTTTGATATGATGCATGTGGATGCACCCTTGTCGATGACACATCGATGAATGGTAATATTTTGGACCAATACCGGTATCTGAAAGTTACCGTCGAAGGAAGGCTAGGGGTGGCTTTATCTAAATCGAAATCCATTAGGTGCGTATCGACAGGGTTGATAGTGCCTAACACAAAAAGTAAGGCTTCCCATTACTTTGGGCATGACTGTAAAACTTCCAAAGCTGACATGGCAATGGGAGATTGAGCTAAATCATCCACAATGTTATAATTATGGTTGCTTTGGAATAGTTTCCTGCTCGCCTAGTTGGTCCCTTAGCCATCTTCGGCAAAGATTCGATAAGCATCTTTGATATGGTCAAAGGTGTAGTTGGTGCACTGGTACTAGCCCCTAACACATTGGTATCTGGTGGGGTATCATAATTTCGGTTCCATGTTTGAAAAAAAATTTCCTCAACAGTCATGTAGATTTCGTGGTTGTTTTTTCCGGAGTCATCGGGATTTTTTTGTTGAGTTCTAACTGTCCCTTAATGGGGGAAGGGCTCTTGCATGACTATTGGCTGCTGGGCTAATCCCCCTTGTCCACGATTACTCTACATCTTTTTCAGCTCAGGGAGGTCGGGACAGTGGTGAGTGTAATGGCCATACTCACCACAGATCGAAAAAGAGTGGTTTGTTCGAAGAGGTGTCCTTTTGTTCTGTTGTTGGGCATTTCTTAGCTCCTGGTTTTGATTTTGGTTAGGGTTGCTTCTAGCCTGAGGTCGCAGAGGGCACTGCTGGATGTTGCCCCCCTGTCCAGGATTTCCTTTTGGCTTGTTTTTTCCTTTTTTATTAACCACATTAGGAGGATAGTCTCCTGGTTATATGGTTGGCACGGTTGGTTTTGGGAATGTTGCACAAACTTCACCTATGCGTTATTATGCATAGGCGGGTCTTGTGCTGGGGACTGAGAATAATGCGGTCCTTGGTTTTTGAATGGCTATTGGGGGGTGATCTTCCATCAACATGTCTATCTGCGTATTGGGTCCCCTGAGCCGGAGGATAGGGTCCTCCATGTTGATACAATGATGCCCTACTGGTCAAATTTTATAGAGGCATATGATGACTTTGGTAGCCAGGTTGTGGTATGTTTTGGGTAGAAGAATACGTGTAACTAGGGTTTTGAAAGTTGCTGCTTGGCTAAATTTGGGCCAACAACCCAATTAAACCGTCTGCGTTGTTCAATGCACCTAGCAATTCTTTGTAAGTTTGCAGGCATGGGTCGTTCGACAGGATATTGTAAATATACCCTAACTGCATATAAATCAACTTGAGTTGTTGGGCCTTTTTGATGGCGTCCTCTTCAGATATGGGCCTTTGTTGTGCCACATCCTTCGAAATATCTACAGCAAGAGTTTTCAAGAACAGGTCTAATAGTACCTGATTGTCGAGTTTGGATTTACATAGACTACGACACCATCGCCATTCCTGGAGATGGTCCAAGATATGGACAATGTGGATTTTCCTAAAGTGTGTCATTAATTCCATTCCAGAATCATGGTGGATGGGTAGTTGAAAATAGGTTAGGAACGCAGTGGCGAGGGCACTAAAGGTTCCATGTGTAGCAAAGGGTTTCTCCACATACCATTTCATTGCTACTCCTATCAGAGTGAGTTGAAATAGTCTTAGTCAAATAGTATCATCAATGATGTTGTTCGACAAGAACCACTAGTGGAAATTCATGACATGATTTCTTGGGTCTTCCGCTTGCTTTCCTTCGAACTTTGTAATGTCGGAAGGGAGCGTCGTGGGCATGGTAGGCCATATGGGGTTGTGTGTAATGGGGTCGTTTGTCAACTTGGTTAAATATGGTAGATTCAACAAAGCTAGAAAAGGTGACTGCGAGGTTGTAGCCATTGCAACTTGTGAAAACAAAATGCTCTAGTTAGGAAGAGGGTTTATCTGTGACGTACCCTGCTGTGTATTCGACTGGTTTCTCGAATGGGTATCACTTATCTGCCCTCTAGGGGTTGTGGGAGGATTTTTATGTGGTGTGGCATTGGGATATCGACCAGGGTTCCCAACTAAGGATGCCCCAATAAAGGACGAACTGATAATGGTGGTAGCATTCCATATTTGATGCCTAAATGGTGAAAGACCTGGAACCCCTCTTGGTAATGGGGGTAGGTCCAAAAGACGTCTAGATAGATGAGGTCTCATTGGGTCCATTCTGTTGTCGACTAGCTCTGGATTTGGAAATTTTTTAGAGGATACAAATTATGATCAAATCAAAATTTCGATTGCATACATAAAACAAAGAGAAAATAAAATAAATTTTCCCTTTAAATTATTTCTAGGTAATTAGTCAATAAAAAAATATGGTTTTTGTTTGTTTGCATATTAGACTCAAATCCTATAAGACCTAATCATCCTCACACACTCAAATGTAACTAGGCCTTGAGAATATATCTTGCGAGTGCTGGCACAACGTCCCATAAGAGTTGGTGATGCCCCCAATCAGCCGAAGAAAATCCACCAAGGTAAGGGTAGAGGATCTAGTGCTTTCCTGCACCATCACCTATAGGGAAAGGATGCCCTAATTTTGGCCACTAAGTACCACCATCCCACGTAAGAATTTGAGTCTTGGGCTTCTTGGTAATTTAGCTAATAGTACCAAGTATCAACTAGGTCAGGTAGCCCCATCTGATACTTTCCCGCACTACGCCTAAGCCTAACCCCCTCTAAAACGGGTCATTGCTGCGCTCGGGTTTTCTTTTCCGTGGGCTGATAGGTAGATTTGAAAGCTTCCTAAATAGTCAACTTCTATGTTTCAAGATGAAGAATGATCAAGGCAGATTATTGGATGCCTACCCCCTTGATCCTAACTTGAACTATAAATTATTTTGTGGCCCCTGTGGGGAGAATTTAGTGAGTTTTGTTAAGTTAGTTTTTGGTGTCTTTGCTTTACTTATTGTGTGGATGTGTGTGAGAAAAAATTGAACAAGCACATAGTTTGAACATGTGGATATGCGATGATCCTTTTCAAAATCCCCTATTAAACTATGTTCTATTGTTCCTTGCTCAAGAGGAAAACATGTGTGGATATGGGCCACTTTCAATTTTTCCTAGTTAATCTATGTGATCAACTATAGGGATATGGTGAGTTGTGAATAGAGAGTGTTCATATGCTTGCCTAGGATCATCAGCAAAGGGTGCAAAGGCAGTAGAGATTACTTGCTCTTCTATCGACAATTCAATCCTGGTCTCGAAATCCTAGTGCAAAAATTGAACTAAACTAATTACTTTTACACTAGAAAAAAGGAACTAACTAATCATGCATGGACTTGGGCCACTTACTTTGGCTAGTTATCTAGGTGGTTTGGTACCTATATTTGCAAAAAAAAAAAAAAAATCGGAATGAAAGTTAATTTTCCGCCCTACTTAAACTATGTGTGAACTTTGCAAAAATCGACTTGAAATAAAACTAACACCAAGCCTACCAAAAGCAGCTAAGAGTGAGCTTTAGCAAGTTGCGGGGTACCTAAACCAGTGCTAGCAGATGTATTATGGGCTACCAGGCACTTCACAAGCAAGAAAAGATAGAAATATGGGAGAAATTTCTCATTCTGTCTTTTGCGCATAAAATGTTGCAACAGGTGCGATGTTTGCACACAGGACAGCTCTGAATGCACGCCTGTCTGAGGGAAAAGCATGCAAATTCCTGAAAAAGTAATTTTTTGGAGTTTTTCTACTTCAGACTTTCACTTAGGGTGAACTAGGGACTGAAAGAGAGAAAGGGGGAAATTTCATCACAACTCCACATCACAGACAGAGGTCTCTGCAAAAAGGCACAACCACATAAAATTGGAAATAAACGTTAGTGGAGTCGCCAATATTGTGTTAGTGTGTTTAGTGCACGCATGTATGAAATCACATGAACTTAAGGGTTGTGGTTTTCCCTCTTAAGTTATTGGTCACAGGAAGAAAATATATGGACTCAAGCAAGTTAGTGGAACATGCTAGAACATAAACATACTAGATAGAGAAATAGCATGCATATTCAAACATAAAAATTAAACTAAAACTAAAAAAAGTAACACAAAATCTCAAAATAGATTCAAACAACTTCAATAATCCAAACGGTTATGCTTACCTCCCCTCTTATTGAGTGTTGGTAGGAAATGAGGATGATACTTTAACCCACTTGCCAAGGGGATCTTAGAACTTGGGGTCCTAAGTCCCGATGCAAGGATGTATTTGCTTCTGAGCTGCATTGGCGTGAACTCTCCCTCTCTCTACTATGGTGGACTGAAGTTTTTGGATGGCCAAAAAATGAGTCCCCTCTATCTCTACTCCGGATCACACACTTCTGGTATTTCTTGGGGCAATTCTAGCCAGCATAACAATGTGCTCTCAAGTTACTCATCTCTTGGTGGCCTTTTATAGGAGAATTCAAATCCTCCTTCCCTCTCCTGGCACATTGTGGATGGTGACCCAAGAGAGGGGGATGATTCCATTATGTGCCACATTTATTCCATTTTGTGCTCCCTTGATGTCCTAAGGAGGCTTGGGTGGTTGTCCTTATGCAACTTCAAGTGTGGAATAAATGTCCTGGAGTGTCCTTTTTGTGGTCCTGGAAAGTGACTTCCGCCACTCCTAGGATTGCGTGCTTTTTGGGTCAAAAGTGGCACAAAGGCATGCTTATCAAAGGATTATGCATGCAAAAGCATTTATGACTAGTTCAAATTTGATTTTTTACTTAGACCTTAAATATTTTTAAATACTTCCATATTCTCTAATGTTTTTTAGCCCTGTAAATCATTCTGCCTGACATTAAATAATGTCTCCTTTTCCTGTACGATTTTGCAGTGATAAAACTCGTCTTCAAGAATGCACATAATTTCTTGCACAAAATGACACTTGAAAGACACCTTCAATCCTAAAAAATCCTTTCCCTACTCAACAATAGCAACACCTTATTGAAAACCCACCACAACCCCCGCAAGGGGGCAATGGTGGTTCTCATCCACCTTCTTCTGGTGAAGGATTTTCAGTTGTTTACACCTTGAAAATGGTTTAACTTAAAACATGAGCTAAAATTTATGGAACTCTAGTCACTAATGCTCAATAAAATACCTCGAGTTCAAATCCATCACTGCCTAATGATCTCCATATCGAAAGACCAGTTTCTGACCTTGTCATTCGTCCCCCCAAAACGAACCTTCATCACACGACACATAATACCTTTGAACGTGTTGCCCATAACTAAAATATTGTAGAATAATTTCCATAAGCACCATCAGCTATGTCTGCCCTCGAATTGTTGCAAAATTTTCCAACACAAAGGAAAGCTTTACTTTCGGCAATTGGTGGAGTTTACCCTCAGGATTCCATGCTAGCAATCCTTGATATGGAAAAATGCAAGCATCTCCTTTCCCATATACTTTCCTTTCAGGTTCAAGTTGTGTCGAAGGGTAGGCCTATCCATCAAAATTTCGTTTACGAAGTTTCTTTGACCTGCATAATGTCAAATTCATGTTGGCTCGCTCTGGGTTCTCCCACGCTATCTGCATCGTCGAATTCCATTAAATAATTATATGGACATACTTTCCTCCCAAAAGGTTACCTTTCCAACTACCCCATTACTCTAAGTGGGAAAACGATAACAGTGGATATTGAAGTTGTAGATCATCATCTCGACTATAATCTACTTTTGGGTCATACTTGGTCTTACGCCATGACTTCCATTGTCTCTTCAATTTTCTGACTCATCCTATTTCCTATGTATGGGAAAATATTTATAGTGGATCAGTTATCCTTCTACACCCTGGATTATTCCACGTTGTCCAATAGTACTATATCCCTAGTAGGAGGAATTCCTAACTCTTATGTCAATGTTGGTACCGATCTTTTGAAGGGATCCTCTCTCTTATGTTTTTTTCCTCTCCCACTGCTTGAGGTTCCACATAAGGTGTCAATGGTCTCTACCATTCATTATGGACTTACCAATCCATGGATCCTACCGGCCCCTTCAAACATTGATCCCTATGGAGAACACATGTCGCTTTCACCAGTTGAGTTGGATTATCAAGCCATTCAATCTGCATCTAATCCCTCTCCTACTTTGGTTTCGACCGATGGTACCATTTCCTCTCCAATTATGTATCCTTCTAACAATATATTCAATGAATTCCTAACTATGGATAAAAATATTTGAGATATCATGTCTTTGGAAGAGAAAATTTGGGATCACTCTCATCACTGCGCTTCAATATCTGATTCAGAAGTGACACCTATACAAATCCTGCCTTTTGACCCACCTGAGATTGTCCCTTCCACTTATACAACTATCCAAACTATAGATGCCGAAGGAAACTTGGGAAATATTTCAAAGACTATGCTCATATAAATCTCAGTCAAAACAGGTATCGTGGAAAACATTCATATTGGAGCATACTGCAATATTGAGGAAATTGCGAGCTTCAACCACCTTTTTAAGGAATTATGTGATGTGTTTTCTTGGCCTTATATGGAAATGCACAAAATATACCCTTATATTGATGAGCATGAGACTAATAAGCTTCGAGCATTCTTTTTATGGTATTTTTATTGCTTGTTAATCTGAAAAACCTCAAGTTTCCTTCTTCGGGATCATTAAACTACATGAAGAAGCTATAAGCCTTCTTTTTAGGGACTTTTTCTAGCTCATAAAACTGAAAAAACCCTTAAGTTATTTCTTCAGGCTCGTTAAAATCTTATGAATAAGATATGAGCATATTATTTTTGGGACTCTTTCTCGCTCTTTAAACAAAAAATCCTCAAGTGTCCTTCTTCGGTCTAGTTAAACTCCCACGAAGAAGATATTGAGAAATTATTTTCCCTTTTTCTCTCACTCCTTAAAAAACTAAAAAAGACAAATCAATTTTTTATTCATCTGACTCGCTAAAATTTCACAAGTAATATCAAGTTTACTTTGTCTCCTCATACTCGTAACAAAATGAGATAGAAAAGCATTGGACATAGGTTTATCACTTTATTCGAACCCAATGAAATAACTTATAGAAAAGGAACTGTGTTGGGTATACTATTAAGCCTTTGTCTCACCCAGCCATCAACCATGACAAAGGTACCCCTTGGAGTTGTCTTTACAATGTCCTAAGACTCTCTAACTATGAAATGGCCACCAAGGTTACCTTTATGGACTCGTTAAACTTAACCAGATAGGGAAAAAATTGGACAAAATAGAGAGTCAATGTCTATATTCTGAAGGATATTTTGGCAGCAGTACCCTTCTCAATCCCTTGAACATGGCACCCCCTCAGAAAAATCCTCTTTTTTAGCTTCTCGTTGAACCCTACCATCCTATGAATTTAATCTTGATTCTTCAATGTTCTTGCATCCTTGTATCCAAACACTTCTTAGTGCTCTTGAGTCCAAGATGCTTGGTAGTTTGGATGGCATGCCTATTTTTCAAGGGATCCATCTATCCTCTGCTTCCTATATCAACCAAGCTATCATATGTATAAATTTTCCCTTAGTTTGTTTGAACCATTTCTCTACTCTATCTCTAAAACAAATCCTTCTTGTCCCATTTCATGTCAACTAATGTAGGACACCTTATTTTCTACCTTCTACAGATCTCTTCCTATCGACTTCAACATATTATCTAGGAAGACGATCCAGAAACATATCAGTACCCTTTAACTTGCAAACCTCAGTGACAGGTTACCTTGTGTTTGATTGGAGGTTTTCATCATTGCCTTCCAGTTTAAAAATTCTACGAGTGTTTGACATCAACATCATTTTTCACACTCGCAATATTGTATTGTGCATGTTATAGATCATCATCATTATTGGTGGCCATCCTCGCGTCCGTTAACAGTTTCCATCATTGACTGGTAATCAAATGATTTATCACATGTTCGACTACAACTCATTTATTCACATGTGTAAAAATACGCAGTTTAGGAAAGCGGTAACCAAGACCTTGGGTAGAGGCTTACATAACTCAATCTTGTTTCCTCTCCCATGTTGTGTATATTTTTTTCCAAGACAGCTCGTCAGATTGATCCTACTATGACACAACTTCCACATTGTGCTTATCGGTGGAAATTCCGGTCATATTTCTTCTTTGATAAATCACTCTGATACAACTATTAAGCATGGGAATTCTCGACTTAGGGAAAGTCATTATATTTCGGCCATCATCTTCGTCTTGAAGCTCCTCTCTCTCTCAGCTATAAATTATTTATGCTGTCATCTTAGTCTCTAACCTCACACTTTAGGGGGCATATGTTATACAACAAAATGACCTCCTCATGAGCTCAGAGGAGAATGACACTTTGGTTGAAGGAAATACCCAAGTCACAAGCCTATTTATTAGGTTGACACACCCCAAAAATAGTAAAGAGGAATTATAACGCATCCTAACCCCTAGTAGAGGGTTTTAATACCTAGGTTAATGCATTTTTTTTCCTAAAGGGAAGTGTTAGTGATTTTTCATGAGGTTTGAAGGTAAAAAATTAGAGTTAACTAACTGAAATCTAGATGTTTACTCAATCATTCAACTCAAAAAGCAGGAAAATTGTGGATCAGTGTTCACTATGGATATTTCCAAACCTATCTAAGTCATCTAAGAAAGGAAACAACAATAAAGAAGGGAAACTTCCTAGATTTTTCCTATATGAACTAGTGGAAGAAATGGCAAGGGTAAGTGATGCAGGAGCATTAGACACTAGCCAGCAATGTAGGAGGTTTTGTCCACATGTTGTGGCTAGGAGGGTTTGAAGTCATCTAACTTATAACAGCTAGGTGTCAATACCTCAGCTGACTGTATCATTTAGAGTAGTTAGAGTTGTAGAAGTCGAATAGTTCGGTTAGCCCATCTATCATGTTTCAGTTAGTTGAATTATTGTAATTAGACTTTTGATTTTCTTAATGGTCCTCACAGAGGAACCGAAGAGTCACATCGTAATGTATATAAATTGTATTCTTCGGATGCATTGAGGAGGAGGAAAAGAAGGAGAAGAGAGATTTCTGCAATAAAATCTGTGTGTTCACAATTTCTTCCTGTTAAATAATTTCAGTTGCATTGGCCAGGAATTGTCCTGAATCCTTATTGTGAAGAAATTTTTTAATTGTGAGGCGATTGAACTCTGTGCATGTACAATTAGTAAATTGAACTAATGTATAGATTCTGCATATCTCTATCTATCATTTTCTCAAGATTTATTTGAACAAAACCCTGTTGAATTAATCCCACCCACAGGCAAGGCCTGTGCAGAAAAACCAGGGTCGTGAATTCTGAAAAAAATAGTGGAATTCCCGTTTAAGAGAAAGATAAATTCGTTTACCATCGGAACCTTGACCTGAGTTAAGGAACCAAAAGGAATAGCGTAACCCGACCTAACCGTGGGTTGGTCACTGTTCCAAAACTACGAGCGGATTTACGAGGCTGGATTGCCCATATCGCACCGCCTTTCGGTGATAAGTGGTATTTCTTGGTTGGGGAGCGATTTCATAGAGCATTCGATACGTGGCGAGGTGGACCCACGGAAAACCGCTGTTGCTGCGCGCCATCGCACATTATCGTTTGACCAAGGAAGCCGAGCGATATCGTGGTACGCCGTTTATCTAGGAAGGAGCCATCAGACGGTGATCATTTGATAAAGATGCGCAGAGGATAACTAGGTACGGTACGAGCATTTGATTGGACCATTGATATATATGTGGGCCCGGGGCCGAAGGTCTATTGCGACGTCATTTGGTTATAAAGTGTTGGACTATTAATATAAAATTCGGAGATATAAATTAAAAATCAAAGGTTGTAATAACATTTGTTTATCAAATTCCACGAATTTGATAAATAGAATCCCGAGAAAAGAAAGAGGCCACGTGGAAGAGAAAGAAGCTAAGGCAAGGGAAAATGCTAACAGAGCGATTACAGTAGAGAAAACTCTCCTCAGGGTGACTTTCAGCTTTGTTGCCGTCATTTGTGGTATCAGAGCTGTTGTTTTTGCAGAGAGCTGACATGGCAATCCGAATTGGTAGAGGTGCTGGCAGAAGGAGACCTGTTGCCAACACAGAGGTGTTGGGGATGTTGCAGAGGATCAAGGCCAGAAAGGATGCCATAGAGCGAAGACAGCCCAGAGATCCTGAAGACACCAGTGAACCTGAGATGGAAGAAGTGGAAGAAAATGCTGAGATTCCTCCTAACATGAGGCTCCTCAGAATTGTTCTGGGGTCTGCAGTCAAGCCCAGAATTGAAGTGTCGAGTTATGCAGGGGGACTGAATCCAGAGGAGCTCGTGGACTGGATAAATGAAATGAACAAGTGATTCGATTATGAAGAAATAAGCGAAGATAAAAAGGTCAAGTTTGCAGTAACAAAGCTGAAAGGACATGCTGCACTTTGGTGGGATGGAGTGCAAGTAGAAAGGAGGAGAATTGGCAAGAAACCTATCAAGAGCTGGACCATAATGATGGCTAAATTAAAAGGTAAATTATTTCCTAGTGATTACCAGCTGATGTTCAGAACCTGAGATAGAGTTTGCTAACAGTAAAGGAATACACAGAGGAATTCTATAGAGTAAGCATAAGAGTTGGGAAATTTCAAGACACGCCAGAGAATACTGCCAGATATGTGAATGGTCTCAAGCTGGAGATCCAAGATGAGATTGGTCTTCTGTCTCCTAAGACAGTAGAAGAGGCCTACCAGATGGCCTTGAAAGTAGAGGAGAAACTCTTGAGGAAACAGTCTGCCAAGAAGAGAGGTACTTTCCATGGAAAGGGAAGCCAGGGTGGTAGAGGAAAGCCTACTACACCCAGGGATGGAGCTAATAGTAGCTCACCTCAGAATGCATCTACAGAGGATGATGCAAGGGAAGAAGGGGTTCTTACAGAGGAAAAGGAAGACGAGGCAGAGACAGAGGCAGAGGTAGAGAATTGAGGTGTTATATATGTCAGCAAGTGGGATATAAGCACTATGAGCGTCTAGAGAATGTGGGTGCTGGTCCAAGAAATGTTGTTGTTGCCTAGGTTGGGGAAGAGGCAGAAATTGAAGAATAAATTCTACTAGAGAGGGGAGAATCCTTGGTGGTGTTGATCATCTTAGCTCCTAGCTAATTTTTGAAAAACAAACAGGGGGGTCAAGCTGTCTTTGAGTTTTCAAGTAATGGTTTCCTCCTGAAAAGGCATCATCCTTGAAGCCTTTCGTGATTCCCTACTCTTTTATCCCTTTCCCTATGCTGTTCTGGAGTCAATAAGCCTCACTGATCACTAAAAATACGTGCTCCAAAGGCCTTTATTTTCCCTTTGCATCACTGCAGAATGTCCCTTTTTCCCCCTTTTGCCCCCCTATCAAAGTCCTCCTTTACCCTCAAAATCATACCGCAAAACCCTCTTTAATCTCCACATACATCCTTTGTTAGGACATTTTCCCCTTTTTCCTCATGAAATCGAGCGCTAGTACCGAGCGCTGACCCTTAAGGCGCTAATCGCATCCATTGCATAGCGCAAGGTTTCTATTTGGTGCCACTTTCCGCCATCGCACTTTCCGCCTTTGCGATTTGCGATCATCCCAATCGCATCCATCGCAAATCACATCCATCGCAAAATTGCATGTTCTATGGAATGCTCAGATCACCCATCACAGATATTTGTGATGCGATCTATCGATCGCGTAAACCTTCCCGCTGCCACATCACCCTCCACATCCGTCGGGTCCCACCAGGCACAATCTGTTCCGCGCATTTTCATAGCATTTTCATCCGATTCCTTTGTATTTTGGTTTTTAGCCAAAGTTTCATGTTTCCCATTAAAGGTCATCCCTCTGCTTGATCTCCACCGTTGATCTTCGCCCCAGACCACGATCTAACAGTCTGCGCTGCATTCAACCATCAAACCCTATTATTCATAAGCCTTCATCGTTTCATTGCATTTTGTCTCTGTCATTTCGTGAAAGACCACCATTCTGTCACCACCGCGCTATCATATTTTTCGTCGTCTGCTCCACCAGCCTCTCATTGCATTGATATTTCTCACACAGTGTGGGTCATTAGAGGGTACAGAGGTGAGACGCCGCCATGAGCACACAGTCCTTATTACAGCGGCAGGATTTCGCAGACAGAGCTATAAATGAAGTGGCAAAGAGTTCAACGCACGGAAAACTAAGTCAGCAGAGCAGCTACATCAGCAGAGTTTTTTTCTCCATGAAAGGACAAGTGCCCACACTGTCTTTATTCTATGTCGTGCTCCAGAGGAGATTTCTGCCCAGACCACTGTCCAAAGCTACCAGAGCATTTGTTCCACGAGTATGGCAGACCATTCAGTCATTTAATTACCATTTTGTTTGTGCACCACAAGTACTACAGATTACTGTAGCCAGTGTACATCAGAGTAATTAGAGGCCTGAAGAAGACCACTCTTCCACCCAAAGAATGCCGAGAATTGAATGCTCAGAATTTAAACAGAATGGGTTTCGGCCATATTTCTTTTCATAAGTTTTAATACTGCATTTAGTTCTTCACCTACTACCTCTGCTCCTCTTTCAGCTATAAAAACCGTGAAGAAACGCATTGTAAGGGGTTCCAGATTTTTATCAAAAAATTATGCAGTGAAAATTATTTTTCGTATACAATCTGTAAAACTCTTGTATGAAGGCTCAGATCCCATAGGGTTTCAGTGAGGAGGAGTTCCATCTGTTAAAGAGGATTCTGGTCTTTGGTATTTCACACCCTGTAACTCTCTTTTATATGTTATTTAATATATCATTTCATCTCATCCATATTTCTTGTATCATGTTTTGGAATGTGAGTGGCTCACTAATTTCTAGTAAGGATTCATCCTAGTTGATGCCCATACTTAGATCAGTCAAGTGCTTTAAATATGGCTCATGCATGATATTCTGTTTCACTACTCATTTGAACCGTGATTCTGCTATATTAGTTGCTTTGGGAGGATGCTTTTAAAATGATATTATCATGTATGGATTCTTAGATTGGTAAGCCCATGCATGGTGGTATTGTATATCTGGGTATCAGCTCAATGTTAACTAATATCTTCTCATTATTTCTTTCACTACATACACCCTCTGATAATTTATGTCTGTGAGGTATTTCTGAATCGGCCCGCTTTGCAGTAAACTATCTCTGAATTGTATGTTGCTTTTGTATTAGAGTTCTGCATCTTGCCTCTGCAGTATCTCCTTTCCTGTGTCAGTTTCTGATGGTTTGGTCCCATTCTAGATTAATTTTCCCTGTTTATAGGAGATAGCATGAAAGCTGAAGCTGACAAATTCTTACATTACATTATATGCTCCTTGCTATGCTAAGATGTCCTAGGCACTGGTCTATCACAACTCTAGGCTGTCTCTAGGAGCGAAAACATCTTTTTGGCGCTGTTTCCAGGGACGAAGTTAAGAAAATCAGAATCCCTGGGCCTCGACAAAATTTATTACACTCTTCAAGTAGGTGAGCATGGAGAGGTGAAGAGTTGTAGATCCCTCACCTTGGCGACTCCACATTTGTTCATTTGATAAATCTATTTGCAGTCCCGACTCCACTGGGGAAGAGACAAATGGCTTTGATTTGGTAAATCACTGTGGTGGACAGTAAGATCTTAAACCATCCACCTGGCGACTCCACAGTTCCTAAATGATTAAAATACTCCACTAGTGATTAGTAGGCCACTGATTATCTTGGTTTCAAGAGACTCTACTGGAAAACCATGTCGGAGTACAACATCAGCCATGCTAAAGACCAAGCCACTTCATCAATGGAAGACTTTGAACAATTTGCAGAAATGCATCCAAGTTTCATAGCAGAGTGTCGTTGTAGCTTGGCAAGAATGAAAGTGGAGGACCTTCCACAGGTTATTCTTCTCAGCTCAACTTTCCCACCATTACTTGAGAAGATCTCACTAAAATTAGTGGTTGAAAGATATGAAGTTGAGATTGAAATTTTGAACTCACAAGAAAAATCATATCAGTTCATAGACTCGAGAACCTTTTTGGAAAGTCCCCCTCCCCCTAAAAGAGAAGAGATTCCACTGTCTGTCGAAGTACAAGAGGAAGATGATCCGGTCCTCAAGAGCCACATTGAAGACGCAGTGGAAGATGTAGAAATCAAAGCTGCCCAGGATGAAAATAGCCTACCAGTCATGGCAGGCCAGAAAGAAGAAAAATATATGGAGGCTTTGATTAGCGCAAATTCTCTAGCAACGAAAAACTTGTCAGAGCTCCAAGAGGACTCAACAGCAATGTACGATGAGTCCTCCGGTTCAGAAAATGAAGGAGACACTCTACCACAAGAGAGTCTTCTTCTCAATCCAATGGAAGAAGAGATCCTGGTCGAAGCCTGATCACCAAATATTCCTAGCCAGGTATCTTTTCATGATCCTTATGCTCATTTCTTGCAAACATTTGAGGAAGGATCAAAGGTCTTTCTGAGTAGCATGTTGCAGACAGCAAGAAAATTCTTTGAAGCTGCTATTGTGGAACAAGAAGAGTGGGAGCTGCCCTACCTATCTGGCTTGCTCAAGTAGTTGAGCAAGAAAGACCAGTCATGAGATCACTTGATGGACTGGTTGCATTGGAAGACCATGTTTGTAAGTTAGAATTGTAAATATTCCAGTTAGAGTAAGGTAGGTAGGAAAAGCTCAATAAAGCTCAGTCTGTGAGCATGTAGTTAGTTGTTTCTAATTTCTGAAAAGTCCAGCAAGCCAGACAGTCTAATCCTGGCTTGAATGTTTTTCAATTTCCTTCTTAGAACGTAGCCAAGAAATCTGCTAGACAGTCAAATCCTAGTAGATGTAGTTTAGGTAGAGAAAATGTGAGACCAACAATTTAATTTGGTCTCATGGAGTAATAAGGGTAGTAGTAGAATAGGTTTATTTCTCCTTTTGTAAAAATTGATGAATCATGAGGTGAGAAGTTGAAATGCTGAAGAAAAGAGTCTACATAGAAGATGATCAGGTGGTTTGCAGAGTTCTTGACACGCCCAAGGATGAACGTGTCGTCCCCAAGTGGAGCCAATGTTGATCATCTTAGCTCCTAGCTATTTTTTGAAAAAAAAATAGGGGAGTCAAGCTGTCTTTGAGTTTTCAAGTAATGGTTTCCTCCTGAAAAGGCATCATCCTTGAAGCCTTTCATGATTCCCTGCTCTTTTATCCCTTTCCCTCTGCTGTTATAGAGTCAGTAAGCCTCACTGATTACTAAAAATACATGCTCCAAAGGCCTTTATTTGCCCTTTGCATCCCTGTAGAATGTCCCTTTTTCCCCCTTTTTCCCCCCTGTCAAAGTCCTCCTTTACCCTCAAAATCATACCCCAAAACCCTCTTTAATCTCCACATACATCCTTTGTTAGGACATTTTCCCCTTTTTCCTCATGAAACCGAGCACTAGTACCGAGCGCTGACCCTTAAGGCGCTAATCACATCCATCACATAGAGCAAGGTTTCTGTTTGGTGCCACTTTCCGCCATCGCACTTTCTGACTTTGCGATTTGCGATCATCCCAATCGCATCCATCGCAAAATCGCATGTTCTATGGAACGCTCAGATCACCCATCGCAGATATTTGTGATGCGATCTATCGATCGCGCAAACCTTCCCGCCACCACGTCACCCTCCACCTCCGTCGGGTCCCACCAGGCACAATCTGTTCCGCGCATTTTCATAGCATTTTCATCCGATTCCTTTGTATTTTGGTTTTTAGCCAAATTTTCATGTTTCCCATTAAAGGTCATCCCTCCGCTCGATCTCCACCGTTGATCTTTTCCCCAGACCACGATCTAACGGTCTGCGCTGCATTCAACCATCAAACCCTATTATTCATAATTCTTCATCGTTTCATTGCATTTTGTCTCTATCATTTCGTGAAAGACCACCATTCTGTCACCGCCGCGCTATCATATTTTTCGTCATCTGCTCCACTAGCCTCTCATTGCATTGATCTTTCTCACACAGTGTGGGTCATTAGAGGGTATAGAGGTGAGACGCCGCCATGAGCACACAGTCCTTATTACAGCGGCAGGATTTCGCAGACAGAGCTATAAATGAAGCGGCAAAGAGTTCAATGCATGGAAAACTAAGTCAGCAGAGCAGCTACATCAGCAGAGTGTTTTTCTCCATGAAAGGACGGGTGCCCACACTGTCTTTATTCTATGCCGTGCTCCAGAGGATATTTTCGCCCAGACCACCGTCCAAAGCTACCAGAGCATTTGTTCCACGAGTATGGCAGACCATTCAGTCATTTAATTACCATTTTGTTCGTGCACCACAAGTACTACAGAGTACTGCAGCCAGTGTACATCAGAGTCGTATTAGAGTACTTAGAGGCATGAAGAAGACCACTCTTCCACCCAAAGAATGCTGAGAATTGAATGCTCAGAATTTAAATAGAATGGGTTTCGGCCCTCTTTCTTTTTATAAGTTTTAATACTGCATTTAGTTCTTCACCTACCACCCCTGCTCCTCTTTCAGCCATAAAAACCGTGAAGAAACACATTGTAAGGGGCTCCATATTTTTATCAGAAAATTATGCAGTGAAAAATATTTTTTGTATACAATCTGTAAAACTCTTGTATGAAGGCTCAGAGCCCATAGGGTTGCAGTGAGGAGGAGTTCCATCTGTTAAAGAGGATTCTGGTCTTTGGTATTTCACAGTCTGTAACTCTCTTTTATATGTTATTTAATATATCATTTCATCTCATCAATATTTCCTGTATCATGTTTTGGAATGCGAGTGGCTCACTGATTTCTGGTAAGGATTCATCCTAGTTGATGCCCATACTTAGATCATTCAAGCGCTTTAAATATGGATCATGCATGATTTTCTGTTTCACTACTCATCTGAACCGTGATTCTGCTATATTAGTTGCTTTGGGAGGATGGGTTTCAGCCCTCTTTCTTTTCATAAGTTTTAATACTGCATTTAGTTCTTCACCTACCGCCCTGCTCCTCTTTCAGCTATAAAAACCGTGAAGAAACGCATTGTAAGGGGTTCCAGATTTTTATCAGAAAATTATGCAGTGAAAAGGCTTTTTTGTATGCAATCTGTAAAACTCTTGTATGAAGGCTCAGAGCCCATAGGGTTTCAGTGAGGAGGAGTTCCATCTGTTAAAGAGGATTCTGGTCTTTGGTATTTCACAGTCTATAACTCTCTTTTATATGTTATTTAATATATCATTTCATCTCATCCATATTTCATGTATCATGTTTTGGAATGCGAGTGGCTCACTGATTTCTGGTAAGGATTCATCCTAGTTGATGCCCATACTTAGATCAGTCAAGCGCTTTAAATATGGCTCATGCATGATATTCTATTTCACTACTCATCTGAACCGTGATTCTGCTATATTAGTTTCTTTGGGAGGATGCTTTTAAAATGATTCTGTTACACAAAAAATTGTCACCGTCCCTGCAATTCCCCATCTCGAACAATTGGAGGGCTTATTCTGTGTCCTGTGAGCAGTGACATAACTTGAAAATAATTTCATGGAATTCCCCTAAACATATACTTTCATTGCCCCTTTTTGCATTGGCGCGGGTAGCCAGTTCAGTACCTGCGCCAATGGGGGAAATCCTTCAAAGAGGGTGTGCCAATTGGCGCTCTGTCCCAGAGTCGCACTCGCACCGGCCATTTTAGGAATGTTTTTTAAAAATAAATGGCGGAAGTTTCATCCTAACTGATCCAGAAACTAGTATCTAATTTGAGTTGGGAGGTTTGGCTCCGGATCTCCATGTAGAGGAAGTGGTTTGCCACCTCTCATGGAAGCTTCCTTGAGGATAGGGCCAATCCCATGATTATAGGGATCCCAAATCCCCTTCCTCCATCTATAAAAGCTTGCTCATCTCATTTGCAAGCTAGTCTCCAAGTTCCCAAGAGCCATCAGAGCCTTATGCTGCAAGAGCCTTGATTCATTCCCTTAAGGCCAAATCCAAGCAAGGAGATTATTGTCGAGACATCCGGAGAGAGAGGTTTGTCCCATCCCCGACAGGCTTCTTCGAGACGTGTTCCGCTAGCGACCCTCCGAAGGAGAATCCAGTGTCAGAGCTATGGTTGTATTCTTCTTTGATTGATTAATGATAAGCGACTATTGGTTATGGTTCCACTCCTGTTGTTGATGATGATAATGAGTTATGTCTTCTTTGACTGACATATAGTTGCATATACTGGATTTTACGCTTGCGTTTATTTTGTTTCTTGCATGTGCAGGTGTCCGATCATGGAGATCGTGAGGATTGTGACCTGCTAGAGCTAAGGAACGAGAGCGCTACTTTCTCTACAAGAGACAACGTTGGATTCCAGGTAAGCCTTCGTCGCTAGTTGGTTTATTTGCAATTAGGAACCTGCACTATAGCGTGAACGATTGTTGCTAGACTCGGTCTGGGCTAGTAGGGATCGCCTTTGTCTGCAGAGGGGATTTACCTCCACAACAGAGTGGCTCACTGATTTCTAGTAAGGATTCATCCTAGTTGATGCCCATACTTAGATCAGTCAAGCACTTTAAATATGGCTCATGCATGATATTGTGTTTCACTACTCATCTGAACCATGATTCTACTATATTAGTTGCTTTGGGAGGATGCTTTTAAAATGCTATTATCATGTATGGATTCTTAGATTGGTAAGCCCATGCATGGTGGTATTTTATATCTGGGTATCAGCTCAATGTTAACTAATATCTTCTCATTTTTTCTTTCACTACATACACCCTCTGATAATTTATGTCTGTGAGGTATTTCTGAATCGGCTCGCTTTGCAGTAAACTGTCTCTGAATTGTCTGTTGCTTTTGTATTAGAGTTCTGCATCTTTCCTCTACAGTATCTCCTTTCCTGTGTCAATTTATGATGGTTTGGTCCCATTCTAGATTAATTTTCCCTGTTTACAGGAGATAGCATGAGAGCTGAAGCTGACAACTTCTTACATTACATTATATGCTCCTTGCTATGCTAAGATGTCCTAGGCACTTGTCTATCACAACTCTAGGCTGTCTCTAGGAGCGACAACAGGTGGTAAATAAGGTCTTGTTGAAGAAAACCAAAGAGGCCACTAAGCCTGCAAAAAAGAAGACTTTGTTTAGAAGCATATGCAAAGTCCAAGGGAAATGCTGCCAGCTAGTCATTGATAGTGGCAACATAGACAATCTGATTTCCACTGAGGTGATAAAGAAGTTGAAGTTGAATACAAGGGAGCATCCAACTCCCTACAAGGTGTCCTGGCTGCACAAAGGGCGCCAGCTGGTTGTAAAATAATAGTGTGAGATAGAGCTGCAGATGGGCAAATACAAAGATAAGGTCCTGTGTGATGCAATGCCCATGGATGTGTGTCATATATTGCTGGGTAGAACTTGGCAGTTTGACAGAGTATTAGTGCATGATGGCAAGAAGAACACTTACAAGTTCTTCAAAGATGAGGTACATCATACATTGATACCCATGGAAGAAGGAGAGCCATCCAGCAGAGTGATTGATCCAAAGACCTTGTTGCTGAGCGGGAAGGAATATCTGCAGCAGATAGAAGAAGAAGAGGTAAGTTTTTCTTTAGTTTGCAAAACTAAGGCAGTTCTTACTTCTACAAAGATTTCTGATTTTTCAATAGAAATCCAAGAGATGTTAGATGATTATTGTGACATTATTGTGGATGATTTACCTGATGAGCTTCCACCTGTGAGAAAGGTCAGCCATCAGATATATTTTATCCCTGGTTCAAATCTTCCAAATAAGGCAGCCTATAGAATGAATCCCAAGGAAAATGAGGAAATCAGGAGACAAGTACAGGAATTGGTGGACAAGGAGTTGATCAGAGAAAGTTTGAGTCCATGTGCAGTACCAGCAGTATTGAGCCCAAAGAAAGATGGAGGCTGGAGGACGTGTACTGATTCCAGAGCAATCAATAAGATCACAATCAGGTACAGATTCCCTTTTCCCAGAGTTGAGGATTTAATGGACTGTTTGAGTGGTGCTAAATATTTTTCAAAGATAGATTTAAAAAGTGGATACCATAAGATTAGAATAAGAGAGGGTGATGAGTGGAAAAATGACTTTAAAACAAATGAAGGACTGTATGAATGGATGGTAATGCCTTTTGGGTTGTCAAATGCACCTAGCACTTTAATGAGACTTATGAATGAAGTATTGAAATAATTCATTGGGAAATTTGTGATAGTATATTTGGATGATATATTAGTTTTCAGCAAAACTAAAGAAGAACATTTAAGGCATCTTAATCATGTCTTGAAGAAGCTGCACCAGGAGAAACTGTTGATAAATTTAAATAAATGCTCATTCATGAAAGAGGAGTTGGTGTATTTGGGTTTTTTTGTTTTTGCAGAAGGATTGAAGATGGACCCAGAAAAGGTTAAGGCAATTGTGGAGTGGCCTTCACCCAGGAATGTTTTTGAGGTAAGGAGTTTCCATGGACTTGCTAGTTTTTACAGAAAGTTTATAAGAAACTTCAGTAAGATCAATGCACCCATAATTGAGAAAATAAAGAAGAGAAAACAACCATTTAAGTGGACTGCTGAAGCAGAGAGAAACTTTAAAGTTTTGAAGCAAAAGATAACAGAGAAGCCTGTTTTGATCCTGCCTGATTTTGCTAAACCATTTCAAGTAAAGTGTGACGCCAGTGGAGAAGCCATTGGAGCTATGTTGAGTCAGGATGATAGGCCTATAGCCTATTACAGTGAAAAGCTGAATGACACCAGAAGAAAGTATTCCTCTTATGAGAAGTAATTCTATGCAATTTTTCAGGCACTAAAAAAGTGGAGACATTATTTGATGTCTAGGGAATTTGTATTGTATTCTGACAATCATGCTTTGCAGTATATTGTACAGCAGCCCAAGTTGAATCATAAGCATGCCAAATGGGTTGAGTATCTCCAAGGTTTTAATTTTGTTTTGAAACATATAAGTGGCCAAGAAAATAAAGTAGCTGATGCTTTGAGTAGGAGGCACATGCTTATTCAAGAAACTAATTTTGAAGTTGTAGGGTTTGATTTTCTCAAAGAATTGTATAAAATAGATCCATATTTTAAGGAATCAGTTGAGGCATGTTGTAACCTTGTTTTAACAGATAGAAGCCAGTGGCTGGATTATTTCTTGTAGGAGGACTTGTTATTCAGAAGGAACCAACTGTGTGTACCAAAATGTTCCATGAGAGAAAATTTGATCAAAGAGAAGCATAGTGGTGGACTTGCTGGACACTTTGGTACTGATAAGACTTATGAGCAGCTGAGTCACTTTCATTACTGGCCTAAGATGAGATTAGAAGTGGATAATATTGTGAAGAATTGCAAAATCTGTCAATATGCCAAAGGAAGGAACCAGAATGCAGGATTGTACACTCCCTTGCCTATTCCAAACAGGCCTTGGGACATGGTCAGTATGGATTTTGTTCTAGGATTGTCCAAGACTCAGAGAGGGAATGATTTCATCTTTGTTGTGGTGGAAAGATTCTCCAAAATGGCACATTTTATTCCATGCTATAAAACTAGTGATGCCACACATGTTGCTAACTTGTTTTTCAAAGAAGTTGTTAGATTGCATGGGTTGCCCAAGAGTATTGTTTCAGACAGAGACACCAGATTTGTGGGTCATTTTTGGAGAACATTGTGGAAGAAACTTGGTACCAAATTGAGTTTCGGCTTAGCTTATCATCCCCAGACTGATGGACAAAATGAGGTAGTGAACAGGAGTCTGGGAAATTTGTTGAGAAGTCTTGCAGGAGAGCATCCCAAATAGTGGGATCATATTTTTCCCCAGGCAGAATATGCATATAATGACTCACCAAACAGAAGCACAGGGTAGATTCCTTTCCATATTGTTTATAGAATGCACCCCAAAGGAATATCAGAGTTAAGAAATTTGGGAAAGGCAGAGCTAAGGAGCGTAGATGGTGAGGAATTTGCTTCAGAGATCCAGGCCATACATGAACAAGTGAAATAGCAACTACAAGGCAGCAGCATCAAATACAAAAGAAGAGCATAATTGAGCAGAAAAGAAGTTCATTTTGAAGTAGGAGATCTGTTTTTGGCACACTTGAGAAAGGAGATATTCCTAAAGAAGCAGTATAATAAACTGAAATTCAAAAATATTGGGCCATGCAAGATACTTAGAAAGTTTTCTGCAAATGCTCATGAGATTGAATTACCTCCTGATGTTGGAATATCTCCCATTTTTAATGTTGCAGATTTGTACAAGTATGAAGATGATGGTGCAGAATAAATATCAGCAAACAAGGGACAGATTGAATGGAAAGAGCAGCTACCTCCAGCACAACCATTGCAACCAGAGAAGATATTGGACAAAAGAGTGTTCAAGAGGACCAGAGGACAGGAGTACTTCCAGTACTTACTCAAATGGAAGGATAAGCCAGAGGAAGATGCCACTTGGATGACTGAAGGAATGTTGCAGAAGATAGGCAGACCAATGGAAGAGCTCATGGATAGGAGCCCATGAAGAAAATTTCCCTCGGGAGTCTGATGCTGGAGCATTAGACACTAGCCAGCAATTTAGGAGGTTTTGTCCACATGTTGTGGCTAGGAGGGTTCGAAATCATCTAAATTGTAACAGCTACGTGTCAATACCTCAACTGACTGTATCATTTAGAGTAGTTAGAGTTGTAGAAGTCGAATAGTTCGGTTAGCCCATCTGTCATGTTTCAGTTAGTTGAATTATTGTAATTAGACTTTTGATTTTCTTAACGGTCCTCACAGAGGAACTGAAGAGTCACATCGTAATGTATATAAATTGTATTCTTCGGATGCATTGAGGAGGAGGAAAAGAAGGAGAAGAGAGATTTCTGCAATAAAATCTATGTTCACAATTGCTTCTTGTTAAATAATTTCAGTACACATTGGTCAGGAATTGTCCCGAATCCTTATTGTGAATAAATTGTTTAATTGTGAGGCGATTGAACTATGTGCACGTACAATTAGTAAATTGAACTACTGTATAGATTTTGCATATCTTTGTCTATCGTTTTCTCAAGATTTATTTGAACAAACCCTGTTGAATTAATCCCACCCACAGGCGAGGCCTGTGCAGAGAAACCAGGATCGTGAATTTTGAAAAAAATAGTGGAATTCCCGTTTAAGAGAAAGATAAATTCGTTTACCATCGGAACACTGACCTGAGTTAAGGAACCAAAAGGAATAGCGTAACCCAACCTAACCGTGGGTTGGTCACTATTCCAAAACTGCGAGCGGATTTAGGAGGCCAGATTGCCCATATCGCACCGCCTTTCGGTGATAAGCGGTATTTCCTGGTTGGGGAGTGATTCCACAGAGCATTCGACATGTGGCGAGGTGGACCCATGGAAAACAGCCGTTGATGTGCGCCATCGCACGTTATCATTCAACCAAGGAAGCCGAGCGATATCATGGTACGCCGTTGATCTGGGAAGGAGCCATCGGACGGTGATCGTTTGATAAAGATGCGCGGAGGATAACCAGGTACGGTACGAGAATTTGATTGGACCATCGATATATATGTGGGCCGGGGGTAGAAGGTCTATTGCGATGTCATTTGGTTATAAAGTGTTGGACTATTAATATAAAATTCAAAGATATAAATTAAAACTCAAAGGTTGTAATAACGTCTGTTTATCAAATTCCACGAATTTGATAAATAGAATCCCGAGAAAAGAAAGAGGCCACGTGGAAGAGAAAGAAGCTAAGGCAAGGGAAAATGCTGACAGAGCGATTACAATAGAGCAAATTCTCCTCAGGGTGACTTTCGGC